>PVIW01001219.1:91671-325456 GCA_004026585.1 Noctilio leporinus
AAAAAAAAAAAAAAAAAAAAAAAAAAAAAAAAAAAAAAAAAAAAAAAAAAAAAAAAAAAAAAAAAAAAAAAAAAAAAAAAAAAAAAAAAAAAAAAAAAAAAAAAAAAAAAAAAAAAAAAAAAAAAAAAAAAAAAAAAAAAAAAAAAAAAAAAAAAAAAAAAAAAAAAAAAAAAAAAAAAAAAAAAAAAAAAAAAACCAAATGACTGATATCTGATATATATGCAATGAAATGGATACATTTCAAATGCATTAAACAAAATGGAAAAAAAAAAAAGGCTCAAAGGACCACATAGTCTATTTACATGATGTGTTTGTAAAGGCAAAACTATAGGAATAGAAAACAGATCTATCAATGATTATCAGAAGCTGGGGAAGGCTCAGAGAAATTGGGGGTGGTGGTCATTGAACTCTTTATTTTGATAGTTGTTATATGACAGTATATGTTTATTGAATCTCATGGAGTTGTACCCTATAAAAAGATATATTTGAACATGTTTGTCATTCCAGGAGGAACATTTTTTTTAATGACTAAAAGGCTGAGCAGATGTGGAGGAGGACATGTGGTGATCCTAGAGAAGATGGGATAAATTAGCCTTTCTGAGAATGAAAGATACTTTTTCCTTGGAGATAAAAATAACACTATTTCTTGAGCATCCATTGTGGGCCAACCAGAGCCAATCTGTAAGCACACTTATGCAGAGAGGTATATTATATTTTATATCCTTATAACATCCTGTGGAGGATGTGGAAGTCATATTATTTCCATTTTAAGGATACTGAAGATTAGAGATGAACTAATTTGTACCAAGTTTCTTAGCTAGAATGTGTTGACCTAGGCAGACCTGACTGTTAAATCCTAGTAGCTCCCTCTAATATAGAACACAGAATGAATGATTATTGTGATCTTCAGGTGGGAAAAGGAAGTTTCTATAATTAAAATCAGGAAACTCCACTATAGCAACATTATAAGATTGAGCCATCTGTTAATAGTGAGAGGATTAATAGGGTAAAGTGAATTTGAAGCCTTGAATAGACTGGGGAAAAATTAAAAGTACTTGTGATGATTTTGATATTATTTGTTTTAGTCATCGTCCTTAAAGCTTTGGGATAAGATACCATTCCATTTTCAAACACATTACAAAAAAGAAATCTTGCAACAAGTTGCAGAAGACCCACAGTAGCGCTCACCGGGTGCAGATTATCATAAGAATGTGCAATATGAAACCTCTTATTTTACAAAGACCAATTCTAATCCAGTCCCCAAGTCCCATTTGTTTCTAGGCTCTGTTTGTAAAGAATATGCCATTGAAATTATAGTGTGTTCCTGAGGGCGGGAGAGAAACTTTGAAGTATAAAATGAATGTAATGTGCAGATGAGTGTCATACTGGTCTCTGATGGATTGATTACCCTTTATTTCTCAAAAATTTTTTGGATCCCAGAAAAGAACTATAAACCATAAAATGTAAGATTATAACTGCCAATTCCATACCCATAATGTTAATGAACCACAGGTTGGGTTCAGAGAGATCTTTTTTATGAATCACACTCAACTAAATTGTAAAGTTCACATCAGTTTCCTTTTATAAAGGTATGTATGTACCATGAAGCCCTGGATATTTTCATAGTGGATATCATAGGTAACATTTAGTGTTGAAAGTATCAGGAAACTTTCACAAAGCAAAATTGAATTGATTCAAATCATGGTAAATAGATAGAAGTCTTAAAAGTCATCTAGTTCAATTTCTTCATTTTGCCTATGAGGAAAATAGTATGGGTTAAACAATTTTATCTTAAGTGCATGAAAATTTGTTAACCGATTGCAGCATACCTTTGAAGAAATTTGTATTGCATTATATACTCCTTTATCTCCTTTCTTATACTATGCCTGCAAGGTGACAGAACTAACAATGTAAAAATGTCAAAGATCAAGTTACTCTGAATAGTAATGGATGAAGGTATTTTAAAATACTACTATATGCATTATTTATTTTTTGTTCACTTTTGAGGCAGAATAACAAAAACAACATTGGCTTTGCAGCCCAAAGGCATAGTTCTAATCCTGATCTCTCACACAGGCTTGAGTTTCCTCATTTTATGTTCTTGGTTCCCTGAGAAAATAAAAATGCTACAATTTCTGAAAAAAATTATTAAATAAGTGAGGTTGTAGATGATTAAGTAGAAAAGACCTTCTTATAAGCTGGATGCTTTTTAAAACCTTGAAAATTATGTGACTTCTGTCCTGATATGTTTATTAAAAAAAAAACAACCATTAGTCTTAAATAGTATTGAGCTATTTGGAGAGAAATGTATAAATCTGATAGTCTCTTGAGATTCCTCCTAGATCAATAGTCTTATGAATATGTCCCCAATGCAGTAGGTGAAATATAGCTTAATAAGTTCTTGTGACTGCAGAGTTTATCTATAGAGTCATGCATTGCTATTGGTTCACCCAGGTACCCTAGCATCCCAGAGGTGGCATCAAGGTTTTAAATAAATAGATGATCGGTTAAACATTTACAAGAAAATAGTTTAAGTAGAACTACATTGAGTAGCTGAAAATGAGTATTTACCGTGTTAGAGCTGGTATATTTGTGTAGAGGCTGAGTCCTGAAATATTTAAACGTGTTCAAGGGTATCTTATGGATAGAATTATTACAAAGGAAAATAATACAATAAAATAAAATCATAAAATGGAAAATTCTTTAAGCATGAAAAAGTTTTTCTTTACACAGGAGTTATAATGACAAAACCACTGCTCTTTTACAGTCTCTTTGGGAGTTTTTCTCACTGCAGCTGTTACAGAAGAAAGAAAGCTTCGAGTCTTGGGAATGCTGCATTTTATGTCTTGAGCTCATCCATTAGGTCACACAGATAAAGGCACATTGCTTTTCCAAGGGAGACCTTTCTATCCCTCTGCACAGCAGCCCCTTATGTTCTGCCTGCTGCTGATCTGTTCCCTTATACTCCTCCGTGCAGACCAACCTCATTAGAACAGGATGAACATGGTTCCTGTGGAAAGAATATCCCTATTGGCTTAAGTGGTCATTATACATATAAAAATATATAGTTTTGATTTTTGGAAAAAGAAAAAGAGAAGCTGTCTTCCAAGTTATATCTGGACATCTCCAGGAATGAACAGACATAAAATAAGACTGCTAACATTCTTTCACACAGCAGATATGTTTGGCTCCCTGCACGACGGTGCAAAGGAAAGGTACAGAGATGGTGCCGCATATTGGGAAGAAAGCCCACGTGCAGTTTATTCTCGCATACCTGTACCTCCAACAGTGTCAGGGTCCTCCCGTAGAAGAAAATGGAGTAGAGAACATGTCGATTCAGCCCTCTTTTCAATGACATATATCTCTTTCTTTTTTAGTTATTTAGGACCCTGAATTTTAAAATATCATCTTGACTTTCTTCAGCGAAATGTCAAAGGGAGTTTCCTCTAACGGAATGCTAACTCTCTTCCCTTACAACTCAGTGATGTAATTTCACCTGATTTTCCCTTGTTGTTTCCTGCTTGAAATCTGGGCTTTTTTACAGACATTTAAATCAAACTCACAGATATTAAAAATATGTATATATTTTTACTATTTTTATATCATGAAAACCACTCCCTGGCTTAAAAAATTGACTAGAGGCATTCTTTGTATTTGAAGATGGCAACTGCAATACATCCCCCAAGTCAAGATCAATGGCAAACTACCTTCCCTGAGCCAACCAGCTGTTGGACCAACTGACTGAGGCCTGGAGGATATGAGCCAGATTTTGGCTCTTCCAACAACAGATGGAGAGAAATGAAAGACCTTTTGTCCTTCTGGTCTTAGAATGCCTCTGGAGACCAATGATGGAGAGCTATGAGGTGCAGATCAAAATTATGTGAACCCTGGAGAGAGTTTGCCCTGCAGAGACCCACAAATCCCTAGGAGGAAAGATGAGTGTTCTTGGGAAAACCTAATGGTCTCCTAGAGCCAGCAAGGATAGCCAACCAGGTGGTGCGTATACTTTCTAACACCAAGGCCTGGGAAATGATAGCTTTTGTATGTGGATGCAAGCAGGAGAAGTCTTCATGTTGCTTTCGTTTTGTTTGGAACGACAAACTGCTGTCTGGTCTGCTCTAGTCCTTTGTTATGCATAGTGTTGCACCGGACCCCCAAACAAGGTAATACCTGGTTTCTTAAAAAATGCAGAATCTCAGGCCCCAAGCCAGATCCCTTGAATTAGAACCAGGATTTTAATAAGATTTCCAGGTGACCCATAGGCACTTAAATTTTCAGTAGGCTGCCGGTGCAGAGACAGCTTCACTTGTCTTCATCTGTAGTATTATCACATTAAGACAGATTAGCAGCTGGACCCCAATCCCACTGCGAAAATGAAAACCCCATCTATGGTGGCCCTTAGCCAAGAACTGCTGAAAGGGATTGATAAATGCTTCAGGAAATGAATAACATTTTTTTGACAAAGAAACTTGATCTTTGAAATAAAAAAGTTGATTATTTTGAAGATAAAATGGTAATTGTTAAGATTTGACTGAATGGTCTTAAATATTAAATGATAGAAATGTTTAAGACAAAGAAAAAACATGCACAAATGGAAATAATGAGGAAAATCATAAAAGAGGATAAATTCAAAAATCCTAAATTCAATATAGGTTCTAGAGGAAGGAATAGAATGCATATGAGAAATTATTTAATTTTACAAGCAGTAGAAGAAAATGTCCTATTCTGAAGATAGATTGGAATCAGGAGGTTGATGGGATTTAGCAAATTCTGTGCAAGACTGAGAAGAAAATACAGATCAGACCTGTCATGATAGGATTCTAAGAATAAGGAAAACATTTCAAAAGCTGTAGATGAAAAGAAAAAATTGCTTACTAAATAAGTCAGATTGACATTAAACTCATCATTAGGAAGTCATTGTAGTTAGAACCATAGATACCTGAAAGTATAAGATTACAATTTTTAGAAAGGAAAATTTTTTCTTTTATCTTTCTGGATTCCTTAGCTGATTTGATAATCAACTAACATAAAGCAGGTTAATGAGAGAAAAAATTTTATTTGGACAGGGCTCCATAACAATATAAGCACCCAAAAACACCAGGCAATTGAGACTTATATGCCATTATAAGAAAATGCAAATTATAAAAACGATGAGTTATGCTATTTAACATTCAATAGAATGGTAAATTTTATTTTATTTTCTTAAGATTTTATTTATTATTTTTAGAGAGAGAGGGGAAGGGAGAGAGGCAAAGGGGGAGAGAGACATCAATGTATGATTGTCTTTCACCTGCATCCAGCCATGGACCTGGCTGGAGACTTGGCTTGCAACCTGGTTACGTGTCCTGGCTGGGAATTGAACCAGTGACCTTTGGGTTCATAGGCTGGTGCCTCATCCACTGTGCCACCAACCAAGGCTAAAAATTTTAAAGTAGTATGAATCACAAGTGTTGGTAAGCACAAGAACAAAAAGTTGTACACATTGTTGATAGATGTGTAAAAGGTTACAGCCCTGTTGGAAAGCAAGCAATTTGCCAATACATTTTGAATTTAAAACAATGTATACCTAGTTTTGATCTGTAATTCTACTACTGGAAATCTATCCTGCAAAAGTAAAAGAAAGCATTAGTATGTAACTAAATTTTATATATGGAGATAATTCCAAACCTCTTCTTATTTTCTTAACATTATGTTTTCATTTATTTTTATTTATTCTTCATTGTATTGTTTTCCATTACCATCTAGTCAACTTATACCCCCCTTCCCCAGCAGTCACCCCATATTGTCCCTATTTGTGAATTCTTAACATATTTCTTATTTAAAAAAAGAACAAGCAAGTAAATACTTCTTGGTATGGATAACCACCAGAGAGATAAGATGTGGGTTGTATCCTGAAACTACAGACTTTTGATCTTCCTTTTTGTTTTGATCCAAGAGGTGGAAAAAGATAGAAGCTTTGCATTTAAATAAAAAGTGTATTCATGTTTCTGTTCCTAAATTTTAGGCACAACCAAGAGCAAAAACACTTGAGATTAATTTATAGCAAGATTTGGTATTGAATGTCTTTGTTTGGATTCCTGCAGAAGCAAACCATGAAATGAAGATTTGAAAGTCAGTAGGAGGTAGCCCCAGGAAACACCAGTAGGGGTAATAGGGAAATGAACCAGGAAAGAGAAGGGAGGCAATACAGAGTAAAATTTACCACCTCGAGCAACTGGAGCTTGATTCTATCAGGGGAATCTGAGAGTACATGCAGATCAGACCCTAGAATGATCTCTAGAGAGAGATTTCTTCATTTGTTGAGGACTGCTTCTACTAAAGTGAACTCCTAACACTTCTATCTTGCCCTGATAACTGGTGCATTGTGTTAACCAAGCCAGAAAAAAAAAAAAAAAAAAAAAAAGGAAATAAGAATTGCACTTATTCAAAGTAAGCAACCTTACTTAGCTTAGAGATGAGCACTGAGAGGATATAGGTGGGACATGGACAGTAAGTGCCTTCTGAGTGAATATAAGGGGCCTTTGCAAAACATAGGTGAGAAGTAATTCGTGTATTACCCTGAAGAAACTGCTATCTGTTTCTGATCAAAGGAAGAAAGTTTCTGTCCCAAACAACCTTTTCTATTGCGGGTTTATAGCAAGTAGAGCTTCCTGAGAAAGAATAAGGCATCTTTTCAAATGGATGCAACCTTGTTCTTTTGATAACATCTCTCTTTCCTTTATCATTATCAGCTTTAACTGCTATGTGCTAATCCCCATTCTGCAAATCTAACAAGGTGAACTCTAGGTGTTCTTAACAAGAAGTCTATTGATTGCTTTTAGTTTAGCAATTAACAGTATGATAATTCACACACTCTCAATTTTTTTTAGACTGCTTTTCCACAATCCCAATTGAAAAGGCATATGGACTATGATTCTGTAACGATCTGATTAACCAACAGTTCTTTGAAATGATCCCTTAGATCATTAATCTCCCACAAAGCAATCCTTCTAGATTGTTCTGAAAATGCCCTTGAGTCATTGAACCTGATGGTGTGTTGTTCCCTTTGGGCTTATCCCACAGCCAGGTTTGTAGGGACTGACTTCAGTTTTCACCTCAACCTCATGTTATGCTCAGATGCTGAAGACACCAAAGTATACAAGAAGAGCCTCAGGTCATGGGTATTTCTAAGGCAGTGCTAAAGAGAAGAAAACACAAAATCATTGGTTCTTCTTACCTCCATGTGCAAGTAAGGCATTGTACATTAGATGTTTCATGTGGTTAAACATTCCCTAGTACTTAGTGCTGGCCATGGTGTTCTACAAGCTGTAGGGAGAATTAACCTTCAACAGATCCACTACTACCAAATCTGGTGGATAGGACGTATTACACAGAGCTTACTGGAAGACCACAATCTCTCCAAGGGATTTCAGAATCATTGGAATGCACCTAGTAGGACTTGCTCATGGTACTCACATCCAACCTTTGTTGGATCAGATGTTTACTCTAGAAGTACTTGAGCATCTTACTTATTCAGATTGAGGTGACATGGTCTTCCTTTCTCTTGATTTCTGGATATCTTGCAGTTCTGAGGGCAGAGACAACAGATCTGAGTAGAGCCTATGCTTGGAGGGTTCTTCCTTGTCCTTCCACTGTTGTATAGCGCTCTCCCATTGCTGAATTACTGTGGTCACTTTCTGACCTGTGTTCTGTAATCTTTGCTTCCCGATAGAGGGTAGATTCCCTAGTGTTACCACTGATACTGACTTCACTGAAATTTCCCTACATCTCTAGCAAAAAGAAAGCTCAGAGTAATGTTCTAGGCTTTCTTTCTTTTTTAGGGAGAGGTGAGGGAAGAAAGGGAAAACTGGGTTTTTATTTGTGGGAGAGGAAAGAACATCTGGCCACTTATACTTAACAGTAGCCTCAATGCCATAGATTGACTATGAGGATATAGATCCGAATGCACAGTGATACCCACCACTGAACCTAGGCTAGGCCATAGCTACTAGTTCTTTAGTTTTATAATTAGTCCCTTGAACTACTAAATTTGCTGCTTTTGCCTTGTCCTCTGGCATAAAAAAAATCATTATTAGTGAGGGATTAATGGAAGAGGTCAATCCTTCAAGTGTTTCACATATTCATTAGCTTTTAAAGCTTTTGAAACTCTAGTTAGTTACAAAGCTCCTGTTTCTGCTGCTCTAAATGAAACTGGTTTGCTAATTTTAGCTCAAAAGAGAGATTGTTGTTCTTTACAATAGTCTTTCTAGCACAAGTGGTGAACTAAATATTGTTTCACCTACTACTGGTGTTCTGGTGAATTAAACTTCCAGACCTTTCTTATAATGTTAACTCATTTGGTTGACTTTGACCTGGTCAGCTGTATAGTCTGAGGGATTTTCAATAAGGCGATCCCAGCCATCCATAACACATCAAGTCTGGAAATTGAATCCTGAGGAATCCTTGTGTCTCTTACCATTGCCCTGTGCTGTGCAATAAGAATGCTTCATTCTGCTATTGGTACAATTATGTCTTGTCAGTACCAGTGACCGGCCTGCTAGGATGTCAACTCCTGCACTGGATAGCCCTTCCCATATTTTTGCTTTTCCCCATGCATCTGTATGGGGAAATCCAAGAAATTATTTCTTTTCCCACCCAACACTGGTCATAGACATTTCAATCTACTTTAAGCCTGCCACTTCCATCCAGTTTTCTGAGCAGATTTTATTTGTAGATATTTACCCCACAAATAAGGGTATTGTTCTCTTTGTTATGATTTTTTAAAACATGTGTAGCTGGCTCAAGTTGTTCCCTTTATAGAGATTGTGCTTAACTTTCTGCATCAGTTAAGGTACATTGTTGAGTCTTCAAGAACATCAATGTTTCTAACTTTTTTATCACAGCTTTCTTTTTTTCTTTGAAAACTACTCTAACTTAAGCCCTTCCCCAACTTTAAATATTGAAGCTTAAGATAGCAGTGGTAGGAAAAAAAAAAAAAAACATTAACAAAAAGATAGCTGAGGATATTGAACGTCAGAGTAGTTTTGACTAAGTAGATGGCCAACAGCTAGTGAGTGCAGTACCAGGATTTGATTGCAGTATACCAGAGTTGCATCAAATTCTCTTTCCTCAATGAGAGAAATCTTTAAGTTATAAACACTAGACTTGTGATCAATGAATTATATTTGTCAGGGTCTTCTATTTACTTATCAATGCTTATTTAATTGCCTTATATCCCTTATACAATTACAAACACTTATCAGGCAGAATTTGTGCCTCACTCATCTCTGTATTTGCTTTATTATTAAGCACAGTGCCCTGCCCTGGGAAACAGTTGGTGCTCACTAAATGTTTAACCACTAAACAATGCATGAACAAATAAGGGAGTGCTCTTTTGCTCACAGTTACGAGGCAATACAATTAAACTAGAAGAAGAAATGAGTGGTTTGGATTGTCGGTTGTTTTGCATGATGTTACCTAAACAGCTGGCTAATTTTAAAGTAATATGAGTCAAACCAATGTTTTGTCATCACATAGACAAAAATTGGCTCATTAACTGGATTGTTCGCTAGCCGGTTTGTGGCTGTGAGATCATGCAGTTAGGAATTCATAGTGCTTTTGTCTTTTGCCTAGATAAAGTCATGTTTAATTGTGTGATCTTGACCAAGTAAATTAAAATCCCTCTGGGTCTTCTTCTCTCCATCTGCTAACCCATGTAGTCAACTCTGCCTGCTCATTGCCTCCCAAAGAAACTGTCATGCCAACATTGCTGTAGAAGAGGATTTTATAGAGAGCAATAAAAGACCAAATAGCTTAGTTCCTACCTCCTCCCAAAGAAGGTGTATAAATGAATTATTTTATTCTAATTCATCAATCCTAATTTGTGTTAGAGCTATGGCAGTTTATGAGGCATGAACCCCTCAGCATCATTTTTATTTTTATATCCTCACCCTTTGTTTGATTTACTAAGTAATTAAAAATAAAAATATGATGGATTTTCTTAGGTTCTTTGATTTGTGTGGTTCTTGGACTATAACACTTACACACATAGACAAACACACATGTTGAGAGAGATGAGGAGAGTTGGAGAGAGAGATATTTGGTTTTGATTATCTGTAAGTTCTTTGGTGATTGGGATTTTATTTTTTGCCAATAAAGTAAAATAGAAAAAATCAATATTGACTTACTCTGACATATAACCTATTTTTGTGAGCTTATAAAAGTAAATTCTAAGCCCTAAAGGGAATCGACATATAACCCAAACACCTGACATATTCATACATGATATAAAATGCTCCCACCTCTCCATCTTTTCTACCAAGTCTCAGTCTTCCTAAGCTTTTCCTGCTTACATTTTCTTTCTCCTTCAAATCATTATGTGCATTGCTACAAAGTCCATCTTCAAAAAACATCTTTGATCTAATTCTTCTCAAGCAGCCTCAATCATTTGTCAATGACCACAGCAAGAGTTATCAAACTATGGCATGAGGACCTGATTGCATTTACTCTCAGTTTTCATAAATGAAATTTACTGTAACACAGACATGCTTATTCACTTACTTATTGCCCATGGCTGGCTGCTTTTCTGCTATAACAGCCAAATTGAGTAATTGCTCCAGACACCATTTACCCCACAAAGCTAAAATCCCTACTATCTTGCACTTTCCAGGAAAAAAAAAAAAATGTGTTAGCTGACCTCTGAACAACAGGATACAATAAAACACTCTAAAGCTTGGCATATATGGCCTTTTATAAATGGTAGTTAGCAGGTGATCAATCAAAGCATAATCCAGGTAAAAATTTATGCGGGAAATATCCTGCACTATTAAATCCTGGCCCAGTCTCTTAGCTCCAGCAGCCTCCTGTCCTATTAGAGACAGTGCGCAGTGAATTGTTAGGGCACATAGTTAGCCTGAGTTCAAGTTCCAACTTCAGCATTTACTAGTTGTGTGACTTTTTAACTTCTTTTTTTCTGAACCCAGGATTCCTCATTTGTAAAGTGACTTCAGAGGATTCTAAGAACACAATGAAGTAACACATTTAAAGTGCAATGCTTAAAATACAATAATCACACTCAAGAAAGGCTATTGCAGTTTCTTGATTTTCCCAGGAGTTAGGATTTCATGAAAGATATATTAGTCAGCTCAGGCTGTCATAATATACCACAGACTGGTGGCTTCAATAACAGAAATTTATGTCTCACAGTTCTGGAGGCTGGAAAGTGTAAGCTCAAGGTGTTGGCCAATTTGGTCTCTGACAAAGGCTTTCTCGCTGGTTTGCAGGTGGCCACTCTCTTGATAGAGTCTCACAAGGCAAAGAGAGTAATCTCTCTGGTATTTCTTCTTACAAGAACACCAATTCTATGGGGTTTAGAACTCATTCTTATAATCTCATTTAACCTTAATTACCTCTGAATAGGCTTTAGCTCCAAATACAGTCACATTGGGGTTACAGTTTTAATGTGTGTATTCTGGGAAGATTCAGTTCAGTCCATACCATGTGGCATAAAGAGAGCGCTGGTTGACTTTGAATTATCTAAAATTTGGTTCTCTCCAACACACACACAGACACATTTGGTCCACATCAAAAGGTTCTTGATATCTGTCTTGTCCAATGCATCAACAGAGACACTTGGTCCACGCCAACCCATCTATCTAACCCCAAATGCCATTACCAACTAAGCTACTGAGTTAAGAAGGGTTATCAGTGGCAATCACAACACAATTATTTTAAAAACATAAAATATTGTAGTATTTAATTTATTAATCCTGTTAATCCAAAGAACAAATAAACATATGTACTATCTGAACTGGGTCATATCTTCTCAGGATAGATGTTTGGGGCAGGACAAAATATCAAGATCCATGTGGCTTGGACCAAAAAGGTTCATGGGCATTTTGCACAGGACTGAATATCAAGGGCCTTTTGGTGTGGACCAAATGTCTTTATAGATGTTTTGAACAGGATCAGATATCCTGAAAGTGTTGGTTTGTGTTTGTTGGATTGGCCATTGTGTCTCCCACTGATTAGGTTTCATATTTAAGGGAGATGGGCTTTTGGTGTTCAAACTTCCAAACCCTGTCATCTTATTATCATATTATGACATTTATGTATACCCTTATGTTGGAAAACATATTATAGAATTATGTATATAGTATGTTTACACATTTTTTTTGTAAAAATACATGGAAAAGACTTACAGGATATATAACCACAGATTAAATAAGGCTATTTCTTGGTGATGGAATAATGGACAATTAAAATGATTTTTTCTTCTTTATTCCCTACTTTTTATATAATGATTATTAATTGAATACATAAGAATAAATACATGAGTAGGAATATTTTTAAACAACCTTAAAAATACATACAAAAACCCAAACATTATCTCCATGCTCATGACTTTTTAGTTATTAGTTTTTATTTAGGTGAATTCCCCATAACATAAAGTTAACAATTTAAAATTGTACAATTCAATGGCATTTGGTAATTCGAATGTTGTACAATAATTACTTCTATCTAGTTCCTGCCCATAAATTTTAAAAACAACTTTATTGAGATATAATTTACATGTCATAAAATTCCTCCATTTAATATACACAATTCAAAGATGTGCATCCACAGAGTTATACAACCATTACAATTCAGTTTTAGAACATTTCCATCACCCCAAGGATACTTTATGTCCATTCAGATTTTATTCCCATTCTCAATTTTAGCTCCAGGCAACTAATTAGCCTTTTCCTCTGTCACATTAGAGCTGCCTTTTTTGAACACTTCACATGCATGAAATTATTTAATATGTTATTTTGTTTCTTTCGGCTTCTTTCACTTCGCATAACATTTTTGAGTTTCAACCATGTCATAGCATGTTTCAGCATTTTATTCCTTTATTTGTGGATATTTCACTGTATGGATAAATCACATTTTCATTATTCATTCAGTCATGGGCATTTGTACTCACCCTAGGTACATTTTGCTTATCATGAGTACTTCTGCTAGGGGCACTCATATGCAAGTCCTTATACGGACATAGGAATTTTTTTCTTGGGTAAGATCTTAAAAGTGGAAATTACTCAGTTGTATAAAAATATGTTTAATTTTATATGGTACCACTATATTGTTTTCTTCATAACTTCGTGTTTGATTTATACAAACATGGAGTAAATGCAACTACATCTTTGACTTCCTTAAATTGCTCAGCCCCAGGGTCAGTTTCTTATAGCCTCTGCATCTATGTCCTCATCCCTAAAATGGAAAAAGAAATGGGACTTATTTTATGAAATAGCTGCAAGAATTAAAGATGTAATATGTAAAACACTTAGCACAATGCTTAATATGTGTGAGTGCTAGGTAAGTGACAGATGTTATTATGGAGTATGTCCAGATGATTGGGATGCCAAGTCAAATTTCTAATAAAAACATAGGATAAGGCCATATTAAAACAGATATAAAGACATAATATAAATAATAGAAAATTATTTATTATTTACTGTTTATAGTTTCTACAGTAAAATAACACTTGCAGATTCTCCCTAGAGTCTTTAGGATTTTTCTTTCATATTTTTCCATTCCATTACCCACTTTTTTATTTGATGATCTTTGTTTAGCTTTTCTCCAAAGCATTTACTTAGTCCTTATGTAAGTTAATCTTATAAAGACATTAACTCTCCTTTTGCACTCACATATTATATTTATGCTTCACTATTTTATATAATTATATGTTTCAAGTGTTTGTGGAGCTGAGTAGCTTACTAAACATGAGTGTTCATGTGCTAGGAATATTAGTGAGTTTTACAAAGTGAGTGTGTGTTTCTAGTAAACATAGTGGCTGAGTAGAATTTGATAAAAATCTTTAACTTTATATAGTAAATGTCTGGAGCAATTTCTAGCAGTTGCAAAGGTAAATAACAATACATGTTTACTTAACACCACATTCTGCAAGATATAAAGCAGAACTTGGCATATTTATTATGTAAGATGAAATAGATCAATATTTGTGGTAATTTTCTAAAACATGGAAAAATATGATATTAAGATTTAAATGTTGAATACAAATAAGTCTTAAGAAGGAAACTATAGCTCTAAGTGATAGAATTATAGGTTAGTATTTTGCTTGCATGATTATACTTTTTTGTATTTATTGAAATGTACAATGTGGACAATTTTAATAAAGAATAAATACAGAAACCTCTGGTTTCAGTTTCACCATGGAGAGAGCTTGGATGTCTACAGTTTTATACTTACAGCAAGGAAAATCTAAACAAATGGAAAATCAACAATTGTCCTTGAACCCATAGATAACTGAGGTCACAGGACAAACTGCCACCCAGAAATCTGTGAAGATAGATCAATCCAAAGAATTACAGTCAAGGTCTTCTTTCCTAAAGTGGATGCAACAGAAACCATAAACTAGTAGAAACAATTAAATGGTAACTTCGCTGAATCATTGAATTTAAGCGATGGCATTCTGTTGCGGTTATAAACCTCTACCTATCTCTATTCACCCTCACAGCTTCATTGAAAAGCCAGCATGGTTCTAGATTTGTTTAGAATGGGTTGTTTATGCTTAAAAGGAATATATTTTCATCAACTCTGATTTTTTCTAAAATTATCTTAACTTTCTAATCTACTGGAGCTTTAGCACAAAGCTGTGAGGTGGCACTGGAAGTGGTCAGTTGGTGCCCTCACATCCTCACTTGCATAAAAAAGCTAGGAGAACAGGTGAGGTGGCTTATACAACATTAGGGCAAATAGAAAACAAATCTATATTCATCTCCACTGAAGATTGAAACTGAGAGGGCTACTTTGTTCCAAGAGGGGAAGAAATAATACAGATGCCCTGATCTAAACTGTATGGGTTCTTAACACATTGTTGACTGGCAATTGTATACAAAAGCTAATGCAAATGCAAATAGGAGTCAACTCCTGTGGCAAAACTACATCCATCTGTTCATTAACATTTAATTCATCATAGGCCATCCCACAGAAGCTGACCTGGAACTGCTTTGGAAAGAGACCACAAAGACAGGTGCATGTGGTTGTATTCTGTGTAAGTTTCCCTCAGATGCCACATTTACATGCATTATGTTTTAATAGTCACTCAAGTACCACTTCTACAAACAGAAATGCTGCTCAGTTTGCAGCACTTTCATTACTTGTAACATGTTATCCCAAATGGGAGGTAATCTCTGAGGAAGTGATTGGCAAGTTGACTGAAGCTCCTTTTCCTTATGTTAAAAGACCAAGACCTATACACTCTTCACTATGTAATTTAGTAGCCTATGATTTTAACAATTGTCTTAGATCCAATTATTTTGTCAGGTATCAAATAAACTATAGTAACACTGAACATTACCCTCTTGGTGTTTGTCAGTAGGGTATTATTTAATTTAACTTTAGCACATCCTCTTTTAAAGCTGCAGCAGATACTTTAGCTGAGAAATGAATATTTCAAAGTATGACCTTCCCTTCATCAGACCTTTATTACGGTATGTTTATTTCCAGGGGAGCACATTTCTTCTAATAGAACTGTGTTTTAAAGGGCATTATAGGGCCCTGGCTGGTGGCACAGTGGATTGGTGCCAGCCTGCAAACCCAAAGGTCACTGGTTCAATTCCCAGCCAGGGCAACATAACCAGGTTGCAAGCCAGGTCTCCAGCCAGGTCTGTAGCTGGAGGCAGGTGAAAGGCAACCATAGATTGCTGTTTCTCTCCCTCTCTCCCTTCTCCTCTCTCTACAAAATAATTAATAAAATATTTTTAAAAATAAAATAAAATTAAGTACATTATAACTGGGGAGCATTCTTGTCTTATTACCTAGGAATCTAAAGAGAACAAGATAAAAATACTAGCTGAATCAGCAGAATACTTAGTAAAACCTAAATATATACATTTTAATCAGACTTTTTAAAAAGTCTTATTGATGAGTCCTAGTAAATATGATACATGGATATAATAGAATGATAAAAGGCATTCATTGTATTACTATCATTTACATAGAGATTAGGTGAAACAGAACTTCAAATATAAAAGTGGTCATTAAGTAACTAAAATGGAAAGAAAATAATAGTTGTGGAACTAAAAAGTTAATTGGGAAAAAGTTTCTATTGAAGAGACTCATACTGAAATTGTTTTATGATTCTAGATTTCATTGGGTATGGCCACTTTCAGCATGTTTGCCTCCCTTTTCCTCTTCTACCTTTTATGCTTAGCTGCTTCTATAAACATTTTAAATAACCTTACTTCAAAACAACTTCCTTTGAACCTCTTCCCTCTATTTTGTTATAGCTCTCCTCTCTTACCTGTAGGTATGGTGACACTTTACTAATCTCCCATTTATGTTGCAATCTCTGCAACCTGTCATTTGCAACTGTTTTTGTTCCATTATGAATTATCTTCATATTGTCAGATCCCTTTAAGTTATCTTTTGACAGGAATTCTGCACTCTGTATATACCCTGCTCCTGCTTACCACATGAAATATCTCCTCTTTTCATAGTTTCCTAGATAACACTCTATTTTGTAACTTAGCAAACACTTCTTCCCTTGTGAATATATTTTTTTATCTCTTTCCCTGATGCCTCCCCTATGCCTGACCCTAAAGTTCGCTCCCAGAGCCTTCTTCTCTATGATATTGCTAAGTGATCTCATCTATTACTGGAGCTGCTGCTCCCATTAACATGCTGATGAATCCAAACTCTAAATGGAACAGACAAAGGAGAGTTAGAGTCATTTAAGAAGAAAAAGTGGACATTCTGGGTAATAAAAGTGAAAGGATAATTTTAGAAAGGTTATGAAAGAATACTCAGTACATGTGATTACAAAGCAGATGTACAGGCTCTGGCTATTAAAGAAAAAATAAATTAACCAGAGGCACTGAAATTAGGGGATGTAGAAGATAATGGGATTACTTAAAATTAAGATCAAAGAGTCATCACAGATTTTAGGATGCTCCCTCTTCCTCACTGGGTGGAGCAGGGAGTTCCCAACCCCAGGCTGCAGACAGATACCAGTCCTCAGCTTGTTAGGAACCTGGCCATGGGCAAAGCTGCCTGAGCTCCTCCTCTAGCCCCCAACCCTGCCCTTGGAAAAGTTGGAAAAGTTGTCTTCCACGAAACCAGTCCCTGGTGCCAAAAAGGTTGGGGACCGCTAATCTCGGGCTTCCATGTGGCTTGTACTAAATAACAGAAAACATCGTCTCATGAAATTTTCTTGCTGCACTGCTTGTGAGGTAGGGGGAGGAGCTAGAAAACAGTAACTGGCAATAACAAACATCAGGATTTCTGAATCAGTCATAAAGTAGGCTATTACCCCATCTCAAAGTGACAAAATGAGATGAGTAAGCAGATGACTTAACATTATTAAGGCAAAACGGTCCAGTTGTTTTTGCTGACCGATTGGGAAGCATAAGCTGCAATGTTCAAAGCAAAGCCTGAAAAAAATTATCTGAGTCAGAAGTGTTTATTGTGGGGTAGTAGTGACCTATGCTGCATATAGTACAGCTTAAAGAGGAAGCCAGGGTTCAGTGAGGGTTTACTAACATAGTATTAGAACTCAGCCTTCTGTTTCATGGGCCATTATACCAGGTAGCCTCTAAAAAAACAGGAAGGGTTAGAGAACTTAAAGAACGTTCTCTATGTTAGAAAACCACTTTAACAATGCTTTGCTCCAACCAAATGAGCATCACCATCTGCTAAACAAAAATGCCTTCATTCATAGGGAAAATGGTAAGGTATGAGGGGTGGCCATCGAATGCTTCATTCTTCTGCTGTTCTGCAACCTGGAGCCTGTCCAGCATTGTTGGCAGCCAGGACAATTTACTACTTTCAAAGTTTGCTAAATTTAGAGCCAAGAAGCTCAGGAAATCATTCATCACATTTCAAATGAAGAGCTTGATTGTTATTTCCAAAACTTGGGACATTTTGGAAAGGAACAGGAACACAAACTTGCTTTGAAGTACATAGTGTAGGCCTCACCCATTTAAGAGGCTACTTGGCTTCTCTTTGAAACAGATAAACCCATACATAGCTCCTTTGCATTTAATAAATCAGTGGATTTTTCCCCCATTGGGATTATTCTATTGCAGATTTCTCTCTCTCTCCTTTAGCTTGAATATTAGCAATTAAAAAAAAAATCTACAAATGTTGCAAATGATTGAATTTAATTAGAAAAACTATATAGATGAAAGGAATACGTTGAATTAGATTTTGTAATAAAGTAGTCAAGCTGTAAATGAGAAAGGCCCACTTTCATGCATAGCCTATGCATAAATGAACTCTTAGCCCTCCTGGTCGACCCTCCTGCCACAGGTAATTACCAGACGGGTGCTGCACAAAGACTTGCATCTTTAAGACACAGGCCACGTTGATTGGATTTTGGTAGAGATTCTTAATTTCATTTTGGTAAATTCCTATAATTATAGTATTTCAACTCAAAAGAGAATACTGTAATAAATTTGCCATATTTCTGGAAGTGGCAAACTGCTATTAGGCATTTATAGATCAGTATGGATCTACTGAGTCAGGTTGCTTTCCTCCTAAACTCAGCTGGCCCTTGAATATGTGAGTTTTGTTTGGAGAAAGAAGAGAAGATCATTAGCAAACAGGACACTTGGCTTGCTGTAGAGCAGGCCTGGGTGTGCAAGTGTAGGAGAGGAAGAATACTGACAATAAATTTGATGACTTAAAAGAAAAGAGATGTTTTTTAAGTGTCCTCTGTTTTCTGTGTGGGTGCATGCATATGTCCACACTCAAGACTCTATTCAAGAGCTCAGTTCTACCAGGAAATAGAACTCAGGGAATACCAATAATACCATAACAACAAGCTATTTTGTGGCTTAGAGAGCTTTTATAGGCTAGCTAAGAATATCTTTGTGAATTTCAAATTACACACAAAAACAATGAGCCTTTGCAATATAATTGGATTATAAATTTTGAATTTCTAGACAGCAATAAATAAAAGGAGAGTCTCTTGGATAATATTTTATACAATAACATTATTTTTAGGGTTTTACACCCCAAAAGGATTTTTCTTTGTGAATATCTGGAAAGTTTTCTTTCATCACATAAGAATTTTGTAACATTTTTGGTTTGATCTTGAATAAATTCAATTTGAGGCCTAATCATATTAATAAAAATAATTTTTGTTGGCTTATATGCCATTCATTCTTTTTAATTTCTTTTAATTTTCTGTTTCTAATAGAATAACCTAATTATAAGCTGCCTTACCTCTTTTTTAAAAAATACAGTAACTAAGAGAAAGGAAGAAGAAACAGAATGCTAGTAT
Source organism: Noctilio leporinus (assembly GCA_004026585.1). NCBI lineage: Eukaryota > Metazoa > Chordata > Mammalia > Chiroptera > Noctilionidae > Noctilio > Noctilio leporinus. Next base: position 110,936 of record PVIW01001219.1, read on the forward strand.
GAACAATGTGCTACATGTCATACATGTATTCTGACCTCAGTTATTCCTTCCAACAACCCCTGATATAGGTCTTGTTGTCCCACTGTCATGAATGAAGCTGGACAATGGATCATCCAGGTCTGAAGTGACAGTATTAATATTCCCACTATAGAACAACTTTGTTGAATCAGTGATATTCTAATGGGTTATAATCAGGACATGGACTTTTGTTTCTTTCCAGACTGCATTTGGAAAAGATTCTTTGTGTTGCCTCACTTGATCGGGAGATTGCACAATATTCAGCCACTTGCAACTTGAGGATATGTTTGAGTTCCAGGTATTACCAAGCCTAATCTTTCCTAAAACAAATGGTCAAACATGCATCTAAATCAAAGTTTTATCCCAGGCTTGGTGAAGTTTTGAGCTGGGAATCATGGATCAGAAGGCAGAGCTTCTGTAGACTTTTCCCTTCTCTCCCCTTATTGTGTAGTTGGCGGCTTCCGAGCCGGGTAGGAGGTTGTGAGAGTCTGAGGAGGGATGGGGGTAGGAGGAGAAAAGTAACGCCTTTTTTGCAGTAGGGCTGTAGTAATTCATATCTCAGTGTTTTCTTTGATGGCAAGCTTCCAAGTTCTGGCTGACACAGGGGAGTTGCTTCCTGACCTATTTCTTAAAACTTCACCTCCCTCACAGTGGGGCACACCCCCAGCTTCCTCCTGAGGATCGCCCATTTGGCTGGGCTCCAGCAATATGTTTCAAACTCTTACCTTTCGTGTAATCCGTCTGGCAACACAAACTTGCTTCTCACTCTGCCCTCTCTACTTGCCTTGCTATTCAAATCAGTTTAACCATCTTCTCTGTAGAACTCTCCAGGTAGAGGCAGAGAACAGCCTCTGTGCTTGTATAGGTCCTGGGATTATGTTGGGTTCTACCAAAAACCAGCTGAGGAGTAAGGTACCCAGTGCTGCCCTTTAGAGACACTTAATGTATATTTAAAAAATGTATTTATTATTTTTCAGAGAGATGGGAGGGGAGAGAGGCAGAGAGGGAGAGAAACATCAATGTATGGTTGCCTTTCACCTGCCTCCAGCTACAGACCTGGCTGGAGACCTGGCTTGCAACCTGGTTATGTTGCCCTGGCTGGGAATTGAACCAGCAACCTTTGGGTTCACAAGCCATCGCCTTATCCACTGTGCCACCAGCTAGGGCCGTAAAGACACCTTATACCTTCACCATTAAAAACAATTCTTCTCACTCACCTTGAGGTTAGGGGTTGGAGTGGAGTTGTGATATATTCCAGCAAGGCTGATAACTCTACTTTTATTAACCTCTTTAATAAACTAGTTTTCTTCTAGATAACTAGGAAGCAGGGGTCAGTTGCTGTGTTGAACTTGCTACCCATATGGATGTGTGTATCACTTTTTCTTCAGACTGTAGGGAGTGTCTATCATCCATTTTCTAAGTTTTGATTGGGCCTTCAGCTGAAATCCAGGGGTAATAGGACAAGACCTATTTAATACCCTGTAATATTGTTTATAGAGCTCATAGTGTTTTTGTTATAAACACTTGCTCATAGTGTTTTTGTTATAAACATGCTGCTTCCCCAAATTTACCTTAAGTGAACCTACTCACACATTCTTCAAATGTCCCTCTTTAATCTTGAAATACACTATAACTACACATGTTCATGTAATATATAAAATGATCAGACTTTATATTGTGAAACTCTTTTCTTCCTGTTGCCTTTTATGAACACCAGATATGTGTTTTCTGCTACACACAATAATGAACTGCAGCTATAAGTTGTCAAAATGTCAGTATTTGCCAAACCCAAAAATATTTCTATGGAAATAATTGCAAGCAAGCATTAAGGACTTTACAACTTAATTCTGGTTTATTTTCAAAATGGCTACTAGTTTGCCAGTCAAAAGTGTTCTGCAAAGAACAGCTATTTGATAAAAAGGTGTAGATCTTATTTTTGGCCTTAGTGCTACATAGACATATAAACTTGGCAAATATGTTAATCTTTCTTCCACTCAGAGTTCTTATAATTAAAGAATCGTACTAAGAAACCTTGATAGCCACAAAAGGTTAAGCATTCACATAGCCCTTCAATGAACCATTTCAATGAAGCACTGAAATCCTTCTAAATAAAGCCAGAGCCATTGAAGCTGCTGACTACAAAACAACCCCTGACTGATAATACGTCTGGACAAGCCATTGTCCAGGATGGGTTGTTTTGATTTCAGTAAAGTGGAATGCTAATCTAAGCAGTTAGTTCTTCAGTTTTCAGAGACTTAAAGGCACTAACAGAGCACGTTATTTTTTTAAACTCACAATGTAGTGTGTGTGTTCAGAAATTAATAAATAATATTCTGATATCATCACAAATAATAAAGAAATATGTATAAACATATATGTTTTCAAAATGTGAATGACTATTCATTGGCTCTGGGCTAAAAAGTCAAACCCATTAGCATTGAATATTAGTACTTATCACCTGGTTTAAAGAGATCAGCTAATCTCTTTAGCCTTGCCTTTTGCCTTGCCCTGACTCAGTCGCCATTCTTTGGCAATACTCAGCTACTTTTTCTTGCTCGGAAACACCAGGAAGTTTTAAGCCTCCATAGTTTGTCTCAGGCTGCACCCACACTCTCCAGTTCTAGCTATCTACTGATGCATTAAAAATTATGCAAAAATTTAGGGGTGGCCCTGGAGTTGGCAGAGCTTAGCTAGATGGTCCTCACAGAGTGAGGCCTCTCATGTGGAAGCAATTAGGTGGTGGCTGGAACTGGAATTGTCTGAGACTTTGCTAACTTACATGTTGGTTCTTAGATTTGAATGACTCAAACAACAGGAATCTGAAATGGCTGCCACCTTGGGCATCTCTCTTCATACATTCTCTAGACATGGTTCCTTCAGCATGGCAGCTTCGGGAGAGTCAGACTTCTTACAGGACAGATCGGGCCTCCAAAAATGTGTGTATCAATAAAACAAGAGTCTGGTGGGAACTACGTCATCCTTTATGACTAGTCTTAAAAGTCAAACAGTGTTTCTTCTATTTTTTTCTGCTAGTTAGAAGTAATGGCCACCCATGTTCAAGAGCAGGGGAATTAGACTTTATTTCCTAGGAAAGGGATTGTTAAAGAATGTGTGGACATGTTTTTAGATCACCACACATACATGGCAAATACCAGTTATCTTTCAGGACACAGTTCAACAGGCATTGTCACTGTGAAGCCTTTGGACCATGTCACATCAGGGTGACTGTAGCCAGGATCCTCACCTCCACACATGTGTATTTTCATTTTCTAGGTCACCCTTATCTAAGAGAATTCTTTCTGCATAAGCATTACATAGCCCAGATCAGACAGGTGCCACCTCTGTTAACTTCATGTACACATATGGGCCCCTGCTGTTCAAGTGGCGCTGATGATATCCCCTCCCCATGTCCTAGGTAGACACCACAGGGCCAGACTGAAGGTGGATCATCTTGCCTCCCATGACTCCCTGTTGCTCACCTCCACCAGAATTGTAAGGCAGAGACTATTTTTCCTGCACTTGCCCGCAGGAGCAAGATTAAACTGGCATGAATTCTCTCTTCAAAGCTCCACTGCTGCTTCTCCATCTCAGAGAATCCAAAGTAAATTCCCCTGGAGTTGAACTCCTGTGCTGCTACAAACCATGTTCACATTTCACCTTACTTTTTCCTTTCTCAAAGTGACCACTCGTTCCATTGTACCTCTACTCTTCCTTGTACCTGCTTCTGTTATTATACGTATGATCTCTTTTTGTATCTATATTAGTTTATGTTTCTCTGACCTATTAAAACATACAGTTCTTAAAGGCAGGTAATGTTTTCTCTATCCTCTTCTTTAGCCCTATTATTTGTCCCAGACCTTGAATAAAGGGAGGTCTGTTTATTTAAAAAATGAATGGACTATTGAATTAAGAAATATGAAGCTTATTGATATTAAGAAATTAATTTAATACAAAACAGATCTATTTTTCAAAATAATGTTAAATTATTTTTCCAATGTTCAAAACATTTAACTTTTGGTATTTTAAAAAATTACAATTTGCTTACTACTTTTGTCTGCATTGAGCAACAGGTGACTGAAATCCTGAATTTATTTTTTTTCCTTGCTAAAAGTATGACCATTGAAACCAAAGTGTCATGGCCCAGATTAAGAGTTCATGCTCTTTGTTTTGAAACACTGAAAAAAAAATTAGAGAATAATCTAGAACACATTTGTATTCTTTCTCTCAGAACGTTAGCCTATGTTAATCTTGTAGATCCTCCATATGGATTACTGTGAGAGCTATTAAAGGCCCATAAAAGCCCAATACAATAACGGAAGAAGGAACTTTTCCAAAATGAATTTAAGATGTGATGGATTTGCAGAATATAATGGTTAACTTCCTGGCAATTGTGTAATGAATGATAAGCAGAAATTAAGCAATGCATTTCTATTTGGTTTAGATTTATATGTTTGCCTTTTGGATACATGCTGGCCACTTAAATTGGCAGTATTAATCTTTGGCATCTTCATTTCATCTCCTATATAAAAGCTAGCTTAAAAAGATGTTGCAAATCTCACCCAAATTTGTGGAAGCGAGGTTATTTACATTTAATTTCCCCAAGTTCCAGACTTTTTACTTCCTATGCATTTCTATATCAATATTAGCACTTGAAAATTTTGAGAAATTTAAAAAGTTAAATGGTTTACTGGTATATTTTGGCAACCCAAGATCCCTGCCACTGGCAGTTGTGATTGCATGGAGAATGGGTAATTATTTTTTAATAGTAGAAGACTAGTAGGGGTCACATTTGGCTCAGAGTCCTGGGTAGCATTTTCATTAAATATCACCCTGCAGTCATTACTCATTGCACACTTCAGCAAGACAGCTGATGAGGAAGGATGATAGAACCAGGATGTTGCCATCATGAGGCAGAGCACACAGAAGCTCAAGAATTTAATTTGGTTCAACTAGTACTTGGAGACACTTACTGTCACATTATGTCACCCTACAACTTAAGAGTTTAAGGGAAAAACTATTGTGTAGGGAAAATGTGTGGTGGTCTGATGGCAAACACTTCAAATTCTGTTAAAATAAAAGGCAAGACAAGCAATAAATTCTAGCCATTTTATTGTGCCTTCAATGAATTTTAGGATATTCAGTTTACAATTGAATAATGTTTCCTTAGGCAATACATGCAATAGTGTCTTTCATGCAAGTTATATGAAGTGAGATATGGTTCCCAATCATTTTACATATAGAGATAATTGAAAGCAAGGCTCTTTTACTAATTTTTCTATTCCATATAACATAGTATGGAAATTTTAAACAGATGCCCATTATTGTTATTCTATATAACTTCACTTTTTACAGTTCAGAAATAGCTATGGCTGTGATTACTCATCAATTTTCAAATATTTTCATTCTAATCCTTCACTTCATTATTTTTGGGGTGTTCATAAGAGTAAAAATCAAAACCCAAAATCCCAACAATGAGGTAATGTGGTGTTGAGTGTCAGACAGATGGATGACTTGAGAAGATTACATCCTTTCACAATTTCTATTAGCCATGCATCTCTTCTTAAGCTTTCCCAAAAGAAAGCATACTCCCTATGAGCAGTGAGCATGCATGTCCAGCACACAAACCAGGTATGTTTCTGAGCCTCTGATTCCAGTCAAAGACTCCATCCAATTCTGAAATTGTCACTACTACATTTTTCCATTGGAACACCTACCACCCATAAAAATGTTATACTTCTTCAAATAGATACTTTCAGAAAATGGGAAAATTATTCAATCTAGTTATGTTATTTATAATAATATAGTATTTAAATGATGACAAAGTTAAATTTAAAATTGTTAGTCCCCTGAGAGATCTGAGATGAATAACTATTGAAAGAGAATGAGACGCTGTATAAGATCATTTGTATGTAATAATAATACATGCTTGGGTGGGGAGGGGGACAGAGGGGAGCAAAAAGGGGATGGATGTAATACAACAACAATAAAATTAAAAAAAATAATAATACATGCTTGAAGTAATTTTGGAGGGTTATAGACATATTTTGGGGGAAATTCTTTTCTGGCTTCATGTTTTTATGTGTTTCTTACCTAGATTTTGGGGTAGACTGATCAGTGTTAGTGTATGTCTCTGGACAATGGCAGCTTTCTGTCACTCACTCAGACGATAAGAAAAAGAAGAGTAGAAACAAGGCAAAAGATTTATTCAAAAAAAGGATTGGAATGTGACAGCAAACTGACTGCCTCTCTCTTTGCCTTATCCAGGATTGTCCATTATAGTTGCCCTTTCCTACCTATTATTTTCAATTTGGCTTCTGCTTTCCAGATAATCTTAGTGGCTCTTTTATCACTTTTTTTTTTTAAAAAAAAAGGTAAGTATATTATACACTGCATAAAAAATAATTTATACATATCCTGTATCCATTATCCATACCTGAGCTAAATCACATTTGGCTCCATATCTCAAAATAAATAAATAAATAAATAATTCACAATTTTAGTTGGAAAGAGAAAAAAGTAAATGTAACAAAATGTCATAGATGTTTTCAAAGACAGGTGCATACATATAAACAGTAGACACCAAAAATGAGGCATGATTAGTTGTATTCATTGGGGAGATTTCACAGATGAAATTACAGGTTGGTCTTAACAGGCCAATGGGCAACTGCCAGGGGAATAACATGGTGGTCTCAGATTCTATCGGAGAAGCTACAGACCACTGAGGTGTGAGCAATCTTGGCACATTTTCAAATCATAAGCAGACTTGTGGGATGTAGGGCTGGAGGGAGCTTGAGTAATTTACACGTGTTCTCTGAAATATCAGTTCTAAAGTTTGAGTGGGGTAAGCCTGGGAGCTGAGTGACCCAACATAAGATTGTTTGGGTAATCCAGAAAAAATTAAAGTATGGATTAAAAAACATGAAAGCCTTATGAAAAGTTGAGGACATTTTTGAAAAGCCAGTTTGAAAGAAGTACAATTTTCAGTAATTATTCGTTAATGTTAATTGGATGTAGACTGTAATGAAAGAAGGATATAAGAATGGACAACGGTGTGTTGATTGCTTGTGGAGAGAGGGGTATAAGGGGACTAAATGTAATGGAAAATAGAATAAAGATTAAATTAAAGAAAAATGAAATGGAGTCACAAAAGTTGAAGAACTAATGTCAAAGTGACAGTAGTTATCAGAGCAGTTTCAGATTTAAGTCTTCAAGACCTTTTATTCCAAGTTTCTTATATCTTTAATTGACTATGGCAATTGTATTTCTGAGAAAGGTGAAAAAAATCAGCCCCAAGTTTTTATTCTAAGAGAGACCACTTAGGTTGATGGTGATACCTCCAGGTAAGATAAAAATTTTAGTAAGTTTAATCCTAGACACAAATTTGGATATAAGAGAATGTATGATTGGTTCCATTTCTCATCTTAGCCCTAGTTCTTTTTTTTTAAATTTATTTTTATTGTTGTTGCATTATATCCATCCCCTTTTTACTCCCTTCTGTCCCCTTCCCTACCCAACCACTCCCCCACAAAGTCAACCCCACTTGTTGCCCATGTCCATGGTTCTTCCATACTAGGTTCTTGACTAAACTGCTTCCCTCCTTTGCCTCTTTAGCCCTAGTTCTTAAACAGGGGAAGACAAGAGCAAGAAGAAAATTAGAGGGGAAAGAATATGGAACAAACAGTCATTGGGAAGTGAGTGCCTTGTGATCATTTGAAACATTTTCAGTCAATGTATGGTCATTTATATTTAATATATGTTTCACTATTTTTACCTTTGTATTTATTACAAATTTATAGCATGGCTTTTTAATTAACATTACAATAACATGACCTCAAATTTTATCTGGCACAATTTTTTTGACATCCACCCCTACATAGAACATTTTGGTGGGGTTCTACTGTATAGAAAGGGAAAAGGCTCAAAGATATTAAACTGAGTTTTGATAATGAGTTTACAGTGCTTATCATGCATGAATATAAAATCCATTAAATAAGATACGCATACATATATTTGAATATCAAAACTATTTAAAGTGAAAATACAGATTTGGTGGCCATCAGTATATACTGTTACTCAAAAATATTATATTTCTGTGAAAATGGACACTTTAATTGTAGGTAGGAGGAGAGAAATCAACACAGAAAATGGAAAAAATGATCATGATCAAAAATATTTCAAGTGATCAAATGAGTACAGAATAATGGAAGCTGAAAGACTAGGGTGTTGTTTACAGAAGAAAGAAATAAGGCAGTCACATAAGACTGAAAACTTCCTCTGTATTTAATAATGAGGAAGCAATTTGTGCTCTTGGTTAGAGCCATGTTGGTAGCCTTCAGGGTGGAGAGCGGATTGTAGTGAGATGAAAAATGAATGAAGCTAACAAAGTGACATGATTGTTGTTGTTTTTTTTTTTCAAAATATTTGAATGAGAAGGAGAGGATAGGAGTTGGAAGTAGTTATTCAAATACATAGGGTCAGGATAATTTATGATGAAAGAAACTTGAGGCTGTTTGTGTTACCAGTGGCCAGAGAGAGAGATCGAAGCCGGGGGCGGGGGGGTAGTGAGAGAGAGAGAGAGAGAGAAGGCTATATAATGAATCTCTTGGATAACAATGAGAATTATATCAAGTACCAGGATGGAAGGCTGGACTTAAAAAAGGAGAAGGACCACCTTTTTCTCTTAGGTTAAGGAAGAGGAAATTAGGAAATTTATAATAAATTGTATATCAGAAATCATCAGAAATAGATCAGAAATAAACTGTGAACTTGGCCATTGGCGTCTATTCTTTCAAAGAGATAGAAGGGACAGGTTGATAACAAACCATTGAAAGTGACTCTTGAATGAAAATTAACAAAAATTCAAGGCTGGTTAAAGTGTGTAAGTGAGAAAACTACCAAAATGTACCAAAATGCTTTATGTTTTCTTAAGTAAGTTTATAAAAACAGCCTATTGTCCTGATTACTAGAAATAAGTAATCAGAAAAAAAAAATTTTTTTCTGTTAAAAAAGGGGCACTAGAGTCTGAGAGAGTCTGGAGACCAGGTTCTGATACTGATCTTGCCATATTTCCACTTCATTACATTAGACACACTAATTTAGCAGGTTTCTCATTTGAAAAGGAAGAATTAAATTCAATGACCTCTAAATGTCCTTCCTGATACAAACCTAACTTTTCCATTTTAATTTTGGTAAAGGCAGCTAAAAAATATGTAGAAATGTTTAAACCACAGCATTTAATTTATATACCAATACCATGCTGAGGACACTTAATAGTAGAAGAGTTAAACTATAGGTTCAGCTCTGCAGTAGAATTTTTTATTTATTTCAAAAATATTTGTGGTATTTCTATTTTGAGCCAAACTCTGTGCTAGGTGTTGTGTGAATAAAAAGAAATATTTGATGGGTTTGAGTCCCTGAGGGAGCTTATAAACAAGTGAAAGAGTGGAACATACATCTTTCAAATGTTCAAACTATAAAACCAAACATGAAGAGAAAATAAACAGTCCAGGACTGAGTGTAACAACATAGATAGTCTTTGTTCCCAGGCTGTTTGTTAATTGCCATAGACATTTGCTGTTAATTGGCCAGGACATTTTCCAGTTCACTTCATGTGATGTGCTGCTAGTTCCCTCTTGTCTACTAAATCTGTTGCCACCATAGCCTGGAGAGATTCTCAAAGTACCATGGAAGACTACAGAAATGTTATCTCCCTGCAGAGGGAATTGGTTTGGGCATGAACTCATGAGCAGTTTAATGTCATTCAGCTGATGTGGTGTGTTATCCTTGAGCTATCTAAACTCTGCCACCAGAATCAGGGTTGTTGCTTGGGGGCTGGGTACTGGGGAGTTTCAAGGAATAGTATTCTGTTAAACTTGACATTAATTCCTCCTCTGCATATCTGAAGACCAAATGAATATCCATCACTCCTCCTTTACTCCTCCCTTTTTTCTTCCCTCTCTTCTTTCCTGCATTTCTTTGTCTTTCTTTCTTCCTTCATTATTTCTTCATGTTTTCTATTTATCCCAATTTTATTGGACCCTGTGCTAGATGATAAGGATGCAAAGATAAAATGTTGTTGTTTTTTTTTTTTTTTTGTCATAGAGTTCATTGTCATAAGAAGAATACAAACAAATAGTAATAATACACCTTCATAATTATTTGGGGGTGTATTGTGCAATAAAGAGAAAGAGGAGTGATATATCTAGAGAAGACAGAGAAGAGGGACAATGGTCAGGGGAGACATTCTGAGTTGAGTATTGAAACACAGATGTAAGTGCCCATATTTTGCATTTACTTTCTGGGAAAAAAATATTGCATCTGCAGAAGTCCTGAAGCTTGAAACGGCCACACATGGGAAGACTTTGATGGAGGTCTGAGTGTTCTGTCTCTGCTTCAAATGGTGAAAGAGAAGTTGGGAGCTTCAGTCGTACTTCTGCTTCTCACCTGCCAAATTAAAGTATATTCCTCCTTCTTTCCTATCCAATGACACCTTTCCTTGAGTGGCATTTCATCTAAAGGCACCTTCTCCACATACACCCATTGGTGCCAGGACCTTATTCTATTCACTTTGAACCATTTAAAGGTAAAAGAAGAAAAGTCTCTTTCTTTTTTTTGAAAGTATCAATGTGCTGCCACCCATTTTCACTAGTCAGGCAATGGAGAAGTGGACAAGGACTTGGAAAGGCTATAGGGTCCACAGAAGTAAGAAGTGCTAGGTATGAGATTGGAAACACATACATGAGCATAGCTGGAGATGCCTAGTATAGATGTTACCCTGAAGGTGAGAGCCACAGAAGATGCTAAAGAATAAGAAAGAAACAATCATACCTACTTTTTCTAAAAGACATAATTAATTATATTTCAAAGTATATAACTAAGATTTGGACATTTCCCATAGGGAGGTCTGGACTTTACTCTCAACTTCTGGAAGGTAGTCTATGCCAAACCTGATAGGTATGTTTGGCCAGGGTGAGGGATGGACTTACCAAATCTTAGCATGGTTCCAGTCACACCTGAATATCTTAAGGTAGGGATCACTTATGCCAGTGGGGTGACAATTTAGGGTGGGGTCATGGGTATCTGTCAACCTGGAAGCTGAGATCAACCACACAGGCAACCAGTCAATCCTCTCTAATGTAACTCCAGTAAAAACTCTGAATTCTGACACTAGGCTGAGCTTCCCTGGTAGGCAAAACTCCATGAGTATTGTGACATGTTGATGCTGGGAAAGTAATGCATCCTGATTCCACAAGGAGCAGACCAAAGAAGCCCCCACTGGGAGCTCTCCTGAACTCTGCCCTATGCATCTCTTGTACTGTCTGGTTTCAATCTCAATACTTTCCCTGTAATAGATTATATATAACCATCAGTATAATGATGTTAGTGAGTTTAATGAGATTTCAGTGAGTTTTATGAATCTTTTTAGTGCCTTATTGAAACTAAGGGTGTCTTTGGGAACCTCTCTCTCCAAACTTGCAATTGGTCTCAGAATTGATGGAAGTCTTGGGACTGTACCCTCTGTCTTTGAAGTTGGCTGAAATTTCTTGCACATAGTAGAAGTATATTGAGAGTCAGACCTCAATATAACTCCTAGTTTGGTTACTTTAATCTCAAAGTTTTCCTTCCTTTATCAGAAATAGATGCCTTGGTGCTCTGTCACCTCCCTTGGCTTATCTTGGATTTAGATACATCTGCGCTTCATAACTCCATGTGAGCCCAGACTCACCTCACTGGGGTAATAGTGTTTATTGTATATCTCAGATGTGCTCTTTATATTTCCTCTTTCTGACCGTGGGCTGTGGGGAGCCTCTCAGTCAATGCAAATATGGCCCAGGGCCAGTCCTTATCAAGGGAAATGGTAGTTGTAGTAAATATCCTAAACTCTCACCTTTTGGATGGCCATTTATTGTAGGCATCCTGTTTATTTATCAGATATTCCAACTCCTGGTGCTTATAGAAGCAACCATGATAAGGTACCTTATATTGGCTTTTTCTTCTCATTCCCTATGTCTGCTTTCTACCTAAGACTTTTTTCCATGTGCAATTTTAGAAGTTAAAGATACTATTGCTGTCTTACTATAAGCAACTATAAGCATTGAGATAACATTGTTGCTTGAAAGAGATCTAATGCTTAGTATATAAAGGCTGCTATTAGGAAAAAAAGACATAAATCAATATAGTACTTACGGAGATGGAAAGAAGGGTATTCATTTGAGAGATTTTGGGGGATCATTTAAGGGACTTTTTAAGACACTGATCAGATATAACATAAGGTTAGATTTGGTAAGGGATAGTGAAGAACATCTGATAACTCTCAGATTTCTGACCTGCCATCCTTTGAGAAAGAGACTATGAAAGAGTGGGTATCAGTCAATCTGGAAGCTGAGATCAACCACATGGGCAATCTCTTCTGTAGGTTTAGTGGTGAAAAGTGCTGAATTTAATATTTGGCATATAAAGCTTTATGCTCCTATGGGTAGACAAGTGTGATTGTTCAGAATGCTGTTCTTCCTATGTATCTAGAGCTAAAAAGACAAGTGGTCTAAAAACAAGTTACCACTGGTACTAGGTAACCCTTGACATCATCAGATGGATATATATAGGGAGAACGAAGGTTATAAACTAGAGCTGTTAGACACACACATGACTCTTGTTTGGTCTGAATAGTGCTTCCCCAGATGAAGATTTATTATATTAAAAAATCCCTAGACTCTATTTTTCTCAAATTGCATATTATCCCATTTTTATCCCAAACGGTAACTTTAGGATAGGTAAAGTGTGGTGACCATGAAAATGTTACTGTCAACTTTCTAACTGGAGAGAATATGGTTCACGGATGGCCCCAGCTGCAGCACTCTGAAATCCAAGACTGTTGGGGCCCACCTGGAAAAAACATAAAAACCTGGAGCCCCACGTGGGCCAGGCTAAACTAAATCCCAACTGGAAGAATGGGAATGCTGGGTACATACATGTTTCCATGTTAAACCAGTGGCCCTAGGGGAAGGGAACTAGGTCATGAGAAAATACTTTAGTTACTATGAAGCCCAGCCTGTTCTCTCACCTTGCCTAATCCTTTGTTGTATTAACTGCAGAAGTTTTTAAAATTTGAATGCACATCCTGACCTGAATGAGATCTCTCTACTCCCTCACTTATTTTACCGGTTCCCTGTAATTAGCATTGATTAGCATTGATTGACAAGCTACATGCCTCCAAGTTTGGCCCTTTCAATAAAAGACCTTTGGGAACAAAAAACTGGGCCTCTGGCCTTGAGCCTCGAATCAGATCATCTTCCCCTTACACAAGCTGTTTAGGATGGTGTTATTTCATCCTCAGCACTGGGGGATTTTAATGTGGGTCAGGGTACCCCACACAAGACCACAATCAAGGCAACACAGCATTGGTCTTCTGCTACAGGTACAGGAGGGGGGACCAGGATTCTGTGGCTGGGAGTGAAGGCCAAGGGTTTATTTGAAGAAAATGGCAGACAAGCCAGATATGCTGAAGATCCTCAACTTGGGTAAGGCCAAGCTAAAGAAGACATAGACATGGGAGAATTCCCTGCCCACCAAAGAAACCATGAAATAGGGGAAACAGAGTGAAATTTCCTAAGAATCTGGAGGTTCTCCACACCTCTTGTCATCTTTGAGGCCTCAGTCATATTGTGGAGAAAAAGCCACCTGTAAGTTGGACACATGTGACAAACTGCACTGTGAACCTGGGCACTCTGCATGCATGCCATAGGCATATGGGTACCTAAGAGCACTCCCCCTGGAGTCGGACTGCCAAATTCTCCAGGGCACTCTAGGATGATGTAGACATTTACTTGTGTGATGAATGAAAATAAAACACATCTTGTGGGCAAAACAAAGCAAAGCATAAGAAAAGACAGCTCAGCACATTCTAGGAGCTGCTCCCAGCCCATGACTGAGTACAGCAGGGATAATAATGCAGGCCCACTGCTAGGAAATGTGGGACTTGTCCGATGGACAATTTTCATTTGAGAGCTACTCATTGGTATTACTAAATTCTTTTAAAAGTGCCTCTACTCTAAGACTCTTCTACTGACCCTTGTTCCTTCTTTGTCTCTTTTAGGAGAATTAGACTAACATGGCATTATCTCTTATTTAGATCCTTGCTTTCCTAGAAGGCATTTTCATGATACATCCCAAGGTATTCCGAAATTCACTAGGCAAACTAAAGGGTTCCAAAGTAGAATTTCCTCCCATATTTTCAGTTAATGCTGTTTCACTTCAAATTTCCCCTCTCTTCATTCTAATTCTCCCCACCAACAGAAAAAGCAAACACCTCTGCTGTAGCTTTGAGCTGTAAAACTTGGCTTGCATGCCTCTTTGAGAAGAACACAACAAACCACTAGATAGCAGTGAACTACACACATAGGATCAAAGCTTATGATTTGAAATGTGTGTGTGTGTGTGTGTGTAAAAGGATTTGTTGGCATCCTAGAAACGTTAGCAATGGAAAAATATTAATTTGATATGATTAGGTTCTTGGTTCTAATTCATGCTTTGCTAACAGCGTATGACCCCTAATAATTTCAGTTGGGAAATTTTCCTTTTGTTCTTTTACATTCTGGGTTCCTTTTTCTTGTCCTCTTCAGGTGTCTCATTTTTTTTTAAGATTTAATTTATTATTTTTAGAGAGAGGTGAAGGGAGAGAGGGAGAGAGACATCAACGTATGATTACCTTTCATCTGCCTCTAGCTAAGGACCTGGCTGAAGACCTGGCTTGCAACCTCATTATGTGCCCTGGCTGGGGAATCCAACCAGTGACCTTTGGGTTTGCAGGCTGGCTTCTTATCCACTGTGCCACCAGCCAGGGCCAGGTGTCTCATTTTAAACCTTTTCCTCCTTCCCACATACTACATCTGCTAACCCTCAAATGGATTCTTCTCTGAAGCATATGAGGTCTGTCCCAAAAGTATAGGCAATGCAACCTCTTTTAATTATATTGACATTGGTATGATACTTTCAGGACAGACCTCATGTGAGCATTAAAAAAAAATCATTTCCCAACTAAATAAACAAAACTTGGAAGTCCATACCTTCTTGACCAACTCACAAGCATATTATGCATGGTCATGAAGTTGACTTGACTGTAAACTCCATGAAAACAAGGACTATATCTACCTTAACCTGTGCTGCATACCCAGCCTCTTGCCTACTACTTGGACCATGACAGCAAACAAACAATTATTGTATGGATGAACTGAAAGTGGCGTTCAATACAAATATAAAGGCATATATCTATTCATTTTTATCTCATTTTTGAGTAAACTTACTGAACTATAACACACATTCAGAAAAGTGGACATATCATAGCACAGCTCAATGACATTTCATCAAGTATCCACATTTGTGTAGCCAAGATCAGGGAATGGAATATTACTGACACCCAGCATCCCAGAATTCCAGCCTCCACATACCCACACACCTCCACATACCCAGCTTCCTTGTATTCAGCTTAACTGACTCAACTTCTTGTTTGGGTATTTTACCCATGTTATTTTGTGCAGTTAATTCATTCTCATGGATATGAAATAGTCTATTGTATAAATATGTTAAAATTCATTTACCAGTTTTATTGTTGACAGATATTAGGGTTATTTTCAGTGTGGGGCTACTATGAATGGTGCTTTACTAAACACTTTTTAACATGATTTATGATGTATTATATTGAGGGGTGAAGTAACTAGGTTATGTAGTTAATTTTTTAAAGCTATATATTAAAATGTTTCCTGTAAATATTCCTAAAACATCTAATGAGGATTAGAAAGTCACTCAAGTAAAAGGAATTTGATTGAAAAGTTCACAAATTCCATGGAATCCAAAAATATAGGAAACTATCAAAATCAGACACATGAATTCATAAAGGATAACTTTTGGATTTAAGCAGCTCTATATTTTAATAGATCTAGAAGCATTTTAAATTTTACAACCCAGAGGGATGCTCATGAAGATGCCACTAACCCATCAAGAGCAAATTAAATGGTCAAGGTTGTATAATATATTTTAGAAAAAAAATTATTAAAAAATTAAAATGTAATTTGAATTTTAATAAGAAAAATATTTGTGGTCCCTTAGTAAGCCCACTGCGGTGCCATCACCATGTTCCTGTCAGCTGTCTCCTTTGCCAAGAGCAAGTCAAAGAACATTCTGGTGAGAATGGTAAGCCAAGCTGGGACAGGTTATGCCTTCAACACTAAGAGAGGCCAACTACGGGAAAAACTGACTCTATTGCATTATGATCCAGTTGTGAAAACAAAAGTCCTCTTTGTGGAACAGAAAAAAATATGCTCCCTCTAAACAAGGGATTGGAAATGAATTTGATTTATAAATGAGAAGACTGAGGGTGGGATCCTGATTCAGAAATTCTGCAGCATGTAATGAAGGAAGAGGAAATGACATGGAACCACTGCCTCCTGTGATTTGAAGGCCATTGTGAAGGAAAACAATGCAATGAAAGAGAGTTCTTCATATTAGGACATATATCACTGTATCACATTTATTTATCTTTCTGGATATTTTTATAGCCCATAATAAAAAATATTAAAAGAAAAAAAAAAAGAAAAAGAAAAATATTTGCAATGTGGGAATATCTTTTACCTCAATCTTGTTTTATTAAGAAGTGTAAATAATATTTTATTGAAAAGGGAGGAAACTTCTTATATAATGAGAAATATAATGGGAAGCACTTAAATTTACTTTTAGCATATTTCAATTTTACATTTTTATATACTTTATGCATTTTATGATGATTTACACATAGTAGTCATTTAATAAATGTATTCTCATATTTATGAATTATATAATTATCTTACATATAATAGACATAATGAAGTTCAAGTAGAAGGATTTTCATTAAAATATGGTGATTAGTCCCGGCTGGTGGCACCGTGGATAATGTGCTGGCCTGTGAACCCAAAGGTCACTGGTTCCATTCCCAGCCAGGGCAACATAACTAGGTTGCAAGCCAAGTCTCCAGCCAGGTCCGTGGCTGGAGGCAGGTGAAAGGCAACCATATACTGATACTTCTCTCCCTCTCTTCTTCCCTCCCTTCCCCTCTCTCTGAAAAAATAATTTTAAAACTTTTTAAATATATGGTGATTAAATGTCTATATAATATGTATCATGTAAATTTTATCTTCATCTTCCTAGATTATTAAAAGTTCTATTGACAACACAATTCCTCATAGGCAACAAATTTGTGCTGTAAGTTTTATTCTGTTTTACACAGTGATAGCCTACCTATACCATTAGGGAAGTAATTACTGTTTTTTCTAGGTGTTTACATAGGTGACCTCATGCTTTGTTATTCAGCCTTCACTGAAATGTGTCATGAAGTGTAAGAACGAAGAGGACTATTACATTTTTAGATAAACATACTTGTCCCCTGGGTAGTTCACAAGGATATTGCAAGAATTAATGAAATTACATCATTGAAATACCTTTAAATACTAGAGATTCAAACTACGTAAATGGTTTCGACTTTAAAATAATCACTAAAGGTGTATTTCAGGGGTTTGATTGTATTCCATTAAAAAATTATTAAGTCAATAAATTAGCTTTATAATGTCACTTTTACTAAATTCAAAGGGTAGGGCTTTGAATTGATTTAACTTTTGTAAGACAGACCTTTTCTACAAAGCAGGATTCTCTCAGTTGCAAGCCTGAAAACCCAGCCCAACGGAGTTAGCTATTAAAGGGAATTGATTGGCTCTAGTAATTGAAAAGGCTGGGGATGATATACCTTCAGGCATTGCTAAATGCAGTCTCAAAAAATAGAATAGTGAAATAGTCACTCTTTTCTCAGTTTTGCTTTCTCCTAGATTACTGTTGTTCTCAGATAGATTCTACAATGGGACATCAAATTTGGTTAGTAACAGCTTCAGAACTTTCTCAACCCACATGGAAATCCCAGAGGAAAAGGAAAATTTATCTTTTCCAACAGCTTTATTAAAGTCTCCAGACTATTACTGGTCCACATGGTGATGTGCTCCCCACTGTGGTGGGTGAGACGTGGCCTCAGTTAGCCAAGACTGTTTTGTCAGCATGCCCTGGGGCTGGTAGTTTCAGTGTTGGCTGACCCACAGAGTGGGAAAAGGCTGGTGGCCAGAGGACATGGCTAAACGCAAAACTGGAAAGAACCAAGATTGCTTTCACCAGCATGAAACGTGTAAATCAGAAAGATTAAGAAAGAGAAATTCTTCTACCAAGCCGTTTTGTTTTCAACATTTCTCAAAGGCTGAGAAAACACCAGCCCTAGCTGGTGGCTCAGTGGCCAGCCTGTGAACCCAAAGGTGTCTGGTTCGATTCCCAGCCAGGGCACTTAACCAGATTGCAAGCCAGGTCTCCAGCCAGGTCCGTAGCTGGAGGCAGGTGAAAGGCAACCATACATTGATGTCTCTCTCTCTCTCTGTCCCCCTCCCTTCCTTCCTCTCTAAAAATAGTAAATAAAATCTTTAAAAAAAAAAGATTGAGAAAGCATTTAGTAGTTTGTGTCTAAATATACTGCCACTCTAAATTACTTTCCGAGCTTAGCAAAACTACTTGCTAAAAATCTTATTGACCCTGTATTTCAGAGATGCATCGCCACACTTTGCCTCAGCTCTATGTGTGTAAATCTGTATATCTGGGACCCTCAATTGAAGAATTAAACAATTCATAAGGCAGAACTGATTGACCCTGTTGTGCTTGAACACATTCTAAATAGGAAGAAAGCTGTAAGGCTTTAGAGAATAAGTGGCATGTTAAAAACTCCACCCCTTAGAGGAAGACTAGGAGACCAATCGACCCGACTTTATCTGTAGAAGAGTCTTCACAAATAAATAATTAAAAAGAAAGTTAGAGTCTCAAGGGAAAAATTAAAGATCTTATAGAATAGTGGGGAAAACAAAAAACAAGGGCAAAGAAAGTCAAATTACAACAGATGTACTTGTTGGTGGGTCATTTGAATTTTGCTGGTGGGGTAACCCCAGCAGGAGGGGTAGTTCCACATCGTTTAGCAGAGGCCACAGCAGGAATAAGGAGTTCTAATCACTTTATTAGAATCCCAAAGTCATTAAAGGAGGCATGGGCATGTGGGAACTATTTATAGAAATAGTCAATGAAATGCTTGTGTGACTGTGAGAAATAATGGCAAGTAGATGTAGCTCGTGAACACATTAAGAAAAAAATGATTTATTTTGGCAGAATAGATGGACTCATGAGGTTCTCTTTGGTTAAGGAAAGAATGGTTCTGAGAATAAGGTCAGGCAGGCAGTTTTAGGGTACAATCTTGGACCATCGACTCTAATTAAGTACTTATGCCTCCTTGGTTATAGAGATTAAAATATTAATCTACTTTATAATGCTGTAATCAGCATTATAACATACAAACTTGGACAGTGTTTTGAAAAATCATTTTTGATAAGGGAGTTTTGAACTATTTGGGATTCTGATCTTTCTATTAATGATTTCTTAATGAATTATTTTAACCTAGATATAACAGATCTTGGTGACTCCATAAACCTAGCTTTGCTATTTAAAACTTGCTGATTCAAGGCCCTGGCTGGTGGCACAGTGAATAAGGCACCAGCCTATAAACCCAAAGGTTGCTGGTTTGATTCCCTAGTTGGGGCACATAACCAGGTTACAAGCCAGGTCTCCAGCCAGGTCTGAAGCTGGAAACAGATGAAGGGCAACCATACATTGGTTTCCCTCTCTGCCACTCTCCCTTCCCCTCTCTCTAAAAATAATAAATAAAATATTTTTAAAAATAAAATCTGCTGATTCATAACATTCATAACACAAATCTTATATTCATGGTTCAGAGAAGTCAAGTTTGGATCAGAGTTTCTGCGTTCAAGCAGCAGCTATCAACCACAGACCAGAGTCACTTCTATGCAGCACGGTTATGTATTTGTTTCCTATTGCTGTGAAACAAATCGCCACGATTTGGCATCTTAAAACAATACTCATTTATTAGCTCACAGTTTGATAAGCCAGAATTCCAGACATCGAATGGTTGAATTCTCTGCTCAGCATTTTTCAGAGCTTAAAGCTTTGGCCAGCTATATTTTCATTTGGGGGCTCTGGAGAAAATTGGTTTATTGAGGTTGTTGGCTGGATTCAGATTCTTGTGGTTATAAAACTGTAGCCCCTGTTTCTTTGCTGTCTGTCACTGGTGGTTGCGCTCTACTCCTAATGACTGCCAGCATACCTTGCCATATGGCCCCTTTTGTTACCATCAGTATTTAGCTAGTTATTAATAAAGGTAAGGGGAACAAAGGGACTTAGTCATTGAGCTTAATAAACTGGAGAACATAAACAGCTTGTTAAACCAGGAAGCTACAGCTTCACACTACAGGGGATTATGGCACCGTTCTGCCAAGGAGATGAATACTTCTCCCTTCACTTCTCCAATATTGGATTTTTGGGGGTGTTCAGGGAAAGGTTACAGGCCATAGAGGCCTGACAGTTTAACTAGGGTGCAGGCGTATCAGAATCTCAGGAAAGCCTGGGAAGTTGATTGGTCATTTTGAAAACAATCTTAGCTATAACCCCAGGGGAACAAAGAAGATTTCCTTCTCTCTGTTTTCTTGTTCCATGAAACACACACAGCACTCACCTGTTCTCTGCAGTCTTGCGGCCCTAACAGCTGCATGGCCCAGGGCCATGTGGATGGAGCCTGAACACCTTGCACAGAAATGGACTGCAGTTGGAAACACACTAAGCTAGTCTGACCCTGGACTGAAATGTACATTAATATGGAGCAGAAACTCTGGGCAGTGGCCTTATTTTAGCCCTGCTGAAGACAAGATTGGACCTTTTCCATGGTGAGATGGACAGAGGTGGGCCATTAGAAAGTCAGGAGGGGAACACTCTTAATTTCACATCATCAGTAAAGTAGACCTCAAACCCCAGCCTCTCCTGCGAGTCTCAGGAAATTCTCTCCCTTGAGACCTCCACTTCCACCAATAATGCTTTTATCTTCAATGCAGAATCTTGTCAAATGGCTCCTAAGTGTTGAACCTCAGACTTCAGGAAGAGCCTAATCCCATTTATGACCTCACCCTGATTAGATCTGATTTATTCAGGGTAATCTCTTTTTCAAAATCAACCATCCTAATGAATAAATATAACCTAATAACAGGGGAAGAATTCACCATATTCACCGTTTCAGGGACCATGCAGGTTATGCAAACCATGGAGCAGGCATTTGGTGAGTCATCTTAGAATTCTCTCCACCATAGATAAAACAATGTCTTTTTTTGAGTTAAAGGGAGGTGGCTAAGTCTTTAATATTATACTATATTTCAAGCAAAGAAATCAACATTCTAGTTTTCAACTAATTTCCACTTACATATCACCACCTCCCCAACCATGAAAATTGCTAAACTATGTCACAACACAAGATAGTGGTTACCAAGAAATTCTGGCTCAGTAGGTCTCTAAGAAAGCCCAGGACTATGTATTTTAACTGAGATTCTGACATATGCTATCAGCAGAACACAGTTCAAGAAATGCTATTGCTTCAAAATCTATGCAGTGATTTCAGTGGTCTGGTTTAGCCACAGAGAATTCTCACAGCCTGGTGTATATAGCATTTTTCAAGCAGAATAACCATGATTTTTGAAAGTTGTTGAGAACTAAATTTGATATCTACTTTAATTTTTAAAGTGTAAAGCAACTTTTATGTGAAACATAAAACAGGGTAAAACGAGACAGCTGTTGGAGAAGAATGAATGAGTTTTTATGTTATCTTGAGTCTTATTGTTAAAATTGTCATCTCTTCAATCTGTGCTATATTTTGTTAGATTTACATTAGCTATTCTTCATTGAGATGCAGTGTCATGGACATTGAGTTTTGCTTTTATTCATACTTAATAACAAACATGATACAAAACATGAAGACAGTATTATATACTTTGCATGATGGTGAGATAAGCATTGCATTTTGAGATCATCAATTAAAATTTGAATACAGATCCAAAAGCTTGATTTATGAAAATAAATTAAAAATTAAAAAATTAAAAATAGCATCTTAATAAGGAACACATTCAAAAGGAAAGGTCTTTTTTTAAGACGACAATTTTTAGAGTTACTCTGAAATAAGATTGTTGAACCCCTGCTTAATTTTAGTGACTTTGGCTGATTCATGTTTTATTTTTCAGGCCACTTACCCCATCATCAAATTAAACCCTGTTTATAAAGTATTGATCACTTTAAAGAAAAAATGAGGGCATTTCAACTAAGACATATACCATCAGGCCACAGTGGATTTTTCCTCATGATTATACCACTCTTTGAAAAGCAATGTAGTAGATACAAATTCAGGTTCTCCCTTCAGGAATTGTGATCCATATAAAATGCTTTCCTTGCCTTACCTGGTGAAATGCACATAAATCTTTTTGATTACCACTAGTAGCAATGATTGTGGTTATAAATGAATATGAATATCTAGCTTCATTTTTACTTACCCATTCACATAAACCAATATAATATAAACTTGCTATATTTTCATGCCCACCAATGCTACTATTAGATAAAAATCTTGGCTTTTATAAGCAGAGGTCCATTTGATAACTAAACATTTTATGTGACTGTTATTGAAAATTGTTAATTTCAAAATGTGTTGATAATATAAGATAGCTACTAAAGCAAATAAATTCTAGAACATATTAATTCAGCTAATATGGTTGAGAGAGCAATATATATCAGTGCTTTTTTTGGAACCACTGCTTTTTCATATAAAATTTTTCGAGAAAAAAAATTTTTCTTTTGAATTTACACCCTCCAAAGTCAACCCCCAATGAATTGAAAAACAGTCTTTTTCCTCTCAAGTTCAGATCTTTATTAATATCTCCCATAAGCACCTGGCTCTTTCTTTCCTAACTTTCTCTTCTTTTCCTTCTTGGTTTAAAATTCTAAGCATCTTGAATTTCACTAAAGTGTTGAAAGACAAAGGTAGCAATTTAAATAATTTTCATATTCTTCATCACCTTTTGCACAACCTTGTCACTTAAAGAAATGGCATATGACCTTCAGCCTATTTTACTGAGTAAAACCTAAGCTCTCATACATCAACTCCATCTGATTTCTTCTCTGTAACTCAAAATATATTCATATAGCATCCCCTGCTTGCCTGACAGAAGAAATGCCTTATTGTATTGATGCTATTTTCTTTGACTCATATTGACTCCAAACAATCAGTTCTCTTCTGAGAACTGTTCTATCACCATCTGTTTCTGAATTTTCAGTTTGACTACTAACTTTTCCTCTTTAACTGTGTAGGGCATGAAAAGTGTTTTACCTCTACCCTTCTAGATTCTTGCTGAGATACCTCTGTACTAAATGAAAGATGAACACCAGAAAATTTTAATTGCTTGTGTAAGTACAGGAGTTTCACAAAGCTATGAAATTCAAATTAATTGAGTCTTATAACACCATCCTGAGCTAGGAAAAAGAGTAGGGATCTGGAGCTTCCAAGAGAGGAAGGCAGTTAATGGGAAGGTGAGAAGAAGAGAAGTTTAGTAAATTTGCAGGTAAGCCTCTCAGGTAAAATAGAGTCTTTGGTAAAAGCTCTGTTCCTGGTATAGTCAGTCCCCCTTTCTAATGTAAGTTTCTTTTATAAAAGGGAAACTTCTACTTTTTTCAAAGCTTCTCTCTCTGTGGTTGCTCAAAATAATCAGCTCAAAATAATCCTTTGTCAGGGCCCAGAGGCATATGAAAGAATGCTCAACATCACCAGCCATCAGAGAGATACAAATTAAAACCACAATAAGATACCACCTCACACCTGTCAGAATGGCAATCATCAACAAATCAACAAACAACAAGTGTTGGCGAGGATGTGGGGCAAAGGGAACCCTTGTGCACTGTTGGTGGGAATGCAGGCTGGTGCAGCCACTGTGGAAAACAGTATGGGGTTTCCTCAAAAAACTAAAAATGGAACTGCCTTTTGATCAAGTGATTCCACTACTTGGACTATACCCAAAGAATTCTGAAACACCAATTCATAAGAACCTATGCACACCTATGTTCATAGCAGCACTATTTACAATAGCCAAGTGCTGGAAACAGCCTAAGTGCCCATCAGTGGATGATTGGATCAAAATACTTTGGTACATTTACACAATGGAATACTACACAGCAGAAAGAAAGAAGGAACTCCTACTCTTTGCAACAACATGGATGGAACTGGAGAGTATTATGCTTAGTGAAATAAGCCAGTCAGTGAAGGACAAATACCATATGATCTCACCCATTACAGGACAATAATGAACAAAACTAACAACAAGCAAAACAGAACCAAATATATGAATACAGTGAATAGGCCTTCAGTGTTCATGGGGAAGGGGATCGGGGGGAAGGGGGAGGAAGAGGCAAGGAAAGGGAGCAGTTTAGACAGGAACCTAGTATAAAGGAACCATGGACATGGACAACAGGTGGGGTTGACTTTGAGGGGAATGGGTAGGTGGGGATGGGGACAGAGGGGAGCAAAAAGAGGATGGATGTAATACAACAACAATAAAATTAAATTTTAAAATAAATAAATAATCCTTTGTCGAAGAGGCATTTTTAGGGATGTCCATGTTGCATGCACCCCTTCAGCTCATAAACATACTCATGTCTCTTTTGATGAAAGCTCCCACCAAAAACAAAATTACTTTGATCAGCTGACCACTCATTCTACCACCAAATTTTCCTAAAAATTCAGTCTACAGAAACTTTCTCCATTTCTGATCTTTAACTAACAATCCCTGTACTCTAGCTTTTTCTCCTATAAACCCCCACTTTCTTCTGAAACATTTCTCTTCCTGGTCTTTTCTTTTTCTATTCAATCTCTTCTCATTTTAATATTGTTTTCTCCATCACTTTGGAAACTGTATTACATAGGTCATTATCACTTTAATGTTATCCAGCATTTTTCTTTTTTGAATGATTTTATAGCCATCTCTATCACTATTCTAACTCAGTCTTCTTGGTTTGCAATTGTCTGGTTATTATCAGTGTTGCAGTTTTTGACCCTGGATGCTGCCTCTTAATCTATTCTCGTTCTCTGGGTGATTTCATAGACGAGGGGGAACTGAGAAAATAAATAGAATGATTCACCCATTCTTGCCATGGGTGACATTGTTTATATTTCCCCAGATAAGAAAAGTCTTCAAAGAGAAATGTTTTGCTGATGTAGAAGAGGTTAAACAAACAAACAAAAACGGCAGAAGTACTAAAAGACATCAAAATCAATGAATTCAAAAAGTGTTTAGAGCTGTGGAAAAGTCTTAATAGGTGCATTGCATCAAATGGAGAGGACTTTGAATGTGACTGAAGTTTAAACATGCGAGAATAAATACACAGATTTTATAAATAAATATCTTTTTGCGGAGATCCGCCTTATATGATGATAACTGGGAAGAGTAACTACCTAATCACATTTGTCTTAGATTAACAACTATTTTGAACTTCAGAACCACTTTTTCAATTGTTTTGCTGCATATGTCACAAGGATTATTTTACCTGGATTATTTACCTGATAAGTTTCAGCTTATCCAGAACAGCTACCATCATCACACCAGTCACTTTTCCAGAATGGGGCTCCTTTCTGTTCATCTTTGTAATCCTACTGCTCAGCACTGGGAGGAATTCAACTCTTAAATAAAAACTTGCCAGGCTGAAAGCTTTTCTGAAAGAAAAGATTTATTGAACCCTATGCTAGCTGCCCCCATACTCCCCGCAAAAGCCAGGGCCTGGAGCCCACAGTCTGAAGCACCAACCAGCAGCAGGGCTAGGTGGAAAAAACAAACAGACTTTGGTACAGAAGTTGATGGGCTTTTATATGAAAATAGCTTGGAGAGGAATGAATTCACATGGACTCTAAATAGAGGGGGTAGAAAAAGATGAAGCTAAGCTAGTTCTGGGACAGGTACACCATCACTAAGAAGGTAGGGTTTACTGCTTTGGACTGGTGGTGGGCAATGTTCCTGAAAGTTATGGCCTTAGCAGGAAGCAGAGGTTCCTGGTGGTTAATGCACCTGGCTAGTCTCTCTTAGCTAACCATGGAACTACCCACCCGGCAGTTAATTCAAATATCTAACGTACATTCAGGTATGCAAGCAGTATTTTTGTTGTTGTTGGTTTTGCCTTGTTGTTTGCTCATGAAACTTTCTTGTTTCTTCCTTCTACCTTCCTGCCTGCTATAATCAATTTACTACATAGGTCACAACAAGTTGTTCCATCTCTATCAGCAGCCTTTCCTTTTTACCTGATGATACTTAGGTTTAAAACCATAGAATTAAAATATATATATATATATATATATATATATATATATATATATATATATTCCTTTCCTTGATCATCAATATCAGAAAGGTCCTGCCAACTCAATATGCCCTGCTTTTTCCCTTTGCTTTTGCCTTCAATTACAAAAATATGCATCAAAGGAAGGCAAGGATTTTAGCTATTTTGTTCCCAATATTAGCCTAAGTGTGTAGACGAGTTCTTGGTATATAGTCAGTGCTCAATAAATATTTGTTGAATTGAATCAAGGGTTCTTTTTTTTCACATGAACTATTATAATAAACTTCTACCCAAGTTCTCTGCATCCAGTCATTTCTCTAATCCATCCTGCACATCACTGTCACTTACACACAATATGTCCCTAATCTTGGTATAAAAATTCTCACTTTGAAGTATACACCACTGTTTATTCTTTCTTATAGCTTTTATTAACCAAATTTTTCATTATTCCCCAATATTCATCCAAGCTTTAGACACATAGAATGTATTATTCTTTTCCATTTCAAAATCTTTCATCACTGTTGAGTACTTTAGTATCTATGTATATTACCATTTTATATCCACTTTCACAGTTTCTAGTTCACTGTATCAACCATCCAGAAATTATTGAATAACTTTTCATTTGAAACTATGTAGTTTTGGTCTTTGTTGAGGTATCCCTGTAGCTTTAGTTTGCCCAGTGTTTTTCTTGAAGTTTTCAAGAATGGTGTTAAGATCAGAAAATAGATTTGATACCTTATACAAGCCTTCATAATACTGTGGTTCCATGAAAAATAAATTGAATCCCCACAAGACTATGTCTCTACCTCCCTAATGTGGAAGAATGAGATGGGGATCAAGAAGATCATTTTAATTCAAATTACAAATGATTAACTGAATATATTGAGAAGATAATATTCCATAAATGATACTGGCAGACTTTGTAAAGACATTACATTGGGTCCTTATGAGTAGCTCTCTTGGGGAAAAAAATTATTTTCTGAATCTGAGTTGCCAATCCATTTATCTATACTTAATTCAGGTTAGCAAGGCTCTCCTTTTACTCTTTGCATTATACCTAAATAGTACTACTGTAAAATATTATCTTATAATAGGCTTTATATTTATATGATAGATGTTTTGAAAAAAATGCATATCAAATGAACACCATTTTTTAAAGATTTTATTTATTATTTTTAGAGAGAGGGGAAGGGAGAGAGGCAGAGAAGGAGAGAGACATCAATGTATGGTTGCCTTTCACCTGCCTCCAGCTACAGACCTGGCTGGAGACCTGGCTTGCAACCTGGTTATGTGCCCTGGCTGGGGAATCAAACCAGCAACCTTTGGGTTTGCAGGCTGGTACCTCATCTACTATGCCACCAGCCAGGGCCTTTGAGGTATGTTTATGTTTACAGCTATTTCATTTCATCTCATGGAATGGGATTTCATAATTTTTGGTATTCCACATGTTACCAAAAAAAAAAAAAAAAAAACAAACATAAACATAATTCTCTTTAAACATTGAGTTACTATCACTTATTGTAATTCAATAGTTTAAGGTATCACCTTGCCATTACCTGCAGTCTTTTGAAGAATACTTGGATTAGAAATGCTATCAAAAGATACTTTTGAGCCCTGGCTGGTGGCTCAGTGGATAGGCGCTAGCCTGCGAATCCAAAGGTTGCTGATTTGATTCCCCAGCCAAGGCACATGACCAGGTTGCAAGCCAGGTCTCCTACCAGCTCTGCAGCTGGAGGCAGGTGAAAGGCAACCATACATTGATGTTTCTCTCCCTCTCTGCCTCTCTTCCTTCCCCTCTTTTTGGAAATAATAAAATTTTAAAAATATATAACTTTTGAAAATTGAGCTCATGCAACATTAGTAGCATTTCCTGCATTACCATAGATAGGACAGTTTGTATATTTTAATGCTGACTTGATAGATTAACTAAAGCCAGTTATTTAATGATTATAATTCAGAATAATGTCAACAAAATTAAAATTAATAAAGACAATAAAAGGAATAAAAGTTTTAAATAGGAAAACCTTAATGAAATGGAGTTTTTCTGGGAAACTGTAAATTGCCAAATTTTGATCAGAAATAATTTTAAATATATAATTAGAACAATATGGAAGGTGGATAGTAGTATAAAATAATTATTTTGTAGCATATCTATGAAGCAAGATGGCTTGTTGGCCAATTATTTAAAACTTCGAAATACATAATGCTTGTAGTACATAATATATTACATAGCATAGAATAAAAAGCTCTCCAGATTAATTTTTTAAACTGGAAAACCTTGATAACAAAACTTGCCAAAAAAGAAAAACTTTAGGTCAATATCATTTAGTAATATAAGTTATAAATAAAATATTAGCATGACAAATTATAAATAAATATATAAGTATGTTAAATTTAACTTTACATTAAAAACCATCATCTATCATGACCAAGTAAAGTTTATTCCAGGAAAATATAGATGATTCAAGCTTAGAAAATCTATTAATATCATCCATCACATCAAACTGTCAAGGAAAATAAGTTTTATGATCATCTTAATCAAGCCTGAAAATTTTATTTCCTGAGACTTCTTCTAAGAAAACTCAGGGAAAACAAATGCTTACTTTAAATCATAAACAATATTTTCTTTGACCAATAGCTTGTTATAATGGTGAAACATTTAGAAGGTTGCCTCTAGAAATCATAAACAAGAATGACTTCTGATTGTCATTTCTAAAGGATCACTAAATCTTCTAATCTCTTTCAATCACCAGTTGCTGATGTAGTTGTTGCTGCCCATCCTTAGTTTCTACACATAAAATATAACAGTTTTTCTTGTATCCTATGGCTTAACCATGCTATCATGGAGGATGCATGAATCTGAACTATGAAACTTAGTCTGTTGTATGGTTTATTGTCTAGTAAGAATGGGATTAGGTCGGGTAGGACCCCATCAGTTTCAATATTATTAAACCATCTGCATTACTGTCTAATACAAAGATCAAAACTAGTCCTCTTTGGTTGCTCTCTAACAAGCATGTGAATAAGATCTGCTGACTGAGGTGGAGAAAATAAGAAAAATGAAGTGGTTGTTTCTTTAATTATGTCTTATTCTAAGTAGCTGGTGACCTCCCAGGTGTTACCAATAAATTAATATGCAATGTAAATACTAAACATATTCTATAATTGTTATTTTAACCAGTACTTTCTGCTTGTAGACAGGCTATGACGTGCCAACAATATCAGAAAATTGAGGGAAGTCTAGATGCAGAAAGAGGACTGACTATAGTCACATAGTTTTGTTATAGGATGGCTACAAGCAGAGGAAGACATGTTTCACCTGTTAACCCAGCAGTCCTGTATTTACATCCTAAGGTCCAAAAAGCCCATAGTGCCTAAAGAAAGAAACCCATTTACTCCTTTGAGTATCCCTGTCCCAGTCCTGGAAAGCTAGCACCACTTACACCTGTTAATATGTAAGTTCTTCACCCCCATCTGGCTAACTATGAAGTCCTCAGATCAAAGGACTTACTCTCTTAGAGCCCTTGACCTTGGGGCTCCGCAGATCTCTGGCCCCAGGTCTCTGGCCACTGGCCTCTGGCTACACTGGGGAGAGCTTGCCATTCTGGTTTTTGACCCACCTTGTTTTTGCTCTCCTATTCTTTAATAAATTTTGCATATATGCTAATCAGCTCACTGATCTGTAATTCTTTACTGCATTGGCAAGAAGAGCCAGGGTTTCTCTGATAATAGTTTTAGTTTATAGTAAGACTAGCACAAGAACAACAGGTACTATTTGTATTAATCTTCCATAGTTGCGTAAAAAATTCCCACAAACTTTGTGACTTAAAACAGCACAAATTTATTATCTTACTGTTTTCATAGGTCAGGAGTCTTTTTTTTTTAAGATTTTATTTATATTTTTTTAGAGAGAAGGGAAGGGAGAGAGGCATAAAGGAAGAGAAACATCACTGTGTGGTTGCCTTTCACCTGCCTCCTGCTACGGACCTGGCTGGAGACCTGGCTTGCAACCTGGTTATATGCCCTGTCTGGGAATCGAACCAGCGACCTCTGGGTTAGCAGGCTGGTGCCTATCCACTGAACCACCAGAGAGGGCAAGAGTCTAAATTATGGCTTAACTGGCTCATCTGCTCAGGATCTTGCCAGAATGAAATTAAGATAGCTTCCAGGGCTATAGTCTCACCTGAGGTATGCTATCCTGTTACAATCTCACTGATTATTGGAATGATTTATTTCCATGCATTTCTATGACCTCCCATTTTCTCACTAAGTTCCGGCAGGGGATTACCTCAGCAAGTATAGATCACCTTCAGATCTCTGCCCATGACCAACTCCTTTTACAAAATGGCTGTTAGTTTCTGAAGCCAGCAGGAGGGTCCTTCTAATTTTAAAGGATTCACATGATTAAGCCTTGCCCACTGAGGGTAATAGTCACACTCAAGGGGATATTATATAGGAAATGTATGCCAGAGTAGGGAATTTTGGGGGCCATCTCTGAATTTGACACACTTCACTCATAATCTTCATTGAATGCATACTCTGTGTCAGGCATTATGAAAAGCTGTTTATGTGCCTTATCTCATTATTTTGTTTTATAAAACCCTATGAAGTAGGTGCTGATAGTCTTATTTTAGAGTTGAAAAAATTGAATGTTTCAAAACAACCTTTTCAAAGTTATCACAAGAAGTAATTGCTAAGCTAGAATTTGAACTTAGTTTCAAAGAACCCAAAGTAGGTCTGCTTTACCAATGTACTACATTTTTTTTCTCTTTCATTTCCATTACTTAACAGAAAAACTCTTGGGTGAACCCGGTACTAATTATTGCCCTTGGCGTTGCTTGCATGGATGTTGGGTGCTTTGTCTTTTCTCTACGCATCATTTATGACCATATCCTGTTCTGATGGACATATTCTTAAAGATTTTTTAAAAAAATTAGACTCAAGTATGGCTCTGGAGCCTTGAGGGGGTTTGTTTATCTCTAATCTGGTCCACCAATTTTTAATGAAATGGCCTGAAGGCAGTTTGTTTCATCATGTACCAGATATTCCTTGCAGAATCGTGGGAGGAGACATCAAGGAAGAGCTGAGTAATGGAGAATTTACTTGTAAATATTACCAGTTTTTCTCAAATGAGGGAAATATAATATTATAGGCACTGTTCTCTGAGAAACAAGGATGTTTCCCTCAGTAGAGTTGTTATTTTATTTTGTTTTTGTTTTTAGTTATTTTTAATCAAAGATTATGCAAATATTAGTGTTATACTTTATTTTTTTTTGGTGGGGGGATGTATCTTCTAAGTGTTAGGAAATATACTCATGGTAGTTCCTGAAGAACTGAAACAGAATACCTGCCACAAGGTGAAAGACCTTGAACTTTTCCTCATTTCTCTTAGTGTCTGTGTGAACCCCTGATTCACAAAATCATAGATTCTCTAATTTAGTCTTCAGCATGGTGATTCTCTGAAAGGGAGTATAAATTTCAATTAGGGTACATTTTTTCAACCCTTCCTGTGCAGTTATACATCCTAAGAAGAATTTTTATTGTTTACTCCTCACTCATATTCTTATCTTCAAACCAATGTTATAATGAGCTACCTTACTGATGGAAGTGGATACTACTATCCCTTGGTTATATTAATGCTGAAAAATGGTTTGAGAATAATGGCCTAGAAATTAAGAAATGTATGGAAATCTGTTACTCTACTTTTATGGAAATATTATAAATGGAAACATTGAGTAGAGTAATAGCTTTTATATTTGTTCTGGGATTGTGTAGAGTAATAGCTTTTATTTTGGTTCTGGGCCTGATTGTGATTTTTGAAAGTCTGTGAATGTGGTAATAACATGATTTTATGTGAATGACTTTGAAAAACAGAAGGTTGGTAAGAAAGTCTTGGAGTTGAAGTCATACAATTTTGGAGGTTGTAGGGGCAGCTAATGAATGAGAAATCCAGATTGTAGCTAGTGAACCCAGATTCAAGAGAATCTGAACAAAAATGAAGGCAGGGTGATATGTATTTTAATTAGCTAACTTAAAAATAACATATAAGCCCTGGTTGGTGGCTTAGTGGATAGGCGCTGACCTGTGAACCCAAAGGTTGGGTTCCCAGTCAGGGCACATAACCAGGTTGCAAGCCAGGTCTCCAGCCAGGTCCATAGCTGAAGGCAGGAGAAAGGCAACCATACATGGATGTTTCTCTCCCTTTCTTTCTCCCTCCCTGCCCTACTCTCTGAAAATAATGAATCAAATCTTTAAAAAAAAAGAAAAAGAGGTCAACAACAACAAAAAATAAAATAACATATAAGGTGGTTTTTGGCTGGTTTGAACATTAGGTAGAGTTTGGAGCTTTAAATTGTACGGACTGGAGTAAATGTTGGACAATACATAGTACTGCATGGTTTGGATTGAGGTTATATTACTTTTGAGGTAGAGATAGGGTACAGGGAAAAGTCTATTTGGAGACAAACTGCATATGTGGTAATCCCTTCACTTGCTGAATGAATTAACTGGCATTACTTAACCTATGTGTTTTCTAATCTATAAAATGAAAATAAAGCAGCATCTACAAAATAGGGTTACATGAGGATCAAATGGACTAATGTCTGTCAACATACTCAGCATAGTGCCTAATGCAGAGTAATTAATCAACATTAGCTACAAACACTGTGCCAATAGTGTAGTAGGCCAACAGAGCCAGCAATATTTTGAGAGTTGGGAATAGTCTAGGCATAAAATGCTAGTCTTAATATATAAGGTGGGATAATTTCACTGCCTTTGGAAAAATATCAAACAACATTTATAAATGGCTTTGAAGCTGGAAAAATATCCTGGAAATAATTCTTATGAATGTGCAGACAGGTTTCAGGAATAATATTTAACAGGGAAAAACAAAAGCCAGGAAGGACTATAAACTTACAAATACATTGGTTTAACTTGAGGAGGAGAACATGATGGGAATGTGTGTCAAGAGATTTAATCTCTTAATGGGAGTTGAAATGATGATATTTCTCCAGGAACTGAGATATGTAGCAATTACAAAATGGGACCCTCAATCCCATAAAATTGGGCCAGTAGCTTGGGAGTGGACATATTACAAATAAAACTGAGTTTACCTTGAATACTTTCTGAAACAAACAGATGAATGTATCAAAGCTAGAAACACACCAAATGGATTTATTTGATGATTCTTCCAGGTTCTAAGGAGGCTCTGTCTCCTTCAGAGTAAAGCTGCAGGCCACAGCACCACCTAGTCACAGTCTGGAAGTGACTCATCTGCAATGGAGAATCCTTCAACTCCCAATACAGTCAATTAACACCTTCTTTGTCACCCTTTTTGGTGTGTAGGACAAAGACTTAGGAAATTGCTACTTTTAGCTATTTTTTCTTTTGCAGCCTATTCAAATGATAAACTCCCTGGATCTAATAGTGGTTCATAGCATTTTTACTGACTGAGACAATCAGGTTTGGCCTCCCTTTACATTAGCTCTGTGCTTAGTGTTTTGTGTTTACTAGATAATTCCCATGATTCCTTCAAGTCTCAACTTAGACCTCTCCTTACTCAGACAGGTTCTCTGTTTTACAAACTGCCTTAATCTCATCCTCCCCACACTTTTATCATATCCTGTATACACCTCTATTCTAACAATTAATACATTATCTATACCTACACTATTTAATATGGCTATCACTAGGCAGATGTGGCTATTGAGTACTTGAACTATGGCTAATGTGAATTAAGAAGTATTTAAGTACCTAAAATACACACTAAATTGCAAGCATTTAGTATGACAGAAGTACAAACTTTTAAAATGTTATTTGTTGTTTTATTACAGTTATCCCATTCCCCCCCCTCCATTGCTCTCTCTCGCCCCTCCTGCCCCTTCTCCTATTCCACAGATAATCCCCACCCTGTTGTCCATGACCATGGGTGTTTACATAGTTCCTTAACTAAGCCCTTTCCCTTCTTCGCCCCCTTATTTCCCCCCCTCCTCGTGACTGTCAGTTTTTATAGATACTTTTAAAATATTGATTAAATGTGAAAATAATATTTTGGATCTATTAAAATTAATTTTATCTATTTTTTTCTCTCTTTAAATATACTTTATATTAAGAGCAGTTTTAGTTTTATGGAAAATTCCCCAGAATGTACAGATAGTTGTTCATAAATTACCTTCTTCCAGGTTCCCCTATTATAAATATCTTGCATTAGTGTGCTATACAGTGTTTGTCCTGTGTCATGTGTCCATTCTTACAATATCATAGAGAATAGTTGCTATGCCATAAAAATCTCCTGTGTTCATACATTCATCCCTTTCTTTCCTAAATCCTTAGCAACCACTATTCTTTTTACTCTCTTCTTAGTTTTGCCTTTTTCAAAATGTCATATACAATCTGTAATGTTTCATATTAGTTATTTTACTCAGAAACATGCATTTAATGTCCTCCCATGTCTTTTTATGGCTTGATAGATCATTTCTTTTTAACTTCAACCTATTGTGGCTGGAGAAGCTCTTTTGTATAGTATCTTATCTTTTAAAATTTACTAAGACTTAATTTCTAGCCTAACATATATGTCCTATTGTGGGAAGTGTTTCATGTCACTTGAAAATAATGTGGCTGCTGTTGTCGTTGGAAGAGTGTTCTATATGTTTGTTAAATCCGATTGGTTTATTGTGTTCTGTAAGTCCTCTACTTTCTTATCTTCTGTCTGGTTGTTCTAACAATTATTGAGAATAGATTATTGAAGTCTCTGACTATTTTTGTAAATTTCTCTATTACCTTCCTTAAATTCTGCCAGCTTTTGCTTCATATGTTTGAGTGTCATGTTTATAATTTTTATATTTTCTGGCTGTTTCAACTTTTTACAATGAGTAATGTCTTTCTTTGTCTCTTGTAAGCTTTTGTGACTTAATGTCTATTTTGTCTGATATTAATATAGCTACTCTTTCCTTTGGTTACTATTTGCATAGGATATCTTTTTCATCCTTTTATCTCTTTCTATTGGTGATCATGTATTTTTATCCTTCTGCCAACCTCTATTTTTCACATTCAAGGTAATTGCTGATTAAAAAGGCACTTACTAGTGTCATTTTGCTGCTTGTTTTCAATTTTTTTTTTTATGGCTTTTCTGTTAATCATTTTTTACAGGTTATTTATTGTATTGTTATTTATTTTTTTAAAGTTTTATTCATTATTTTGAAAGAGGGGAAGAGAGGGAGGAAGAAAGGGACAGAAACATCAATGTATGGTTGCCTTTCACCTGCTTCCATCTGGGGACCTGGCTGGAGACCTGGCTGGAGACCTGGCTTGCAATCTGGATATGTGCCCTGGCTGGTAATTGAACCAGCAACACTTGGGTTTACAGGCCAGTGTTTAATCTACTGAGCCACAGTAACCAGAGCTGTTAATCATTTTTTAAAGCTGTTGTATAATTTTCTTTATCCACTTTCTACTGATTGATATTCAGGGGCTGTTTCCACATTTGTGCTATTTTCAATAATATTGTAATGAACATGAGAGTTTTAATATCTCTTCAAGATTTGATTTGGTTTCTTTTGGATAAATACCCAAAAGTGGTCATATGATAATTTTATTTTTATTTTTTTTAAAGCAACCTCCATACTCTCTTCTATAGCATTTCTACCAATAGCACACAAGGGTTCTAATTTCTCCATATGCTTGTCAACACTGTTGTATTTAACAACAGCAGTTCTGACAGGTGAGATGTGATACATCATTGTGATTTTGATTTGCATTTCCATGATCAGTGAATGATGTTGAATACCTTTGCACACATCTTTGGCCATTTGCATGTATTCTTTGGAGAAATATCTATTCAACACTTTCTCCCATTTTTAAAGAAGGCTATTAGATTAGTTTTTTTGTGTGGGTTTATGAATTTCTGTTTGCTATTTAGTTTAAGAAATTTGTTATATATGTTGGAAATTAACACATTAGATATATTTGTAGGTTGTTTTTTCACTGTTGATATTTTCCTTTGGTGTGCAAATGTTTTCATCTCATGCAATTCCTCTGGTCTTTTTTGCCTATGCTCTGGGAGTCATATCCATAAAATCATTGCCAAGACCAATGATTTTCTTCCATGCTTTTTTCTAGAAATTTCATAATTTCATCCTTTTCATTTAAGTCTTTAATCCATTTTGGGTTATTTTGGGATGTTACTAAGCCAAGGATATTTAGTTGTTTGTTTGGTTTGCAGGTGTCTAGTTTTCCCAACATAATTTGTTGAAGAAGCTATCCTTTCCCCATTGACTATTCTTGGCATCAGTTGACCATATGCACTTGGATTTGTTTTCAGATTGTATTCTGTTCCATTGGTCTATATGTTTGTCTTTAGTATTATATTTTGAAATCAGAAAATGTGATGTTTCCAGCTTTGTTTTTGTTTTTCTTTAGACCTTCATTTGACTATTTGGGAACTTGTGTGGTTACATATAAATTTTATAATTTGTTCTATTTCTGTAAAATTGTGATTATGATTTTGATAGCAATTGCATTGAATTTATAAATTGCTTTAGGTAGTATGAACATTTTCACAATAATAAACCTTTCAATCCATGAACATATAATGTTTCTTTCCATTTGTCTGCCTTGTTTAATTTCTCCTATCAATGTCCTTTTGTCTTTGGTGTAAAAGCCTTTCACTTCCTTAGTTTATTCCCTAGTTTATTCTTTTTGTTGCTATTGTAAATGGAATTTTCCCTAATTTTAACTGCAGATATTAATCTAACCTGTTGCTGTATAATTGTTTATAACTATTTAGTATGATCCTTTTTATTTCTGTTTCTTTAGTTGTAATGTCTCTTTCATTTCTAATTTTAATTGTGTTTTTTCTTGATCAGTTTAATTAAATGTATATCTTTCAAAATTCAACTCTTAGTTTCAACTAGCTTTTCTATTGTTTTTCTATCCCTTGCTTTATTTATTTCTGTTGCAATGGTTATTTTCTTCCTTCTGCTAATGTAGGGCTAGGTTCATTCCTTCTCTATCTCTCCCCTCTCTTTCTTTTCTTTGCTTTTTTTTCATTCTTGGGGGTGTAAAGTTAGTATTTAAGACCTTCTTCTTTTTAAATGTAGGTCTGTACTACTATAAACTTTCCCCTTACTATCACTTTTGCAGCATCCCATACATTTTGGTATGTTGTATTTTCATTTTTATTTACCTCAAGCTATGTTCTAATTTCTCCTTACAGTGTTGTTTGTTTGTTTGTTTGTTTGTTTTGGTAGCCATTGCTTAAGAGTATGTTGTTTAATTCCTGCATATTGTTACACACACTATTAAATGAGTGATTTGGTGTATATATGGCTTTCATAGTAATTATTTTTTAATTTGTGTGCCTGTGGGACATTTAGCAACTCCTTTCTTGTCTATAGCATCTTGTGTCCCCCTCTGCTGTTATACATATTACATTGAACTTTAATAGTTGTTTACACAATCACTCACAGAACCCTGGATTGTAAATATGTTAAAGGTACATTTTAATCTAGTCTTTAGGATGCCTAACTCAGTGTCTGGTGGTTTACAGGTGCAAGTAAATGATTACTGAATTGTGAATAAATTCATGCAATTAAATATTTGTGGTGGCAGGTGTGTTCTAACATCCCCCGACCAATAAACATATGCACCAGGAATAAAGCTATAAACGCTGAGTTCTGAAATCCAACCCAATTTTAAGAAGCACATGAGGTTTTGAAGGTGAGAGTGGCATCTGTGTCAGGAGGCACAACAACTAATCCTGTGTTTGAAGGCATGAGTAACACTTCATTACGAAAGTCAATTTTCTGCCGTGTCCCTAGAGCAGCTAATACAGGCATTGTCAGTTTCCAACCTATTTGCAACTGTTGTATTTTATTTTTCTCTTCAAGGGCAATGTGGATTTCAGCAACTTTAGTGCTTTAGAGAAGCAACACATTGGAGGCACAAGACTGTTCTAATAAAGCAGGTAGCTGACCTTTAATTCTCTGAATGTTACATTGTTGTTTTGGTGTTTCCCTCAGTGAAATAAAATACTTGAACAGTTTTAGAAAAAGTTTAGGGGCAGACGGTGAGCCAGAGGAAAAAATAAAAGGAAGAAGGCTAAAGAATTTATATATGTTAATCTCTCACTGCATACCGCTCAGTCTAGAGCAATCAAAGTATACTTGTAAAACAAATATTAAATATTTTTTATTTGATTCAAACCAGTTTCAAAGATAATTTGCTTTAATGTTAGTTTGTTTCTGCACATTTCATTTATTATTTATATGTTAATAGCATCTTAAATGCATTTACATGGAAGAGTTTATTTGTTACCTAAATGGCTTTTTCCTTATACTTATATATTCTTTGCTGTACTTAAGTTTTACATGTCTAATTTAACAAACCTTTATTCTCCCTAATTTCCAATAGAGATCCCAAACTATAATGAAGGAATTTGAATTCGTTTGACTCTGATGTAATTGATATGTACTGTTTTGGTGACAAATCATGCCGTTAATTATCTCTTGAACCTGACCAGAATGATAGCGTATCTAATAATATAGTAGAAGTTCACAGGGAAAAAATGGATCCATAGAGTATCAAAATAATGTCATTTTGGAAGACGATCCTTTACAAAAAATTTGTTCTTACAGTTGACAAAATGTTTTCACATGTATTATTTGATCTTTAGCTCCACATTGTTATTCTCTAGCCAGAGGGTCAGAGAACTTGAGCAACTTTCCCCTCTTTCCTCAAATCAAGTGTCTTGCAGGGGTGTCTGCTGAACTCGGGTCATCCAAGGGCACACTTTACAGACAACGTGTTAGGAATACATCTGTTCAGTGTGTTGTTATGAAATATCTCATTCGACCCTGAGAACACAAGCAAAGTGTACCGTTCTTTTTGGAATAAACCAACCAATCCCTAACAACAATAACCAAATTCCTCCATGCGGAAACAAACTTTCTTCCCACCAGTAAAGTAATTGGTACTTCAGTTTCCCCCAAATCCTGAAAGGTACATAACAGTAGCTTATAATGTTTCAGTTGACATTAAATAGAGTCTCCTTGTGGTGGCAATCTGTAATGGCTTGGGATCAACAATTTCTTTTAGGAGTCCTTGTTACTCACGTTCAAAGTATCAGCTGCTCACTGCTGAAAGGTAGTCGTTTAATATTATAGAGTTCTTGTATATGTCAGATTCTGTTCAGAATATAAATGGCCTAAATCCTTATTCTCTGGAACAGTGGTTCCCCACCTTACACCACCAAAGATGTTTTTTATAATTTATCTCTCCACTGACAGTTCAGACAAATGTTTTGTCTTCTAAGCAAACTGCTTACAATCGTTTACTGTGGTCTTATTTGGGGGAAAGATAAATTTCCTCTACGAATTTTTTCCCAATATTTAAATTAGTTTGAAACTCCAGTGGCTACTTCTGGGTGCCTGGGTTCCAAGCAGTCTAGGCTCCCTGTGCCAAGCCATGCGTCCACATGCTCGGAGCAGCTGGCCACTCCGCAATGGAACTGGGTCAATGACCTTATATTTCTCTCCCTGGGCATATTCCCTCCTCTAAAATCCCCCCATTTTCACTATTTCCTTGAATTAAATGAATCTAGACACCAGAAGGGCCTTAGATTTTAGTCCAGAAGTAGCTCTGAACGAGAACACATTAAACACTCAATGTTGAGCATAGAAATGGAATAAATTGAGAGACCTTGACTAAATACGAGAGAGCAGGGTGTACAATTTGACTGGAGAGGCTGTGGGAAGCTTAGAGGTGACGTGGGAACAATGACCGAGTTAAATGGTTTGTCAATGCAGTTTGGATGGTGAGTAGCAACTAAGCAGGAACTTGCCACCAAAGTTAGTCCAGCCCCATGAGTTACTGAGTTTGGTCCAGCTAACACAACATGCCGTTTTCTATTTCATTCTAGTAACCTCCCGCTGCAATTACAAATGTAGCATTTTTCATAACACATTCATTTTTCTGTTCTACTTTCATCTCTTTCTACTTCTTACTTGTTGTGATCTGGTGGGCTAGGATTTCCCTGGTAGTGCCTGGGCTCAAGATTAAGAGTGCTGAGTTCTAATAATTCTATTAAATTGAGGTTATGGATATTGATCGTTAGCAAAGGTCAAAGCCTAGAACTAAATGAATGATGTAAGTCTTCAAATAGGATTTATTTTAGGTTGTGATAGGATACGAGTACTACTGTTGGCTTCAAAAATCTTACCTCCAGCTGTGGCCAGATGAGGTCTGTTATGCTATCTGCACTTTATTTTGGGCTCTATTTTAGCCTGGGCTGGGGAGTACCTGAAGAGACTTCTAGAAGTTGCATTGTCTCATGTTTAGTGAGAGAACATCAAATGTTCTTGGTAATTTGCCTGGGAGACCTTGTAGGAGACAAGCTAGAGGAGCTGATTAAAAAGTGTAAGGGCCCTGGTTGGTGGCACAGTGGATAAGGCACCAGCTTGTGAACCCAGGGTTCACTGGTTGCGTTCCCCAGTCAAGACACGTAACCAGGTCTGTAGCTGGAGGCAGGTGAAAGGAAACCATACATTGATGTCTCTCTGCCTCTCTCCATTCACCTCTCTCTAAAAATAATAAATAAAATCTGTAAAAATTTTTTTCCATTTAAGCTCTTGTCCCCTTCATTCTTCCTTTTTACTCTCCCTGTTCCTTTAAATGAATATATATGTTTAAAACACAGTTTAATAATATAATTATTTAAAAGCCTTGGGCTATTTCTATAGCTATGGCTGTAGACTGTTCCAATCTTGACTGAGATTAATCTAATCAACTACCATTTATCCACACAAGTGTGATTGGCAGAAGCTGGGAGGTATTGATTAGTTCATTCTTGCTGATGTCTCTACAGACTGTTGAGCCATGTAAAAGAAAGTTGCGACTTGGACAGCTCTTAGTACCATTCTGCTATCTCCTGCCTAGACCAGTCTATTGATCTCATAAAACTTATGGATGTACGCCAAATTGTTTTACTTGTACAAACCAATCTAAGAAGAGTTTAGCTCTTTAAAAAAGGAGCTGCTGGGCATAGAGAGGCTAAAAGTTCAATGCCTCAGTGTATTTGGGACTAGTAGAAAAAAATGAAGTTATTTTTCTTCAGATCAAAAAAAAGACTAAGGGACAAAGAATCCAACACATTAATAAATGAGACATGACCCTTTCTACTGATCCCAGATATTAAAGTGGCTTTTCCAAAGTAAGAGTCTTATTTTTCAAGAGAGACAGGGTCATGTGGGAAAGAAAAATATCAGAAAATAAAAGGTGATGTCACATCAGAGCAGTTATAATTAATAAGTGCTACTAGAAACACTATGAAAAAAGTCAAGAAACTTTAAAAAAGCATAATTTTAAATTACTATTATAATTTAGAATGTTGTTTCCAAAAGAAAAGAAACACTTTCAAACACAATTTTTTGTGCGTTTAATCAGATTGAGCACAGTCACAATTAGGTTAAATGCCAGATGTGAACTAAATGATTTCAAGGCAAGTGGAATTAATCTCTCTTAGTTTCTCATGTGGAAAATGATATCACTCTATACCTAATGTTTCTTTATTTTGGGAACAATATTAACATGTTAAAAGACTATTGTATGAGGAATCTAAAATATATATGAAAGTAGAATAATAATGTCCTCATGTTTCCATCACCTAACTTCAACAATGCTCAACTTAAGATCAATGGTAGCCTCTCTGGACACCATGTCATTTCACTAGTCAATAACATTTCAGCCAAACATGGACATGTATAGTCATTTTTATAGTTGTTGCTGATGTTTAATGCTTGTAAAGTATTTTCTCTCAACCACTTTACTCATTTTTTCCTCTTCATACTAGTTTTCAAAGGTTAGTGAAGGTGAATATCATCAAGAGAGAATCTAAGAGAGAACTCAAGAACGTGCGTGTTAAACACACATACTAGAAGTTTTGATGTTGTTGATCTATGTAGCACACTGAAAAATGTGACTAGAATTCCATATTAGAGCATCAAGATAATTCAGTGATATTTTTCAATGCCTGGCTGATGGCACAGTGGATAAGGTGCTGACTTGCGAACCCAAAGGTCACTGGTTTGATTCCCAGCCAGGGCACATAACCAGGTTGCAAGCCAGGTCTCCAGCCAGATCCATGCCTGGAGGCGAGTGAAAAACAACTGTACGTTGAACTCTCTCTCCCTCTCTGCTTCTCTCCCTTCCCCTCTCTCTGAAAATAATAAATAAAAATCTTTTTAAAAAATGCATGTGAGCCCTGGTCAGATGGCTCAGTTGGTTGGAGCATCATCCTGTACACCAAAAGATTGCAATTTTCATACTCATTGAGGGTACAAATCTTGGTTTAGGGTTAAATCCCTGGTCAGTGTTTCTATCTCACATCGATGTCTCTCTACTTCTTCCTCCCTTTCTCTCCTTCTCCCTTTCCCTTTCTTTCTCTATAAAATCAATAAACATATTCTCCCATAACAATTCTTTAAAAAATGTATAGGAAAGCCATGTTTAATGCTTTTTTCCCCTCCATGTCCATTTTAAGTATTTAGCACTCATTAATGTTGTAGTATTTAATATTTCCCTTTACGATGACTCTACATGTTTTCTATTTAAGTAACTTTTAAGTCCGATTGAATAGAGATGTTGTATTCTCATATAGATCAAGGTTTCATCACTTCTTTTGGGAGGTGTTTGTTTTAGAAAATATTTTCTGATCCTATGGAAATTATTAAATATTTAGTTTCCTGTTTTTTTAAATATTTTATTTATTATTATTTTTAGAGAGAAGGGTAGGGAGAGAGGCAGAG
This sequence comes from Noctilio leporinus, assembly GCA_004026585.1. NCBI lineage: Eukaryota > Metazoa > Chordata > Mammalia > Chiroptera > Noctilionidae > Noctilio > Noctilio leporinus. The sequence continues at coordinate 154,054 of PVIW01001219.1, forward strand.
AGAGGGGGAGAGAGAGACATCAATGTACGGTTGCCTTTCACCTGCCTTTAGCTACAGACCTGGCTGGAGACCTGGTTTGTAACCTGATTATGTGCCCTGGCTGGGAAATCAAACCATTGATATTTGGGTTTGCAGGCAGGCACCTTATCCACTGTGCCACCAGCCAGGACTTTAAATATTTAGTTTTATAAATTCCACAGCTGAAATACTCTTTGAGAATAAGAACATAACATTGGTTTTTCCTTAGGAAAAAAGGTGACCAAATACAAAATGGCATTCCTCTTATTGATTAAAGAAAAGTTTCAAGAAATCTTTCTTCTAGTGGAGAAAGCTCCGGTGTTCTAGTTCTTTCTAATGGCTCATGAAAAGAGAGGCAGGGAGATGAAACATAGGTGGGGAGATGTAACAGCTAAGCTAAACTTTGGATAAAATTCTTGGAGTAGAAAGATGATTGTGAGGAAAAGCTAAGGATCACTCTTTTACATGCTTTAAGTAAGTAGTATTTCTCACTAGAGTGAGAAACAACAGCCTTCCATGTTAAAAAAAAAAATTAAAATAGGCATTGAAAAACACTCTGGACAAGCATAGATGTAGGTGTTTAGTATCACTACTGTCCAAAAGAGAAAATCTGACAAGGAGAGATATGTGATCACTAAAATTTGCAAAAGAAATATGAAAATAAAAGGTGAAATGTTCTGCCTGTAAAATGCCCTTAAAAGAGCTGCCCTTGTTTTGCCTGCCCATCCTGGGCTGCAAATAAAAGGGCCTTCACACCGGTAGCCTAAATTTTCAACTTATTTTCCTAAATAGCCCAACAGCGCACATTTCCTTTCTTATTCTTCTTGATCCCTTCTCTGACCTTAGACCAGGACCAGATAAACCTTTTGTTTCAGCCAGGGTGTATCTCATACTCTTGGGATCATGATTTTGTATGCTTCCTCCCCTTGCTTGGATTTATGAGTACGTGAAGGAAAAAGGGTTGAAGAGGCACCTAGACCTCTGTCTTAAGAAGGAACAGGTCTGAGTTCCTAGGCTAGTTCATATACCACCTCCCCACATCCTTTCCCAGGTACAGCAGAAGTCAGATTTCTCTGAGAACGTTCCAAATTGTGCAAAGAGAACTCTCACTACCAGTGCCTTATGAATAACAGGTGACAAGAAAGCAAGTTTTCTGTGTAACATAAGAATATGTTCGTTTCTCATCTCGTATCATTCATAGGGATCACCAAAGCCTGGGATATAAGCAGTTTATAAATGATGACATGGGATATGCCTATGCAGGAAGATAGGGTTATTAGGATAGAGGTTGTTCATTTCCATCATGCTCTGTTCCTTCTGCTCTTAGGATAAAGGTAATTTGGATATTGCCGAAGGTCCAAAGAATAGCTTACACTAGCTATTTTGGTGCTGCTTAATGCAATTCTTATACAGTTGCAAGTATACTTGAGGTCCTCCTAAGGAATCAGCTGTTCAAATCAGCTAAAATTTATAAGTAGACGTAAAAGGCAGATGTGGTCCTGAAGGTTGAAGAAAAGCAATGGAAATGGAACTCATAACTTCAATGGAAGAGAATATTATAAGTAGAGAAATGCAATGAGCTATATTCAAATTCTATAGTATCCCAGTAAATACACCAGGAATGGGCTCGTAGAGTGTATAGAAATACAGAGCCTCTAGTGGTCAATTAAAATGCTCCCCTGAGCAGTGAGTTGGATTTCTGAGTTGGAGATTTATAGCCTCTGAGCCCTTTAAACAGTGTCATCAAAAACCATGAGACATTTGGAAAAGAATGCCCTTATTTTACAGGACATGTGCTTATACATTTGGTTAAATGTCATAATATGAGCAACTTATGGGCAAATAATTCAGTCGAAAGAAAGAGGGATAAAACAAATGTGATGAAATGTTAAGAACTGAGAAATCTGGGTAAAAGTTATCATTCTTTCAATGCTTCTGTGGCTTTGAAACTTTAAAAAAAGTTGGAGAGTAAAATTAATGGTATAAGTATACTTATAAGTATAAAGAAAAACACCACATAAAATAATCAAAAGAGTTGAAATTGATTTTCCAAGAAGAGAAAAATCTGATAACAGTGGCTGACTGCTGTTTCTCATTATATGACTTTTAGAACTGAGTCTTTAAACCCTATGACTGAATTCTTTGACCAAAACTGAATACTGACTTTAAAAAACAATGAAATAGACAAACTGGGAAATTAGATTACCAGACGCTTCAAGGATTCAGAAAACCCATTGATAAATATGCTAGAACAGTTTTATCTACATGTACTTAAGAAGTAGTACAAGATAATTTATTCATGAAGAGTAATATGACTAGTTATTTCACGGATCCACTGAAATCACTAAATGCTTTTACTGACTTACTATGTCTTCAAGGTCACTGTTTATACTTCAGCTTAATGGATGGGTTGTAGACATGCTGGAAAATTCAATTACTAACTCCAGGTTCCTTACTCAAGATGTCAGAGATCATTGTGGGTAGAGGAATACAGGGAGTTCACCATTCTGGTGTTTATATATATTTTTTATTGTTTCTTTAACGAAAACATTAGGTTCCCTAAGGAATAGGGGAATCTTGATGATACTTTTCTGTATTCCCAAGGTTATATCACACCTAGGCTAACCATTCTCAAGAGAGCACATAATCTTCACTACACTGCATCCAATCTAACGATCCTGTAATCCAGTCCTGGTCTTTCTTCTCCCCAACTCCATGTCATCTTCCTCACATCCCCTCCTTCATTTCAAATGTGTAAAAGAAGCTGCAAGCTGTTACTCTCTGGAGCATTTGAAACCTTGTCCCCCCAGGCATATGCCATTGGTTTGGCTCAAATAAATTCATAAAAGTTCTCTACAGGTTTAGATGTTTCCTATGTCAACAGTCATGTTGTGTTTGGTTTCAGATTCATGCCCAGCCCTTTGTCTATTCTGTAGCACAGGGGTTGATCCTGCTGGTTCCATTTGCTTTGGCCAACAGAGGGAATGTATAAGAAATTGGAAGGCAGAGAAGTGAAGCAGCCAGAGTTTTATTTCCCCTCTTGCATGCTGACTTTGGAGAAAATTATGGTAATACCCGTAATTCTTATTGTGGTACCACATTACTATTCAGTTCTTCCTTCTGTGGTCTCATTTTCCTTCCCTTTCTTTTAGTTAATTAATTAATTAAGAGGGAGGTGTAGAAAGGGAGAAAGAGAGGGAGAGAAACATTGATGTGAGAGAGAAATATCAATCATTTGCCTTTCACACACATCCTGACTGGGGACTGAACCTGCTACCCAGGCATGTGCCCTGACTGGGAATGAATCAGTGACTTCAGTTTCTATTGAGTATCACTGGTTCCTGTGTTCTAATAATTATATATATATAATTATATATATGTATATATATAATTATATATATATGTATATATATAATATACATATATATTTATACATATATAATTATACATAATTATATATATGTATATATATAATAATTTTATATATATATATATTTTAATCCTGGCAGCCCAAGGGAAGATGGTTGCTTTCTGCTCTTGCTAAACTAAGCATTGTCTCATCATCTCTTATGGTTTTACATCCCTTCAAGCACCTTTGTAACTGTTTCTTCTATTTAAGGACCCTTTGGAACTATTTGTCAAGGGCTCTGTTTTCCTGATGAGATCTGGCTGGCTTAGGTTGTAGACCTTGTTGAAGTCCCAGAAACCAGACTGGATGATGTAATGCATGGGAATTACATTTAGACATAGAAAGAATATAGAAGGTGATACTATTGGATTTGGGGAGACATTTGGAATAGATTCTTGGCAGACTCGAGGAAGAAAGATATATTTTATGGGAGATCCATATTGGAACTGTTAGGTAAGAAGTACGTATATTCTGCATCTCATTATAGGCATGTTTTGTTTTCTCAATTTTGATTAGGTATACTTGGAAAATCCTCAGAGCATCTAACTTTTTTCTTACTAGCTCATTAGCTGGATCTGAGTCTGGGTTTTTCTTCCAATGAACAACTATACTCACTGTGCCTCCTGGTGTCCAAATGAAGACCTAGACTTAAGCAATTTACACAAGTGGTTGGGGGTATGTCTAAGTGGTTTTAGTAGGTCAACTTTCCTTTCCATCCAGAATTTGACTTTTGCAGCTGGTAAAGCCTATATACAGATTTTGACCCACTTGCTAGTGAAGAAAATAAACCATGCCAATGCTTGAAAAACTTGGATTCAGGTTCACAGATGCAGTTATCAAAATAGAAAATAGAGATAAAAATAACCAATAAATTGTTAATTTTTATGAACACATTGAAGCTTTATTTCAAGCTTATATGTAATTAATACTATTAATACAATAAATGTTTATTTATCAACTTTATTATTGATCAAAAATAAAAATGCCCTATGTCCTTCCAATAGTACTTAATATAGACTTAACTAAGCTCAAACTATTTTTTGGAACCACTTAGTTAGTATTTTAGTATGATCTTTAAGCAGTCATTTAAGAACTACTTTAATTCAGCCCTGGCTGGTGGTTTTATGGATAGGCACCAGCTGCGAACCCAAAGGTCTCTGGTTTGATTTCCAGCCAGGGCACATAACTAGGTTGCAAGCCAGTTCTCCAGCCAGGTCTGTAGCTGGAGGTGAAAGGCAACCATACATTGATGTTCCTCTCCCTCTCTGACTCTCTTCCTTTCCCTCTCTCTGAAAATAATAAATAAAGTCTTTTAAAAAAAATTTAAAAAGAACTACTTTAATTGGGTTTATTATATTTCTACTCAATTATTCTGTATCTTACTATTAATTTTTCTTGAAGTGCATTTTTGTGTTTATAAAAAGCCAATGATGCCATCATAATATCCACAAAAACAATAAAATATAAATTCCCAGATCTTCTACTCCTAAATTCCCTTTTCACACTGAAATGTGAGGGGAAAAGAAAGGAAAGGGGTGAACTTAACCACCATGAACTTATATTCTAAGCTTTTGGAGAGAAGATAAAAATTGTTAAAGAAGAATTTTAAACCCAAAACTAAAAATTACTCTATTTGATTGTAGCATGCTTCATTTACTGCTTTTTAAAACTTAACCTAGGTGGTATGTACTCACAGTGGCAGGCACTCTAGGATTGTTTGCACAACTCTATTCAAGAAAACTGGGTCAGGTAAGGCTGCGTGATTGAAATGACAAATTATTCCAGTTCTCTTTAGATTCTTTCTCCTCTCGCTCCAGTTATTGCCAACCTGTCATTTAAGGGAAGGGCAACTTGATCTTGCTTCCTTTATACAGATTTTCTTCTTTGGAACCCTTTGCTTATTCCTCACCTGTTTGGTTTTGCTGTTTGTACTTATAACAAACACATTCCATGGTGGAAAATTTTATCCCATTTTTTTTTCCTATCGCACTCTTGAACATATGTCTTTCCCCTTCGTATATGACTTCCTTTAACTTAAAAAAAAAAAAATCAGAAAAACAGGCATGTTGAAAAAACCTCAAGTCATGCCAAATTATTCTAGTTAAAATGGTAAGTCTGTTTTTCTTCCTCAAGGCCATTTCCCTCCCAGATGTAAACATCAGCGCAACACATTTTCACATATGCTCTTTCATGCTTCTATGCTTTCACCCATCATGTTTCTCAGCCTGGAATATTGTTCTTCCATTCTCTGCCCATCTATCAAGACTCTGAAAAGGGACATGCTCTGTAAACTCTTTCTTGATACCTTTAGTTAGCATTCAGCAGTTTGTCCTCTGTACTCCCTTGATAGGCAGCTTGTACTATTTGACACTCATTTCATTCCGTCCTGTTTTGTAAAAAGCTCTTCACCTATTATCAACTTCACTATATTGTTATACTTTCCTTGAGTAAAAGAGCCTATTTTATTCACCTATCTATTACAAAATCCAACTTAGCCCTTCTTACTACATACTTAAGTCATTGAATTGAATGTACATAAAATAGTATATTCATTATCCATTTGTGAAGCTTTGTCACAGCCAGGCTGTCAGCCCCCTTAGGTCAGGGGCTAAGATATTTTACTTTTGTAATACAACAAAAATGGCAGTTAATTAAGATATTATACCCTGGACTGCAATCTAGGCTTTCTGAATCCATGTGTGTACAATGCCTGCCTCCTTATACCTTAACGCTGGGCTTATTTATACTCAATATTCTTGCAGGAAGTTGAAGACAACTTGCCTTTATTATCATCCTGCTTCCATTTATACTTCGCAGTCTAAGAGACTACTGCAGACTGCTATCTCCTGGTGTGATGGGAAAACTTTGTGTTTGGGAAAGTTAGGTGACTTGGCCAAGGTCGAATAACTATCTAGAGGCCCTATCAACCTTATTGCTTTCACTCTTGCCCTGTGTGACTGAGACATTGTCATTAATCTGGTCTGACCCTCTGTGGAGACAACTGTGCCATCGGGAACAGCAGCATCAGACCTGGCTCCAGATATCAGGGAAAATGACAATGTATCTCTTGCCCAGACAGCCTCAGAGCAATATGATAACACCACGGTGGAGGATGGTTAAAATGAGGAAGATGGTGAAGGCTCAAAGGATGATGAGGACATGGAGGACGTGGAACAGATGTGTGGGTACAGTCAGTAGCCTGAAGGTAGAGGGGTCATTGAGGTAGATACGGGAGACAATGAACAAGATCAGAACCAGTGGATACTGTAGTGTAAGTCCTGACATTTATCTGTTTTTCTTTATACAATATAAGTGCCTGACTTAAGTTTGATTGTGAAGGCATCCATTTCAAAGGTAGTTACCCGCAATAAATACATTGCCTAGATAGCTGCCTCCCTTGTTGATGTGCCTTCTTTTTTTAAATCTTGGTTGAGTTCAATAACTAACCATTTTGGCTTTTGGCTCCTGTTTTTTGTTTGTTTGTTTGTTTTTTCCTCCATTTCCTTTAAATTCCCCTTTTATGTCTTAAATTCACCAGCAAAAAGTGATCTCATGAAATTTTAGGCCTTCACCCTTGATTCCAATAAAAACAGTGTGACCCCAGGTGTGCAGTATAATTTACAGTCACATCAATAATACATTTTTCAGACTTTTCAAAGTTTCCTGATGATTATTGCTGAAGGGATGTGTTGAAATTATAACAACCACAAAGATTGGTCCAGCCATGATACTAGTTATTGAAAGGTTACGATCAGGACAAAACAGATCATTTACTGTGGACAAGGCAGGAAGCCTCAGGAAGGTTCCAGGCCAGCCCAGCCTGCTTTAGATCCCCTACAGTACCACCTGATGGCAATTTAACACAGCTTCTGCTCACTTGGTCTACCCTTAAGGAAATGTCACATCCAAGCCACCAGAGTGAGGAAATACAGACAGTAAAATTGTCAATAATTTATTAAACTGAAGAGGTTTATCTGTTTCCCATGAGTGAGTATCTAGTTAACATAAATTGGCTAAAATTATACATCCAGTAATTGAAATTATTACCCATGAAGTGGAACCAGGGAGAAATAGATACTGAGCTGTAATGCATTCCACTCACATTCACAACATATTCATTCTGCCAACTTCACTCTCCTTCCTTTATTAAAATTTATACAAATTAAGCTGGAAAAAAGGAAATGTGGCATGTGAACAGTCAAGCAAGAAGTGTGTTTAAGAAAAAGAATAAATCCTCACATGCATCCCAACACTATGCTTCAGTACAAGGAGCCTAAAAATGCTTTAAATAATTGGCTACTTATGATGTCAAAGAAATTGATCCAAAGAAGTAAAGGAAATTGAAAACTTACAAGGGCTCAGAGTTCCTGTGATGTCACAGAAGTGTTTGCTGGGAAAATTTTAGCAAATAATATTAAAAGTGACTTATGAAGTTTCTATGCTTTAGATCAGAGCTCCTCAAAGTTGTAATGTGTAAATGAAATTAATTCCTTGGGGATCTTGTTGAAACGCAGATTCTGATTCAATAGGACCCTGGGAAGTACCTAGGTTTTCCTTCTCCAACAAGCTCCCACGTGTGCTGATGGATCACACTTTGTAAGGCCTTAGACTGTGTTAAGCACTTTTAGGTTGCTAAAACACTGACATTCTCCTAAAGAATTGTTTTTATTTACATTTGAAAAATGCATTGGGGGCAGTAAGAATGTGCCAAAAATATTCTTTATCTGGATTAATGATGGTGGAAAGCCAAATCATGAGTCAAAAGTAAGCTCTAGGGCCAGTCTGAGTCACAGTGACATCAGTTTCAAAATTTGTTTTAATCCTATGACAATAGGCCTACAGTGCTTCTCATGCCTGTTCGTAGTGAATTTTATTAATATGAAAGCTTCAGAACAGCCTTCTATAAATCAAACAAAGATAATTGAAATGGGAATTGTAATGGTGAGAAATTTTGAGCTACTAACTGGATTTACCTGGGCTCCCTCTGTTATCTTTCTTTTGTTCTGACCAAATCATTCTTGCTTATTTAATAGCATCTAAATATAACCACAGAGACTCTGTCATTGCACTATGGAAATTTTCAGCTCTGTGACTTTAAAGCCTTGTCAGATGGATATTAGAGTTAATATTGAAACCTCAAAGTGCCATTGTGAAAGATCTAGAGAAAGTTTGCATTGATTAAATCCAATGGTTTTTCTAGATTAACAATATTGGACTAATATGGTTCCATGAATAGTTAGTTGTGATAAAAGGACCTGATGCAGCTCAATTATAGAAATATTTTGTTATTCCATCTAATAATAATATAATGTTCTCTCCTTTGCCCCTCAGGATAATTTATTTTATAAGAATTGAAAAGTTTTATATAGAAGAATTCTACTTATTTACATTGGTTTTCTATGGGTAACTACCACTAAATTGGAAGCTGGGATATATTGCTTAGAGTAATAAGAAATTGAGTATGTTGCAAATTATGTGTAAAGATTTTTAGGTGAATTGGAACAATCACCAATATTATAAAAATGATTTCCTGATGAATTTGTAAAAAGCTAGCTTTGATAATGCTTTGTCTTGCCAGCCTCAAAAAATTGACTTGATCCAGAAAGGCAGTGGAGTAATTAGATGTTATACTCACATCTTCTTAGGACTAAACTAGAATTACAACTAAAATATAGAGCAATCAACCCTGGTAGTCAACTGAGCACTAGCTGAGAACTAGTCTTATAACACCAGATTTACAGAAGCAGCAACACTGAGACTGGTAGGAAGGGTTGAGATGCAGAAAGGGCTGGCCCTGTTCCCATGGGCAATGGCTGAGATTCTGGAAGGATATCTCACCTGCAAATGTTCCCCCTGAAAAGAGTGGGTTCTTAACCCCAAACCAGGCTAACCAGAGCAGAACACCAGAGCCAGGAAGGGGCACTCAAATAACATCTGGCTGTGAAAGTCAGCAGGGATTATTATGTCCACCAAGTAGAGACAGAGTCTGCTAGAGAAATAGGTGTCCTCTTAAAGGGCCAATGCACCAGATATTATTGGCAGCCACTCACCCTGGGCTCCAGAAGAAGGAGGATTCAGCAAACTAGAGTTGCTTGAGGAGAGACTGGGGTTTGTGGCTCTGGAGAGAAAGCTAAAGGAACAGCTGCCATGATACCTGTGATGAGTCACTCGCCCACCATGCATACACCACCTTCCTTGGATCGAGCACTCCTCTTCATATGATGGGTACCCACCTGGGGGAATGCAATGATCCCACACTCTGGACTCCTTGTCAATGCCACTGTGGAACTTGTACCCTATGAGGTCAGCTACTTGGGCTGAGAGTGTAGAGGTCTGAGCAAACTCAGGTGTCAGTGACTGAGTGATACGGCTTAGAGGCAGGGGCCATTCCCCCAACCTTCTCCTGAACCTTATTGGCATCGCCCCTCACAGGAGATTTGCTGGCCCCAGCCTCCAGGCTCCTGTTATTCCCACCCTGTCAATATCTTGTAGAATCCAGAACAAACTGAGCTTTGTGGCTGAGGGGTGAGGGCCATTCTCCTCAACTTCCCTTTATCCTAACCAGAAACTGTTCCTCACAGGAGACCCACTGGCAGTGGCCCTGACCTGCTGAGATCAAGCTGCTGGCAGAGCCTGGGACAGACTGAGTTGTGTGGCACTAGAATAAAGGTTATTTTTCCTTCACATGCATGAGTAGTGTAGAGCCTTCCCTTCACACTACCAAATCTTGATCTGTTTGGATCTGATAAACTCTGCTGGCTTCACCTTGACTACTCCCTGAAACCCATCCTAGCCAGAGGTGCCCAAGCACCCAGCAGGTGGCAGCTAGACTAGGTCTACCCTGGGACAGGATAGTGGCCTCAAATCAAGCTCTGGCACCAAGTTTGAACCTATATCAACCTGGAGAGCATCCTTGCTCCTGCCTGGTGACTCACTGAGAAACTGTCTCATGCAACTTGAGTGTCACCAGACATTCTTTCAGTAGTTGAGCCCAACAGGCAGCTGGCAAACAGAAGCAGGTAGAGGCAGATCTTAGGGTGACTTGGGATATTTGCTGAACTACTCTCAAGCCCAGTGCTGGTAAAAGCTGGCCTTGTTGTAGAGCTTGGTCTTCCTAGCTCATATCCAGGCTCAGCCAAAGCAGCTACAAACTATGGATCTCTTTGTAGTTCCCAATAGGGTGTTTCGGGTTAGTCATAGACAGTGTCTGACAGTGGTCTGTAGCATACATACTCTTTCCCAAGAGCCCCAAGAAACAACATATGCAGCAGCAACATCAGAATGTGACCAAATTAGCTTTACAAACAATATATCCCAAGTGAGATTGTGAAAGGCACCGGAACCAATGAAGGTAAATTTCATAGCAGCTCATACACAGTGATCCTCACAGTCAGCAAGCCTAAGGGTCAACTTAATGCATGAATGGGCCAATAGTAATCTACACTCAATTATAACATAATCCACAAAAAAGACATTGAAGAAGACTATGCCTCTGAGTGTCATAGGGCATTTACTACATAAAATTCTACCAGGACTGGAAGAAATAGCAGACCTATGAAATTATAGAAACAAACACAGTCAGCCAAAGTGGAGAGACAAAGAAATATGCCCCAAATGAAAAGACAGAAAAAAAGTCTCCAGAAAAAGAGCTAAATGAAATGGAGGCTAACAATATATCAGATATAGAATTCAAAAAAGTGGTTATAAAGACACTCAGGAAACTTAGAACTACAACATCATGAAAAAGAACATAAAAACCATAAAAAGAGCCAATCAAAATAAAAATATGGCCCTGGCTGGTGGCTTGGTGGATAATGCATGAACCTGTAAATCCAAAGGTTGCTGGTTCGATCCCAGCCAGGCACATAACCAGGTTGCAAGCCAGGTCTCCAGCCAGGTCCTTAGCTGGAGGCAGGTGAAAGGCAACCATACATTGATGTTTCTAAAAAAAAATAAAAAATAAAAAAAAAAATGAGATGAAGAATACACTAGAAGGAATTAACAGTAGGTTAGGTGAGGCAGAAGATCAAATAAATGATTTGGAAGATAAGTTAGCAGAAAACACCCAATCAGAGCAGCAAAAAGAGAAAAAAATAATTGAAAAAAATGAAGATAATTTAAGGGACCTTTAAGATAAGATGAAGCATAACACATCATAGGGGTCCCACAAGAGGAACAGAGTGAGCAAGGAGTAGATAACACATTTGGAGAAAGGATGACTAAGAACTTTCTTAATCTGGTAAAGGCAAATATATAAAAGTCCAGAAAATGCAGAATCCCAAGCAAGATAAAAATCAGAAAAGGCCAACACCAAGACATATCATAATTAAAATGGCAAAGGTTAAAGAAAAATAAAAGAATCTTAAAAGACTATTACCTGCAAGGGAGCTCCTATTGGACTGTCAGTTGATATCTCAACAGAAACATTTTAGTCCAGAAATAATTTGCATGAAATATTCAAAGGGGTGAAAAACAAGGGCCTACAACCAAGACTACTTTACCCAACAAGACTATCATTTAAAATTAAAAAATAAAAAGAGCTTCCCAGATTTAAAAAAAGCTAAATGAATTTGTTTCCACCAAACCAGTTTTGCAAGAAATGTTAAAGGGTCTCCTTTAGAAAGAAGAATAAAAACAGGAAAATAGTTAAAAGTATAAAATGGCAATAACTATGTACCTATCAATAATCATTTTGAATCTAAATGGACTTAAATGCTCTACTCAAAAGACATAGGGTAGCTAAATGGACAAGAAAACAAGACTCATATATATATATATATGTTTTATACAAGAGATCCACCTCAGAAAAAAAGATACACACAAATTAAAAGTAAAGAAATGGAAAAATATTTCATGCAAATTGAAAGGGAGAAAAGCCTGGGGAAGCAATACTTATATCTGACCAAATAGGCTTTAAAACAAATGCTATAGTAAGAAACAAAGAAGGAGCTAATGTTAAAGGAAAAATCCAACCAAAGGATATAATCTTTATAAACATTTATGCACCAAACATACGAGCACCTAAACATATAGCAAATGCTGATGGACATAAAGGGAGATGACAGTAACAGTCATAGTAGGGGAATAGAACACCCCATTGACATCTATAGCTAGATCTTCAGATAGAAGATATGCAAGGAAACTATGGCTTTAAATTACACACTAGATTAGATGGATTTAATTGATAACTTCAGAGCATTTCACTCTAAAGCAGCAGAACATACATTTTTTTTCAAGGTACATTTTCAAAGATAGATCACTGTCAGAATACAAAACAAGTCTTGGTGTGGAAGGAAGCCCAAAGTTTTCTTGGGTCTGTATTTCAGGAGCTCTGCTGTGAGATTTCTTTGTTGCAATGGTGGGGTCTGAGATAGTACTTCTGAGGCTGCAGCAAGAACCACAGCTGATGCCATCTTTTATGGTTTGTCATTATTAATAGTGTTTATAAACTAAGGAGGAAAGTGGCAAAGAGCTGAAGGACTTGCAAGATTCCAGGCCCTGTATGCATGCTAGCAACATCAAACACTCAGAACCTAGAAATCTGAGGTGGGCCAGGAGGCACCTGTGGACTCAATGTGCAGCCTTATTTCACTTACCACACCTTCCAGATCTATTTCTGTTGTTGCAAATGGTTGCATCTGGAATTACTTTTTTGGTGAAAATGTCAGCTGAAATTAACAACAGAACACCAGTTGGAAAGAAGCCTTAGAACCACAGACAGTAGAAGAGGACGCTTCATCACAACCGGACTGGTAGGAATCGCAGAAATGCAAGAGGGCTGGCTGGGCCCCCACCAGAGGCAGCAACCGAAGGGACAGAGCAAGGGGCTTCACCTGAGAAGGGGGGTTCTGGCCCCCCAGCTGGGTGTCCCAGCTACAGCAACACGGCAGAGAGCAGAGCAGCATCCAGCTGAGAAGGGCAGAAAGCCTCGGGGTTTACTAGCCTGAGAGAGTGCTCGAGACAAAAAACTACTAAGGTTACCACAATGAAAATACACTGACACCCGCCTACCTTGAGTTCTAGCAGAGGGAGGGCAGAGAGGACTGGAGACACATGGGAAGAATCTGCAGCAGTGGTTTGGAGGAGAGAAGTAGGGAAGTGGCTGTGGAGGTCCTGGTGCTGACTCACCGCTCACACCTGGGGGTGGGGACTACACTACGCCCAGCGGCTTCCATATGAGGGTCCTCATAGCCCCGCCCACTGGAAGGAATCTGCCCCACCCGGCAGTGCCTGAGCCTGGCACCTGATCACAGTTCTCTAATTTACATTCATTGGTACATACCTGAGTTGGTTTGTCCTGCTGCTGATCACAAACTCATTGGATTAAAATTGAACGTTTCAGTCTAGCCCAGTGGTTCCTGGGACTGGCAGCTGATCACAGATTCATTGGATTACAATTGAAACTTGCTGTCTAGCCTAGCTGCTCCTGAGTTTGGTGGCTGATCACAGATTCATTGGATTACAATTGAAACTTGCTGTCTAGCCTAGCTGCTCCTGAGTTTGGTGGCTGATCACAGATTCATTGGATTACAATTGGATCTTGCTGCCTAGCCCAGAGGCACCTGAGCCTAGTGGCTGATCACAGATTCATTGATTGACAACTGAATCTGTCATCCCAAGATGCATCTGAGCCTGGTAGAGGATCACAGACCCATGGGATTACAACAAAATAATCCTTCCAGCCTAGCAGTTCCTTAGCTTGGCAGCTGATCACAGTCTGATTGGATTACAATGAAACCTAAAAATGGGGAGAAAAAGAAACAGTCCATCACCAAAAGGAAAGGAGGAATCCCCAGAAAGATCATTAAATGAAACAGAGGCAAGCAAACTATCAGATATGGAATTCAAAAGAATGATAGAGAAGCTCAATGAGCTTAGTCAGCTCAAGGACAACTCCAAACAACTCCAGGGGAACTATGAAGAATTCCAGGGAAACTACGAAGAACTTACTGAGAACTACACCAGCATTAAAAATGACTTAGAAGTAAGAGCCAGGAGGAAATGAAGAACATAGTCTCTGAATTGAAGAATACAGTAGAAGGAATCAATAGCAGGCTAGAGGAAGCAGAAGATTGGATCAGTTAGCTGGAGGACAATGTAGAAAAATATTCCAAGACAGTGCAACAGGATGAAAAAAGGCTGAACAAGAATGAAGAGGTTTTAAAAGAGCTGCAGGAGAACTTGAAATGCAATAACGTCTGTATCATAGGGATACCGGAAGGAGAAGAGAAACAAGGAATGGAGAACGAACCTGTTCAAAAAAGTAATGATAGAAAACTTCCCTAACATGATGAGTGAAAATGTTACTCAAATTCAGGAAGCATAGAGGGTCCCAATGAGGATGAATCCAAACAGACCCATTTTAAGACACATTATAATTAAAATGGCAAATTTCAGAAACAAAGAGGGACTCCTAAAAGCATCAAGAGAAAAACAACAAATAACATATAAGGGGGCACCAATAAGGTTATCAAATGATTATTCAACAGAAATAATACAAGTCAGAAGGGGATGGCAAAAAATTCCAAGTAATGGGAAACAAAACCCTGCAACCAAGAATACTCTACCCAGAAAACTCTCATTCAAAATGGAAGGAGAAATAAGGAGTTTCCCAGACAAAAGAAGACTAAAGGAATACATCTCTACCAAACCAGCATTGCAAGAAATGGTAAAGGGTTTGCTTTAAAAAAATGAAGAAGTGGAGAGAAACAGAGAGGAACGCAGATACAAAGGGGAAAAATGGCAATTATAAGTATCAATAATAACCCTAAATGTAAACATATTAAATGAGCCAATCAAAAGACATAGGGTAGCTGAATGGATATGGAAACATGATCCACATATGTGCTGTCTCCAAGAGATTCACCTCAGAACAAAAGATTGACACAGATTGAAAGTGAAGGGATGAAAAAATATATATCAAGCAAATGGACATGAAGAAAAGTCTGGAGAAGCAATACTTATTTCAGACAAAATAGATATTATGATGAAGGCCATAAAAAGAGATAAAGAAGGACATTTCATAATACTTAAGGGAACAATCCATCAAGAAGATATAACTCTGGTGAACATATATGCACCCAACATAGGCGCTCCCAAATATATAAGGAAAATCTTGGAGGGCTTCACAAAGGGTATAGACAGCAACATACTAATAGTAGGGGATTTTAATACCCCATTATCAAAAATGGACAAATCTTCTAAACAAGCAAACACCAAGGATATGGTTGCATTGAACTACACTGTAGAGGAAATGGATCTAACTAATATATACAGAACCTTTCACCCCAAAGAAGCAAAATACACATTGTTTTCAAATGCACATGGAACATTCTCTAAGATCGACCACATGGTAGATCACAGACAAGCCTCCACATATAAAGGAAAATGAAATCATACCAAGCGTCTGCTCAGATCACAATGGCTTAAAACGAGAAACAAACCTCAAGGGAAAAAAACAAAAACACTCTTAATCATGGAGACTAAATAACATGCTCTTAAGTAAGGAATGGGTAAACAATGAGATCAAAGATGAAATCAAAAAGTTTCTGGAGACATATGACAATGAATACACAACAGCCCAAAACCTATGGGGCACAGCAAAGGCAGTCCTCAGATGGAAAATCATAGCAATACAGGCCTACCTAAAAATGTCAGAAGAAGCTTATACAAACAACCTAACAATAAAATGCAAGAACTAGAGGAGCAACAACAAACAAAGCCTAGAGCAAGTAGAAAGAAGGAAATCATCAAGATCAGAGCAGAATTAAATAATTTAGAGACTAAAACTGCAATTCGAAGAATCCATAAGTCCAGGAACTGGTTCTTTGAAAAAATAAACAAAATTGACAAGCCTTTAACCAGACTCATCAAGAAAAAGAGATAGAGGGCCCACGTAAATAAAACCAGTAATGATAGAGGAGAAATCACAACTGATACTTCAGAAATACAAGGGATTGTAAGAAATTACTACAAACAACTATATGACAAGAAATATGACCACCTGGGTGAAATGGACACATTTCTGGAAATGCATAATCTATCAAAACTGAATCCAGAAGAAGCAGAAATCCTGCATAGGCCAATAACAACTAGTGAAATTAAAGAAATAATAAAAATTATCACAAAGCATAAAAGCCCCAGACCAGATGGCTACACAGTTGAATTCTACCAAACATTTAGAGAAGAACTAACTCCTATCCTTCTCAACCTATTCCAAAAAATCCAAGAAGAGAGAAGACTCCCAAACTTTTTCTATGAGGCCAATATTATTCTAATCCCAGAACCAGGTCAAGACACAACTAAGAAAGAAAATTACAGGTCAATATCTCTGATGAACATAGATGCTAAGATTCTCAACAAAATATTGGCCAACCGGATCCAGCAATACATTAAAAAGATCATACACCATAATCTAGTGGCTTTCTTACTGGGGATGCAAGGATGGTACAACATTCACAAATCAATAAATGTAATACACCATATAGACAAAATGAAATACAAAAACCATATGATCATATCAATAGGTACTGAAAAGGCATTTGATAAAGTACAGCAATATTTACAATAAAAACACTCAGCAAAATGGGAATAGAGGGAGCATATCTCAACATCATAAAGGCCATATATGAGAAACCTGAAGACAACATCATACTTAACAGGCAAAAATTAAAAGCTTTCCCCCTAAGATCAGGAACAAGACAACGATGTCCACTTTCTCCACTTCTGTTCAACATCATTTTGGAAGTTCTACCCATAGCTATCAGAGAAGACAAAGGAATCAAAGGTATCCAAATTGGAAAGGAGGACATAAAACTGTCATTATTTGCAGATGACATGATAGTGTACATACAAAACCTGATAGACTCCACCAAAAACTTATAAGCAAATTTAGCAAAAAAGCTGGATATAAACAATATTCAGAAATCAAAAGCATTTTTGTATACCAATAATAAAACATCAGAGATAGAAGCTAGAAAACAAACCCTATTTACCATAGCAACAAGAAAAATTAAGTACTTAGGAATAAACTTAACCAAGGAGGTAAAAGATCTGTACTCAGAAAACTACAGAACACTGAAGAAAGAAATGAAGGAAGATACAAATAAATGAAAGCATATACCATGTTCATGGATGGGAAGAATTAACATCATTAAAATGTCCATACTACCCAAAGCAATCTATAGATTCAATGCAATCCCA
Organism: Noctilio leporinus; assembly: GCA_004026585.1. Classification (NCBI taxonomy): domain Eukaryota; kingdom Metazoa; phylum Chordata; class Mammalia; order Chiroptera; family Noctilionidae; genus Noctilio; species Noctilio leporinus. Next base: position 171,683 of record PVIW01001219.1, read on the forward strand.
ATTAAAATACCAATGACATACTTCACATAGATAGAAAAAATACTTCCAAAATTTATATGGAGCAAAAAATGCCCACTAATAGCCACAGCAATATTGAGAAATAAGAACACGGTAGCAGGAATCACAATACTGGGCATCAAACTATACTACAAAGCTACTATAATCAAAACAGTCTGGTACTGGCATAAAAATAGACATACAGATCAATGGACCAGAACAGAATAGAGAGCCCATAAATAAACCCAGGACTTCAATTAATATTCAACAAAGGGGAAGGAATATAAAGTGGAGTAAAAACAATCTCTTCAACAAGTGGTGTTGGGTGAACTGGACAGTATCATGCAAAAAAAATAAAACTAGACCACCAACTTACAACATACACCAGAATAAACTCAAGATGGATAAAGGACTTAAACATAAGCAATGCCGCCATAGAGGTCCTGGAGAAAAATATAGGCAGTAAAATTTCAGATATCTTATGCAGAAATATGTTTACTGATACTTCTCCAAGGGCAAAGGAAATAAAAGAACAAATCAACAAATGGGACTATATCCAACTGAAAAGTTTCTATTCAGCTAAAGGAAACAGCAAAATTAAAAGGGAACCAATTATATTGGGAAACATATTTGCCAATGATATTACAGATAAAGGTTTGCTATCCAAAAAATATAAAGAATTTATGCAACTCAACACCAGGGAGATGGATTGCCCAATTAAAAAATGGACGAAAGACTTGAACAGACAACTCACTGAGGAAGGCATACAAAGGGCCCAAAGGCATATGAAGGAATGCTTAACATCACTAGCCATCAGAGAGATGCAAATTAAAACCATAATAAGATACCACCTCACACCTGTCAGAATGGCAGTCATAGACAAATCAACAAACAACAAGTGCTGGCGAGGTTGTGGGGAAAAGGGAACCCTCGAGCACTGTTAATGGGAATGTAGGCTGGTGCATACCATGGAAAACAGTATGGAGTTTCCTTAAAAAACTAAAAATGGAACTGCCTTTTGATCCAGCAATTCCACTACTAGGACTCTACCTGAAGAACCCTGAAACACCATTTCAAAAGAACCTATGTACCCCTATGTTCATAGCAACATTATTTACAATAGCCAAGTGCTAGAAATAGCCTAAGTGCCCATAAGTGGATGATTGGATAAAAAAACTGGTACATTTACACAATGGAATACTACATAGCAGAAAGAAAGAAGGAACTCCTACCTTTTGCAACAACATTGATGGAACTGGAGAGTATTATGCTTAGTGAAATAAGCCAGTCAGTGAGGGGCAAATACCATATGATCTCAACCATTACAGGACAATAAAGAACAAAACAAACAAACAAGCTAAACAGAACCAGATACATGAATACAATAAATATACCTTCAGTGGGCAGAGGGGATGGAGGAAGGAGGAGAGGGGAGGAGGAGGCAAAGAGGGAGAGCAGATTAGTCAAGGAAATAGTATAAAGAAGAACTATGCACATGGACAAGTGGGATTGACTTTGGTGGGGAGTGGGTAGGTGGGGAAGGTGACAGAGGGGAGGAAAAAGAGGATGGATGTAATACAACAATAATAAAATTAAATTAAAGAGACAAACAAAAAAACAAGTCTCAATAAATTTAAGAAGATTGAAATCATATCAAACATCTTCTCTTCACCATAATGTTATGACATTATTGGCCAAGAGAAGATGCTCGATAGCGCAACATATTTGTTATTCTTAGGTATTCTAATATTTGAATGGCAATAAAAACTAGTTTGTATATGTGAACATACATGTACTTCATATTCCATAGTCCCATGACAGCACCTATGTGCAAAATGAGATCGTAAGTCAGAAGACGTTCTCTTCACTGGCTGAAAGTCTTGGGGAGTTTCCTATTTGAAAATCTGATGATGCATACTGAGGGAGCAGGCTGTTTCTGTCACAGGCATGTAAGGGAACAGGTAATAATTCATGTATGGTTTAACCAGTATATTGCTCTTCTACAGTGGCTGAAAATAACAAGTTCTCAGTTTTACAATAAAGCACGATCCATTTTACTCAAGTCTGAAAAGTATTAAATCTTGACCTCACTGGGAAAAAATGAAAGTAAATTTCTCCTTACCTGTATGTCAACATAACTTTCAAATGAATCAAAGATTTAACTATAAACAGTGAGACTGTCAATACAGAAAATATATGAGCAAATTTTTTAAATTCTTGGAATGGGATACATTTTCTAAGCAAAATACAAAGTTCCAGAAAACATAAAGCAAACTGATACACGTAAATAAGAAAACTCAAACATTTCTGCCCAGCATAAAATAACAAAATTAAAGAAAAATATTGAGCAAAACTATTTACAACACACATGACAAAAAGTACTGATTTTATTTATCTAGAGAACTCTTATAATTCTGTAAGAAGAGATTAATAAACAAATAGAAAAATATACAAAGTAAAGGAAGGCATTTAATATAAAAAGAAATACAATGGCTTATAAGCATAAGAAAAGATGCTTTACCTCAATTTAAAAATGCAAATCAATGCAATAATGACATTCCATTTACATTAAAATGAAAATTATAAGAAACTGTTAATTACATTTTGTACCAGAGTGCAGGGAAACAGGTACTCCAACATATTGTTGTTGGAAGTGTATATTTGTGTAAAACGGTTGAAATCAATCAGAAAATAGTCAAAACAGGAGAAAAATGTCCTTTGATCCAACTTTGCTATTTGTAAGAACTATCCATTAAGTATGATTTCATTCATGTCCACAATATATATTCAAGGATTACAGTTCATTTCTTACAGTACTTTTTGTTTCTTTTTCTATATTTACAAAGATCACCTGTTGTTTGATTTTCTACTGCCTCCCCAAATTCAGCAAAATAATGAGAAATTTATACAATAACATTTTTCACACAATGAAACACATCTGATGATCTGTCAGCTGTAATTTTATTCTAGAGACACATCTACTTGGGTCCCCATGGCACCCTCTGAGCAGGACCGATTGTTCTGCGCCTTCCTGAGCAGTTGTCCTGGGCGGCCCCGCCATCTCCCTCCTGAATGTGTGCCTTCTTGGGCTGATCTACTGGACTAATATTTAGTTTAGATATTAAAGTATAGGTTGATCATCATTTCCCCTAAAAATGTGAAGGCATTTATTCAATGTCTTCCAGCTTCTGGAGCTGATGTTGAAAGGAAAACACATTTCTTTTCGTCTCTGAAATCTTTAGGAACTTCCGGCTGTATGCTTTGATGGGTGCTTTTTCCATCTGTTATGCTAAGCAGGTGATAGACCCTTTCAATGAATAAACTCATATCCATTAAGTCTGAAACTTTTTTATGTATCAACTCTTTTATTACAATCCCCCTTTTTTTTTTTTTTGGAATACATAACACAGGTACCAAAAATCCTCATAAAATAAATGTTTGGCTTAATACAATCATCGTGAGAGATAGACTTTGGGAAAAAATACCCAGATGAAGAAATCCAACTCTGCAAACCATCCCCAAAGCCTTCCTCATGCCCTATCTCAACCACAAGTTCGTTCCTCTTCTATAAATAATCACCATCTTGGTGGCTTTTTGACCCACTGAGCCATGTTTTTTGTTTTTGTTTTTGTAAGTATATTTATCTTGCCATATATTTTTCTTGCATTTATTCATTGAAGAAACCAAGAAACAATTGATAAAATTCTCTGTATGTAAATTTTGCTAATTTTCAGCTTCATAGTGTATTTTAATTGGCTTCTTTGTCCTATATATTTCCTGATAATTGAACCTAGAGACTTCATCAGATAGAGGTTCATTTTTGGATGCAAGTCTTCTTCAGGGAGGGTATTGCATATTTCTATTCAGGAGGTACATAATAACTGCTTGTTTCTAGTTTTATGATGTTAACAGCCATTGATGCTCAATAGTTAGATTTGTTAATTCATTAGAAGGAATCATATAATGATTCCTTCTTTTATTATCTGAACTATTTCTATGAAGAGTAAATTCCCTTCCTCCACTATTCAGCTATTTATATAGTTTTTAGATAAATGATAGGACAAATTATTTAATGTTTCATTTTATTAATTTTCAAGACAATGAGCTTAATCCCAGTAGTTACCTCCCATATGTTACTGAAAAGTTTCTTTTTAACCATTAATAACTTTTGGATTTCCACATGATTTGTTTCAATCAAATGAAATTACCCTTACTGATATTCAAATTGTCTTATCTTTAGAAAGTAGTATGTTTCTCAAGTTGTCTCCTGAGTCCTTTTGATATGTCATTGAAGTCTCTGACAAGATGTTCCTAGTTCAGCTTGTACAGTTTGTTAGCTGGGCCTTGGAGATACTCATCACCATTGGCCTGGCCATTGTTTGTATCACTTTTTTAGTTGTTTATTCAGATACTTACACATTAATATCCAAATCACAGAGCACTTTGTTAACCTCTTGTATCTTGCAAAGACAGTAAAGATGATAGAATGGCATATCACAATATTCCTCATTTGTACTCCTGTATCTATCTGTACCCATCATTAGACAGGTTACCAGTTTCAGTGTAGCAACAGCATAGCTTCTGACAATGCAATTTAAGTTTTTTGCATGTCATTTTCCTACTCTTCTCACATTGTATATAATTGAACTATATCTACATTGTCAAAACATATAGCCATTTTATTGTGTATTCTCCACCCTATAATCCTCATTTAATTATACTTCTTTGAATAAATATTTATTGAGTTCCTATCATTAGTCCTTACACCAATGTCACCTTTCTGTTTGTCTGAGGGCAATGGTAAATTTCTCAAGAAGTATTCATGGGAATAATATTCCCTGAGGTTTTGAATGTTGATAACAGTTTGTAGGTAGGTAGTTTATGGTTGAGTATAAAAATCATCAAGCATGTTGCACATGCTACTCAATATTTTTTCTGGCATAAAGTATTACTTTTATAAAATCTTATAATAAACTAATTATGAAAGTTTCCATTGTAAGAGACTTAATCTTTTTACTTAGATGTAAATGCCCAAAGTAATTTCTTTCTTTGATATTCAGTTACCTATGAATATATGTCTTATTGTTGGTGGTTAAAAAAGATCAGTTTTCTCAGATAGTCCATCCTTTCAAAATATAATTTCAATTTTTTCCATTACAATTAAAGCTTGTCTTGAATTATACTTTTGGTTGTATTTATTCTGTTCACTGTTTTGGTTTTCTGTTTTGAAGATTTGATATATACATATATTTAGTCTTTATCTTAGTAATTTACTCTTAAATCCTTTCTTTTTTCCTTCTTTTTTATTTTAGTGCTTTGCTTCATTTTTACTTTCTATTTCTCTTTAGGCATTTAAAATATATATTTCTTAAAGTGGTCTTTGCTCTTGTGTTTCTTTCAATATATTATTACTTTGAAATCAGTTTTTTACTTAAACATTTTCTTGAGTTCTATTAAAGCATCTCAACTTTTCTAATTAAGATTTATATTATTAATTTTAGGTTACATTATTTCCTTAATATCATGTAGTGTATCTAATTTTATCCTCTAGTAACTTTTTAATGCTTATTTTCTGCTATTATTATTATTATTAATTTCTATTTTTCTTGTTCTTATGGATTTCGTGTTTTTTATCCTTTTTATATTTTTTGTGAGGGTTAGGGGGAGAGCAAAAACAAAGATGCTTTCAAATGACAGTATTTAATTAGACAAATTTTTCTTATGGTTGTCTTTTCTTTGTCAATTTATAGGACTTCATATTCAAAACCTTATTTAACCTTTCATTGCTTATGGGTTATAAATAGTTACTTTCACTGTGTGGCTGCCAGTATTTTAAAAATCTTATTTGATTCATTAAGGTTTTAACTTTGATCTTATCCTGTTCTTTGTGCCTTAATTAACAATTTCCCTACTTCTTCTATTTTTTTAACCTAAAATACTTAAAATTTGCTTTTTATATTAATATCTTTAATTTTGAATTGTTTATTGTGTTCAGTGTAACACAGAAATAATTTTTTCCCATATTTATAGCTATTTTTAGCTGGAGAATTTATCTTTTCCTCTAACGTTACTGTAGCATACACCAAGTTCCTTCTTTGTAATAAGTCTGTTTATGAGTTCACTGTTATTCTCTATTTGTCTCTCTCTGAATTAATACTAAATTATTTTAATTATAATAGCTTTACAGTAACTTTTGAAATATGATAGATGAAATAGTTGCTTCTTACTGTTTTGCTTCATTATGATCTTGCACATTCTTGATGTTTACCCATGTAAGGTCTGGAAACAAACAAACAAACATACTCTGTTGCAATTTTTGATTGGAATAGTTTTAGATTTATAAAACATTTGAGCCTGATTTTTATTTACTTTGATTTTCTCTAAAGCAGACATACAGTATGATCCCATGGAGAATTTCCAGGTGAGTTAGAGAAAATAATATACACATATAATGTGCCCCCACATACATATATTAACAAACATTTGACCATATTTAAACATGAGGTGAATATTTGTAAAAATACATATACAAGCTAATAACTGTAAAATATTTTATTTTAATTTTTTACCTTGAACCTGTATTATTTTTTCTATTTAGTGATCCCACTTGAAAGCTACACTCGTCTAGCCTAAATCAACTTTCTTAATTATGACATGTGATTGTTGTGAGACTTGGGGAAAATGTCATGGTAGCAGAACTGCATTATTTTTCTATGATTTCTTTTATCTTTTGACATAAAGCACCAATAACTCAAAATATTTATAAGAATGACTATGCTGCCATTCAAATATTTAAATGGAAAAAACAGATCATTCAAATGTATCAAATGATGGTATATGTGCAGACAAAATGAAGAATCAATCAGTTGATTTGCTAGTAATGGGAGAACAAATACTTCATTTTATTCACTCTTCTATCACCAGTAGCTTAGTGACTCATATATAACAAATTCTTATTAACTAGCTTTTAAATAATGAATTAATGAATAAGTGCATTCAAAAGTATCGGTATTTTCTTAATGTTTAAAATGTAATCTTTATTGTGTGTGTATGTGTGTGTTTATATTACCTTTTAGTCCCCTTATACCCTCCTTCCCCCAGCAATTACTGCTGGTAAGTATTTTGAGAGTGGCATGTATTGGTATATTTTAGGATGTGATACAGAACCTAGAATATAGAAAGCACTCAGTAAATGTCAGTTGTTACTTTTCTCAATACTGTACATTACTATCTCCGTTAATATTTCCCAGCTTTGTTTCAACCTGTTTCTGAATGTATTTTTTAAATAAATGACCTGAGTGAAGACAGATGGTATGTTTATTACTTTATTGGATTTCATGACTCTGTGATAGATAGAAAAGCTAAAACAATGTGGTGAATTTAATGAAGTGGAATTTAATAGTGTCCAGTATCCTTAAGATGAGGTAAAACTCAAATTATCAAGGACAAAATAAAGGTAGAATTTTTAACAGCAGTACACGTAGAAGGTTAAAGGAGTTTTAATAGAAAGTAGGTTTCAGTCTGAATTGCTGGAGTGCTGTAACCATTGAAGAAAGTAATGCTACCATAAGTTATACTAAAAGAGTGCACTCTATAATGAGGAATTTGATGGTAGTCTCTTATTATGCACAGGTATACCTCTACTTGAAGCATTTATTATAGTCAATCCTAGACATCACACTTTCTAAGAGACTTAGGCCTAGAAAAATATTTTAAAAATGATTAGAATGGCTGAATTATTTGGAATGAAAATAGGAATTTTTGCTTTGGGGAGAAAAATGTCTCATGGAGCATATGGTAACTGTCTTCAAATGTTTGAAAAAAAGTTAGATGATGGAGACTTTCAGACCTCTAGAAACAGAGGGTGAACAGTTGATCAATATAAGGAAGAAATTCCAAATGGCCTTATATGTAGCCATCTGCAGTAGAATTCCAGACCCCTGGTGTTGTGCAGTATTAGGGTTCATAACCACATATTTGGGTAGAGAAGTAAATCAGTTAAGTGGTTGGATTAGATGAGCTTTAAGCTGGATATTTCATGTTCTGTGATATAGTGTGGCTTCAGATATGGCCATATATGGTTTTGAGAAAGATTACACCTGCTTTTACTGATGGACTTGTTCAATAAAATTCAGTTAATGTGTTTGTGAACTCAACAAATAATGTTTAGTATTTACCATTTTAGAACATACAAAATATGTTTAAAAACCTACATTTGCTCAGCCATATAGATAAAACAATGTATTGTGCAATGATTTGGTACAATGGGTCGCACAAAAGATGATATGAGTAGTTTCTGTTTATAGCTATTCCATGCTTGGCAATACTTGTAAGTTAATAGGTAAGTCATAGATTAGTCCCATTGTCTAACACTTGACATACTGTCTGGCAATGGTGGAGGCAACATTTGTGAGTGAAAGAATGATGAACTCCTCTCATTGCTTGATTGGTGTTTACTAGCTTCCAACCTGCCTGAATTACACTTACATCTCCTTAAGACTTTCCCAGCAAATTCCACACCCCTGGAGAAGACATAAGTAATAATGGAAGAAGGCATGAAAATAGAAGCAGCAGTGGGAAGATTTACTCTAGTGAGGAGGAAATCAACTGTGACAGTGAAATTGATTATCTTTAGGAGACAGAAAAGTTTTAAGGGTATATTCAAGTCAAGTCTCTAGGATTGGGTCAGCAAGAAGCACATCAAAGTATAGCACTCCATTGGGAGATACTGCTTTCATATGAACATTTACAGAATAATTTGGAATGTCTTCTTTCTTTCTATTTTTTTAAACCTAGAAATAACATTCTGTAATCTGTAAGAAAATGTAAAAATGCAGTGGGAAAATGAAATCATATAAAACAACATTAAATCCTACCAAACATCAAAACTCTTGTAGAAAATGTCACTCTTGGAATGTGTTACTGAACTGTTTGATATTGATGGCTGTCTGGGGCCACAGATACTGCACAGCAATGTCAATTATTTTATTTAGCAATTTGGAAACATTGATCCGTAGGCCATGTATATGAAAATTCTTTGATGTCCCATTTGTTTGCTGTATTCTTATCTTGGGCTTTATTCAGATAAGAGTTGGTAGTATTTTACTTGGTCTTCTCTATCAAGATCATTATTAAATAGATAGTACAAGACTAGAAATATATCATTATAGATTTTGCTGTTAGTTTCCAGTGACACAATTTGACCAAGACTTGGATCATAGATTAAATTTCTTTTTTCTTTCTAAATGTTAACTTTTTCTCTAAGGACAATAGATTATGGTTTAAAGGGATTTATTTAAATCTCTTTGCTCTATTTTTAAATGAACTGTTTACATCTTTATTTATAAAAACTATTTGAAGACAATAAAAATAACAATTAAAAAAGAGAAAAATACAAATTTTTCTTTCTTTTTTTATCCCTCATTTTCTTACTCCTATGTTCCTTTCTCCTTACTTTTTCCTCTCTTTCTTTTTTGACAAACTGTGTAAAGTCTGTATCAAACTATTCCAAATTTTGCTCTCAAATTCTTCTCTTGCATTCACCAAGAGGTGAACAGACCATAAAATATCATTGCTTCCATCCAAACACAACTGTTAGCACATGTGTGGGCAATTCAAAGAAGTTGCAAGAGAACATTTATCTTAAAAATGTCTTTTTTTGTATGTCAAATAGAGAAGAAGTTGTTTCCGAGTTTAAAAATAGTCAGCACAACTTGGAAAATACAGTAATATTTATTCATGATAATAAACCTATTTTTAATGAAAGCCATGGATGTCCAAACACAGACTGAATCGTGAAAACCAAATGGCCTTTTGTACAAAAATCATGACACGTGTTTTATTAATTTGTTAAATGATACGAGTGCAGATAAAATTACTTAAAAATGCTAAAATCCTTTTAAATACTATCTAACATAGATATCAACATGGCACATAAATTAGTTCCTTTAAGTTTATCTGCTGAGTTTTTCTTATTGTACCTTTACAATTTTCTTTAAAGCTTTAATTGTTATCATTCATTTCAACACAGAGCTGCTGGTATTTTGGCTAGACTTTTCATAGAGTACTAAATTCTATGACATTAGTACATATATAAGAAGGTACACAAAGTCTTTTGTAAATAAAGGGACATCAGCAGTATTCTGTAAACCATTTCGTTTACAGGATATATATAGATCATGGTTGACTAGAAAAAATTATGTATCTGTCTAATTTATGTTTGTCCCTAGTCACTTCAGACTTCTTTTAAATTAAACTTACCTGATATTTGGGAAAAGTTAAAATTTGTTCAAGATTTAGGTTTCCATATTCAAAAACCACTAAGTCAGATGCCTAGATAACTGTCACTTTCCAAAAATTCACTTCACTCTTTCCCAGGAGTTATTTGGACCCATTTGATATCATACAAAAATAAAATGAAATACAAGAAAAAAGTCCTAATAAAATTTTCCTATTGGAATTCATAATATGGTAATCCTGTTGTAACTTTTAAATTGAATTATCAGGCTCTACAAATTTAAAAAAATCAAATTTCAGGAATAAAGGCACTTATGCCCTGCATATGGTTATTCCAGTTTGTATACTCCATAACCCTTATCAAAAGGGATTGATTTCTGGCCTGAAAACAAATACAGGAAAGTGCTAAAATAAAATCAAATCAGAATACATATGAAAAAGCATCAAATAGGCTGCCAAGTGTTTTACATCAGAAGGCAGTATCTTTAGGAACTTCTGATGGAAATTTGAAGGATATGTTGTATCAAGTGCAGGAAAGGTATAAGGCTGTTGGAAAAATTCCCTTAGTTTATTGACTAAAAAGTCAAAAGAATTATTGTTAACAATAAAGCTTGACAAGATAATTAAATGAATGATAGCATCTCAGCAGGGAACTGCCCATTAATTGAATTTATTTGGGTGTGTTTTCACGAGTCTAACCAAATTATCTAATTTTCATTCACATTAAAAAGTGATAGTTAATAACAACTAATTACTAGAAATTAAGGAAAGGACCCGCACTCTGAATGCATAAAACAGAGGAAAAGAAATATCAGAGAACAACCATGATATTTGACAGCTTCCTGAAAATTCCATTCATCATTTTATCTCATGAAATATTTCTGTGAAACTCGCCCAAGAAAAGAATCCCAGTAATTTCTATGTAATAATGTCTGTAAAGCTGGAATACATTTATCCCATTCTTTGTGTCCTTTTATAATATTAATATGTGTGTCAGTATGAGAATGCCAACATGTGAAATAACTGAGAAGGAAAGACATGTTACAGATAGGTCAGTTGGGTTTTGTCATTTTTGGGTAAGAAAATGAATGCCATTCTGGTTTCTAGTTTACTATTACATGTGGTTAATGCTTTTTCTTAATTGTTGCTATTTTAATGTTGTACAGATCAAAAACTTTAAATTAAATCATCATTATAATCAACTCTCAAATGTGAAATGAATGACATACTCTATTCTTTACTCAGGCTTTCTGCTTTGAACTCCTAGCATAATGTCTCCACATTAAAATATATAATGCTTGAGCAAATTAATTTCTAATTTCCAAACAGTTAATGATGAACCTCATGATACATCTGTACTACTCAACTAGAGTTTGTTTATATTCAATATATTCACTAGAAATTTAAAACTATGAATTACATCACTGTTATTTTCATTCTCATACTCTAAACCAACATTAAACTGTTGATAATGTTTTCACAAGTTTTATGCAGCCTTGAGTTTGCAATTTAATCTGAAGCAAAACTATCTGAATTAATAAGAAATGACTATATTATTTTAAATTTGTGACTTATTTTCTAAAGAAAAGTATGATCTACATAAACATATTTTTATACATATTGTTTAAAATTTAATAACAACATTCAAAATATTTGTTGAATTTAAAAATGATGTTTCTGCTTTAAAAAACAGTCCGTAATCTCCTGTTCATTTTGGGACATCATTTTACATTCAGAAAACTAGCTGCTGTAATTATAAAATTAGGATCTAACATTCATTCACAATGATGTTATCACAAGTTCGGAACAGTAAGGAAAACTAGAATTGCTTTATCTTTTATAATGTTGGTACTACATTAATTTTTTAAAAAGAAAAAGACTATGTTTTGTTTTCATTAAACTTTTTCCAAAATTAACACAAAATAGATGTCACTTACGGTATAGGTAACTAAACTGACTGACAGATAAATTTAGAGAAACAGATAGGTAGATAGATATAAATGTGGCCATTATTAAAATAGTTTGATTTTGCCAAGTGAAAAATAATGCATATGAAAGATTTCATTCATTCCTTGTTATTTCTGTTTTTATCTTGTGTTCAATCAATATAGTAAAAGATAATTTTCTGATTCAACAACATTTCAAATACAAAGCGATTATTTCTATTGGTTTACATTGTCAGTTCCTGGTCTAAAAGCATAACTACATCAGGCAAAGACTGAATGGAGACCACTCTGGGTGCTAAAGGATTTTTGCTTTTAACACATTTTTTATTTGAAGATATGAAGCAATATCTACATTTTACTGATAGTTAATAATTAGGACTGGGAATTATAAGCAAAGAAATTGCTTAACTAGAAGATTTTATCTTTTAGTGTCAGCTTAATGTCTTGCTCAGCACTTTTGAATTCCCTTAGAAGGATAACTTTCTATTCATTACTTTATGATTTGTCAGTCACCTTTGTATTATGAACCTAGGTTTTCTCATTCCATGAAATATCACACATTTATTTCCGATAGACCTTTTCCTCAATGATCAGAACTGGAATTTGTGTTTCTAACTAAAAACAATTGGAACATTTTATTACTATAACATTTTCGCATAAGAGATGTTTAAAATATAAAGGTGATATTTTTCATGAATTTCTGGACTTATAAATTGATAATGTTAATTTTTAATCAGTTTCATCTTAGTTGAGAGTTGCCTATAAATACATGATGTGTTTTCTGAAGAAGTTACTTATACGTCTTCAAAAATTCAGTTAGTCTAGAACAATGACTCTGAGACAGTTAAGTTTCTTTTCTTTTTTAAAAAAGACAAAACAGCAATAAACATTTTAGCTCTTTAATGAGCAAAGATCATGTCTCTTATCATTGGACTAATAGTCATTATCCAGAGTATCTTTATTTCACGCAATGACCAGTGACATGGCCAAGATGTACAAAGTTGTTTCCATCAAGTAGTATACAATTTTTGTTTGTATAATAAGCTTTCATTCTTGAAAAAGAGTAACTGAAAAGAAAGGTTTCTGTTACTGCAGTTAGTTTGTCAGAGAAAGTTCTTTGCATTATCTTACAAACTATCAAAATTGCTAGTCATCTGAAAAAATGTAAAAAAAAATCACATAACTTTAGTCTAATAGAAATATAATACAGGTAAGAGAGAAAGTATTTATCAGGATGTGCTCTTTAAGTCCATCTCAATTTTTTTAATATAAATGTACATCTGATTACATATACAAACATTTGGAAAGGTCTGTGATATACTGTTACTGGTAAACAACAGGGAATGAAGAGTTTCCTGTGGTCTGAGAACATTCATTTAAAATCACACATTCGTGTAAGACTAAAATCCCCCAGGTGTTGCCTTTTTTTCTAGGTTCTGTATCTATGTTGTATTCTACTGAGATTTCATGAATGTATTCCAGTGAATGAACCTCAGTGAGAAAGATAAGTGATGTGAGGAGGGACATAACTGTATATTGAATTATTATCAGTAAACATTTTGTCATGCAATGTGAGTAAATCAACTGAGAACTGTAACCAGAGTGGTAATTTGGGTCATCCTCATATCATAAAAGACTGTTGCAAGTAACTCTTTGGACACACTTCATCTTACCAAAAGGAACAAAGGACAAGAGCAACAAAAACCACAGCAAATTATAGATCTTGTAACACATGTCCAATTAGGGCTATATTTTTATAAATTATTTAGATGGGAATGAAAAAAAAAACATTAAAAACACAGGAAATTGTTTATTCTGGGATTCATATCAGCGAGTATTCACCACTATACCTATAGTTTCTTCAAATACCTTTATAGCTAATTCCTTCTATTATCAAAACTATTGTGAATTATTTAATTGTAATTACTTTTGCCTCTTAAAATCTTCTTTAGGTTCTGCCAATTGATGGAGGAAGCTTCTATTAAAAACTCCAATGGGATGAGAGGAATTTTAATTACGGCTTAATCAGCAGCACAGCCACCAAGCATATAAATTATCATGCACATCGTGCTAAAAATATCCAGTTTCCTTTATCCCCACAACTTTATACTGACAGCACTTATGTGATAATGTTGTACCTGCCAGTCTTTAAACTTCTTTGTTTTACTGGCAAATTTCAGCATGAGCCTCCGCTAAGGCCATTAACAGCATTGGTGCTTTGTGTACTTATCCAAATATGTAAATATGGTCTACACACAATAAACTGCTCCAAATAAAAACTGGTGAAAATTATCTGACATTCCATTGGTGTGTCCCTTGTGCATATTCATGGTTGTTTTTTTTTTTAATTTTTTTTATTTCAGACATAGTTCTTTCCTGTTTGGTGTTCCACATGCCTAATTCCATCATGTAACATAAATCTTCAAAAAAATTAATTCTTGAATGTGAATGGAAAAGTATCATTCAGGACAATTGCTTTAAGCAATTGAAATTCATGTTTAAAGTTGATTTGTGTATATATATATACAATTCATTTTTTCAAAACCCCCAAAGTTCTTGATATGTATATTCACATAATATTCCTCCTTATTTAAATAGCAAGAGTCTTGTAGGTTGAAAGCCAAGGAATCTTCTGTAATCTTTTACTGCAATCCATCAAAAAATAGAGTTTGTTCCTCTCATCTGGCTATACCCTGGTTGTTGAATGTGAATGGGGGTGGGGATGAGGATGGGGCAGTGTATTGTTCTGTCCTCCGGTAAATGTGTTGAATGTGTGTAAGGGTTGAATCCCTGGTATAGTGTTGGGAATCATTGTAATGGTGTTGGGTGTCATTAAAGGAACATCATCTGGAGACCTCCTCATAGCTAGTGTGTAATCTGGGGGGCAGGCGGTCCGAAGAACCACCTCATGTGGATGGATAGACTCACATTCATGATCCAAATCAGTGTGCTTCATTTGGAGGGACATGATCTCCTCTTCTTGTGCATGGGTCAGATCATTGGTAGTAGTACGCTGAGGGCTGCATCTCCTATGAACATCATGTCTCCTCTTATCCTTTTTATAGTAAAGAGCTGCAAATGCCAAGATGTTCAGAAATAGCAGTGATGCACCCACTGCTATGGTGACGCTCAGCTCTGTTGAGTAGTCCCTTTGATCCACTGAAAACGGGCTTGGTTGTTGTTTGGGATCATCCTGCTTGGCAGTGGGAAAGGCTGATGTGACGGGTATAGAATTTTTTCTTGTAGGTCTGAAAGTGATGTCAGTTGATGGCACTTTAGTTGTTGTAGAGGTATACTGAGAAATGTCATTGAGATTATGCAGATGAGGTACCAGCTCCAACCAGAGGTTTACCTTATTGGCTCTATAATGTTCTTTAACTCTTGGTTTTAATCCAATATGGAGATAAAGTTGATCTTTCTGGGAATATCTGGTCCATGCTACTTCTTCAAAACGGTTGGGTTTGGTATGAATGAATTTTGTGTCTTGAGGGACTGGTTGATTTGGGTCACTAGGAAGAAAAAAGCAATTATGAGAACAAATTTTATTATTTTTCTTAATAGAAATAGTACTAGACTAATGTATAAAAGAAGAGGTATTTCAGCAATGCTTTATATTGTGTTTTAATAACAAGTTGGGTTAATTTAGAAATATAACTCCCATTGCAGGCAAATTGTTAAATGGATAATAATGTAAATGTGAGTAAGCCTCATATTCTACCCAAGGATTAAAAAATGTATATATCTACATATTGTCTGATAGGCAAATTATCAGAGACAGTGTGGGGTAGTCAAAACAGACAGGGTAAATGGGTATTTGAATCCTAGTACTGCTACATACTAGACATATGAATATATGAGACTCTAATATGCTCATGTCCCTTCTTTATAAAATGGGATTCACAGTATTTGTCATGCCCACAATGACAAGAGTTGGAAGTATCCAAGGGCATATAGTACTATAAGTTAGAAAGCACTATAAAATAATATTTGTCATTATTGAACTAAAATAATGTCTTACACAATTAAGACACCAAAATAAATTTAATTATCAAATAATGCAATAGAAGTGTAAGCTTTCTTAATACACTAAAAAATAGGAACTAATACAGCAATAATTTTTGAAATACCACAGTATAGGATTTTGAATAAAAGGAACTTAACATATTATCAGTATTAATTTATTAAATAATTTGGGCACAAAATGTATATCATTTTTAAATGCTTAAATAGATGTTTTTTTATTAAATTATAAAATAACTTTATTCCTTGGATACATACCCAGTTTTAGCAAAATTTGTCCAGTACGTCATTACAACTGCACTCAGCATCACATCATTTTTGGAGAAATTGCAAGGAAATAACTCTGTAGGTCCAATCATGGGTATTCCTAGCACATAGGGAACCTCATCTCCATGAGCTGCATCAGCCCAAGCTGGAACCTGGTCTGTCTGGCAATGATGGTAAAAGGCATAGAAATATGTAGGTGAACCAAAGTTTGAGTGAAGATCTGCTGTAGCTACAGCTGGTGCCACCCACTGATGGTCCGTGAACAAGGCCAATAATGTCTTCCTTCTGGTTTCAGGATTATGACGGTCAGCCCAGTCAGTATACATGAATTTAATGGTTTCTCTCAAAACATCCTTGCCTTCTGGATAGCCATATAAATTATCAACAAAATTGGAAACAGCAAAGTCAAAATCACTAGCTGAAATGCCATCATCACTATCTACTATATTTTCAACAAATTTTAATCCCTCTCCTTGGTTAACTCCTAACATTATGTCATAGTTGAGAAACTCTCCTTGCTCCATCAATATCTGAGGGTCATCTGGTATTACATCACCATCAATCACAGGTCCAAAGGCTATGTGGTATCGTGCTGGTTGAATATCTTGGTCAACAAGTTCTTTGTAAGGCTTCTTCTGGAGGCAGTCCACTAATTCTACTGTATCTGAAACATTGCAACCAACTTTTGTGGCCAACATTCTAGCATATTTTGCAGGTTGGAAACTAACAGCCCAGCTGGAAAGGGCTGTTCCACTTTGAGCTATTGCTCGTTGAAAAAGTCCTATGGGAAAAATAACAAAGATCTTTGAATAATGTTGTGGCAAAACAATAACATTAGATATTTTAAACATTTATATAAAAACCCAGATGCAACTCAACAGGGAGATAAAGACATTTTTTGCTTGAGAGAAAGTACATAAAGGCATCCCCAGGGTATAATGAA
Source organism: Noctilio leporinus (assembly GCA_004026585.1). Taxonomy (NCBI): domain Eukaryota; kingdom Metazoa; phylum Chordata; class Mammalia; order Chiroptera; family Noctilionidae; genus Noctilio; species Noctilio leporinus. Next base: position 189,092 of record PVIW01001219.1, read on the forward strand.
TCAGAAAGGTGGACTAAGTCTTCTCTTTGAGTTACTACCACTTTAGGGATCAAGAGGTGTAAACTGTTCCTATCTCAAAGAGGCAGTAAGGAAGGAAAGGAGGAGACCATGTAAATACTGATGGTTAAAAGCCCCAAATATGTCTGTGTTCAGCATGTAAACAACAATGTTGTTATCAGACAACCTGATGGGACCAACTCTCTCTCCTTTATATCTTCAGGTTTTATATTGTCTTTGAGTATATTTCCTCCAATTTGGTTGCATTTATCTTCCGTCAAAATGGCTCTGCACATTTGTTATCAGATTTTACTTGAAAAAGCATTGTAGAGAGCTCACACAACTACAAGAGAGGAGGATTTGCTAGTACCCTGGGGGTGACCCTAAGGCACACAAAACAGAGTATCACTTTACACATACTCCTTCCAACTCTTCATGTCAGACACAGTATGCTGAATATTCATCTTTCAGAAGAAGACATAACATTTGGAATGTTTTCACTACGTTAAACAAAAAACCATCATCAGAAAAATTTTGTGGGGTATGATTTAACTTTTTCCAGTGTTGAATGCACAATGCTACATTTTATCATAGAAGATAAAAAGTACACAGTCCATTGCTTTTCATTAATTGCATTTAAAAATTATAAAATGGTCCCATGTGCAATTTGACTAGAGCTGTTTGCCATTCAAATCTACAAATGCACTTTATCTATTCACTAAGGTATTTTCAAATAAAATCCTTGTGTTAAAATATAACTTACCCATATTCTTTAAAAAAGTATATTTGTTATCATTTCCCAAATGCAGTTTGGAGCTTGGTTATTTTAACACATGCTCAATTATCCATATGTGTTAATGAGATAAAAACAGTTCTCACAAAGGTGCTAAAACAGTGTTTGAATTAGAGGCAAAATTTTAGATTTTTCTCCAAACACATATATATTCAAAATGCAGTCTGTAATATGTTTTTAGATAACTCTAAATATATTTAAAAAGTCAAACAATACTTATTTAAATTTGTTTTGGTTTCTGATATCTTTATGACCATATTTTTAGTTTGCTGGAGCAAAGTTGTGAGAGTGAATAATATAAATACAGATAACTTCAAAATTATGTAGGCTGTGTGTTTTCAACATTTTTTCGGAGACATATTTTACTAATTAAAAACTTTCCAACAAAAATAAACCTGGTGATTTCGATAACATCCTGTCCTCTTTTAGGAGCTTAAACATATTAACTGTATACACCAAAAAAGATTTTGGGAAAATAAACATATTTTTAAAAGATTTTATTTATTATTTGTAGAGGGAGGGGTAGGGAGAGAGGCAGAGAGGGAGAGAGACATCAATGTATGGTTGCCTTTCACCTGCCTCCAGCTATGAATCTAGCTGGAGACCTGGCTTGCAACCTGGTTATGTGCCCTGGCTGGGGAATTGAACCAGTGACCTTTGGGTTCACAGGCCTATGCCTTATCCACTGCCACCAGCCATGGCCTATTTTTATTCTTTAAAAGAGATTTTTTTTTTTATTATTATTATTTCCAGAGTGAGGGTTAGGGAGAGAGGCAGAGGGGGAGACAGACATCAATGTGTGGTTGCCTTTCACCTGCCTCCAGCTACAGATCTGGCTGGAGACCTGGCTTGCAACCTGGTTATGTGCCCTGGCTGGGACTCAAACTAGCGACTTTTGGGTTCACAGGCTGGCGCCTTATCCACTGTGCTATAAACATTATTAACTATAGTCTGAAATATGCCATCTAGGTTGCATTGAGAAAAATTTTATCATTAATGGTGGTGTTGTATACAGGCAAGCTGTGTTTGACCCCTAGCTGATATGCAACTGAGCAACGCTTGCAGCCCTGGGGGATTTAAAAGCTTTAAAGCCTGTGTCTCAACTGGAGATAGAATTAGCCTAATGATTTCCAGACATTTCCTAGGCATCTCTTGGTCATCAGGCAGCTTTGTGGAGACAGTTTTAGGACTAGACCCAAAATAAGCCATTTGCGTGACCCAGCATGGACAGATTTCCTTGAAGAGGGTGGTAGAATGCTATGTTTTCAATACTTGCATAGCCATTTGCCATGCAAATAACAATGCTAACCAATGAGTGAAATGATTCATCTCTTTATATATTGAATGCTAGTTTTATATTGAGAGCAACTGACTTTTGTACCAGCTTATTTTTTGTTCTTTACATCTACAAAATGTGTTAGAAAACCTAGGAGGAAATAAGGTTTGCAATCAAATGACCCTAAGAAGTCTGAACAGATTATCTAATGTTAACCATGATAAATATTGGCTTACTGTAGTCCTGAGGCTAGACCAATGTAACCTGTTCTATTAAAAAAAAGAACAAAACTAAGTTCATTATTTCAAAACAAACTTTTCATTACAGACCACAATCTTAATACAATTGGAAATGTTCTCATATGTGTCATTTTGTCATCTTGAGTCAGAACTCTAATACATATGAAATGTTACAAAGACTATGTCTATAAATTAGGTTATAATGATATATGATTTTCCAAGTGAATATACTTATTTAATTACTGGCTGATCTTTTGAAATTGTACATTAATGTATCTTTAATACCAAAAATAAATATTCTATATTTGGTACTTACATCATAAAATTCAGTCTTACCAATTAAGATATTTCATAAACATTTGACAATATATACTTTCTTAACATGAAAAAATGACAAAAAGTACAAAATATATGATGGCCTACGTTAATGTCTATTTTTCTGTCTGATGTATGTATAATGGAGAGAAAGTATTGGCTTTTGCAAATTTCTCCAGTTAAACACTTCCGGTCTTGTGGATATAAATTAATAATGTAAATCAAATGAAAGACTAAACTTATGGCAAGATGGGAGTCAATAAAAAAGCAACATAATTGGACAGGCACTTAAAAAAGGTGCCAAGGCTGGAAAATAGAGACAAGAAAAATGTTTCATGGGTTTAAGCAACATCAGTGCTCCATGCCACTTTGCCAAGCTTCGAGGGGGCAGAAAACACTTGTGGAGTTGAAAGATTCAAACCTATCTTTTTTTTTTTTTAATCAAAAGCTCTTCTAGTGACCTTGATGCTTTGACAATTTTGGATCGTGCATGCAAAATAATCAAACATCCATTTTCTCCTCCGACTGCAAGTGAAAAATCTTATTTCTAGGCAAACTAGTTTATAACTGCTTCCTTCTTGCTAGCAAAGGGTTTTAAATACCTATTGTCTTGCAAGTAGATTATACACAATCTTTGAATTAAAACAAACAAACAAACCATGTCTTTGATTTTGATTACTGAATACACAGAAATGACACACTGTGAACTTCTTTGATTTTTCCCTGAAATCACCCTTTGGAAGAAAGAAAAGTAACTGCAAAGCTAACTATTTCAAGTGTACTTGAAATGGCATCCTTACCAAGATCCGCAGGAGACAAAGAGTTTGACAAAAATCTGAACATGCATGTAAAAGCTGAGAAAACAAAATCTTACATGGTTATTGAGTTCAACCTGACGCTCAGTTTGAACAGAGAAATATATACAGGGCATCACATACTACTGATGGTGGCGGCATGCAGACACCAAAATTGTCAAAATTTGCAACCTGCATAATACCTTTGGTTGAATTGCTCCAACGGTTACCTTCAGAATAATGGGATAAAGTCAGAAGGTTGACACATGAACCCCCAGCGCCAGATCCGAAAACAGTGATTCTTAAGGGGTCACCACCAAAGAATCCAATGTTCTCACTAGTCCATCTTAAAGCTTGTATGAGATCAAGGAGTCCATAGTTTCCTTTTGCAGCCTGATCCCCTGTGCTCAAGAAACCTGAAAAACAGAAATAAAAAGGCACTTCAGAAAACTCTTTTGATTTGACACGAACCAGGTAAGCGTTACATTTAAATACAAATGAAGCCTGTGTTCATCAAGGTGAGTACAAATTCTTTGGTGAAAAATTATTTCCCACCAGAATAAAAAAAAAATTTACTTTAGGAAAAATAGAAGAGACTAAAATCTGAAAACTGGTATTTATCTTTCCCAAGTTATCCAGGTAACAGGCAACAGGGGGCAGATCAAAGGAATGAAAACATTTTGAAAGACCTCAAGGGGGACATTGTGGAGGCTAAGGTACTTCGTGGGGATGTTTGGGATAGTATCACAGTGTATACATGAATTGTTTTTACATAAAACACTATGTCAGTCATGAGGTTGCTCATGGTCTAATGGGGCTGGAATTTAAAGTATGTGTAGCAGATGTGGCAGAATGTGAGGGTGGAGAACATTCTAAATATTCCATATGCACATTCTAAAACTTGTGCATACTACAGTGTCAAACTCTAATTTTACCCTTTAGGTTTTTTTTTTTTTTTAAGATTTTATTTGATTATTTTTAGAGAGGGGGAAGGGAGAGAAGCAGAGAGGAGGAGAGACATCAATGTATGGTTGCTTTTCATCTTCATCCAGCTATGGACCTGGCTGGAGACCTGGCTTGCAACCTGGTTATGTGTGCCCTGGTTGGGGAATTGAACCAGCAACATTTGTGTTTGCAGGCCAGTTCCTTATCCACTGTGCCACCAGTCAGGGATAATTTTACCCTTTAGTTCTGAATTGAATTGCCCTCATTCTTGATTCTGTGTCATGTGTGGGCTATTGGTTATCTATCTATCTAATCTATCATCTATCTACTACCTTTTCAATTTAAATAGAGTGAATGCAGAGAGCCATCATGAATTTAATATTAGGAAAAAATAATAGATAGCTGTTGCCTTCACTAAGGCCAGACAACCAATCAAATTATATCTCTTTAGACCTGATAAATTGATGCTGCATGCTTGCATGAATTATTTGATTTCTGATGTAGTATTTAAACAAAACTGTGTAGCTCAGCTAAGAACACAAAATGAGAAAAGTTAAATAAATCACTGTCTCAGGAAAGACACAGTTTACTAATTGCCCATGTGCATTGGCATTATTCTTTATACTCTGCAATCCAATGAAATGCTTTATTCATTTAAAGTTCTGTTTCAAATTGTTGGGTATGGTGTCCTTAACAGCAAAATCATTTCAGATCACTCTAGTTGGAACTTTATGTTGAATTACTCAACTATAGTCCAGCCCTGGCAAAATTCAATTTTGCAAAGATCTGTAAGTATTGTATACCCTCATAATTACTTTGGAAAAGGTTGTTCCCTTAATGTCACTTAAATTATTCTTAACAGATTGTCATTTACTTTATCTGGCCTTTCCTGGCCTTCAGTTGTAAGCTCTTAGTGTGTGTAACTAATTGATATACTAACACACTGCCACATTATTCTTTTTAAATAGGACAACAAGCTCTTCTCCTTTTCTGATGTGTGTGTGTGTAGGGAGAAGCAGCAGAATTTTTTTGGAAAAAATCAACTATTTAATTTATTTGACTCTAATAAAAAATTACATTGTACTTAAGAGAAACTTTAAAATTTTGTGATTAGTATTATGCCAATAATTATTTTATCAGCTCATATATCCACTACAATTGTCATTCAACTATGTTTTCAAACAGAATTTACTTGATACTATTCTTTTCACTTAAAAACTCATTCTGTTAAAAAAAAATTCAATTATTTTTCTGCATGGAATTACTAGTTCTGCTTTTATGATTAAATTCATTGAGCAGGTTTGGCCCCGATTTGATGTTTACCAGAACTAGCATCTAGGATTATTTACAGGTGTTAGATTTGTCTAATGGATTTTTCCATTAAAATGAAAAAATCAAATAAATTAAGAGGGAAAAATTTGAGACATTTACATATTGTGACCAAAGCATTGGCTTTGGATACTGATGTCCGTTGAACTCAGACAGCTGTCTGATAGGCAGACCTGAAGGAAAATGGGAGCAATTAGGGTGTGTGACAGAAACCCTGCAGCTTATTGGTGGCCCCAATATACAGTATATTCAGATCACTTGCACACAAACTTATGGGCAATGTCATTAGGATATAAAACACAAGGAAAGCAGGGTGATTCTCAGTAGAAAAAGAATGCCTAATCATATTCAAGGAGGAAACTCAGAGTAGGAAAAATACTATTTACATTTCGTGACATCTAGAATGTCAGAAATTTAAGATATCAGTGAGTCTATACTGTAGTTGTTTTCTTTTTGGGGGTGGGGCAAATATGAAAAACTGTGTTTATGTTTAATTCTGGAAATGCTTAATAGAATATATATAGAACAACATATTCTGTATATATATATACATACATAAAATTTAATACTGTGGAATATATATATGTGTGTGTATATATATATATGTGTGTGTGTGTGTATGTGTTTGTGAGACACAAAATACTGTGGAATATATATATATGTGTGTGTGTATATATATATATATATGTGTGTGTATATATATATATATGTGTGTGTGTGTGACATATTCCATAGTATGTAGTCCTTGCTATTCAGAGAAAGGCAAACATAGGTTTACAGTTGTTTCTATGGAAAATAATAAATGATAAGACAAGGATAAACTCTGGTTTGCATACTCATGACTGTTAACTTACTTTTGCCCCACACTATAAAGAAATAGGAAGGAAATCTTCTGTGTTCATCAGTGCCAGATTACAGTCAAATTGATAAAAAGCTCAAAAGAGAGACCATACGAAACATTAAAGAGCCAGCTTTGCAGATATGACACTTTAAATTATAGTGAAGCATCCTTCTGGGAACTTGGGAATATAGATCAGACAATAACTTATTAAGGGTTTTGCATTTTAGATATAAAAAATTCTAAGGCTGTGGAAGTAATACCGCAAGTCCTCCCAACTATAAATGCAACTGGAAATTCCATGTGCTAATTTCCTCTGACTTCTTAGTTGCTAAGTACAATTGGTTCTTCCTTGCATTCTGTCTGTCTCCTGCTTCCCACTCATGTCACTGACTTACTTTAGGTTCCCCTCTTCTCATCTTAGACTTTTAGAATCCTCTTAGACTTTTAGAATCCTTCCTCTCATCATTCAACCTCCAACCATCAAGCAAACAATTACTACCTTCTATTCTGTCTCCTGACTTGCTTTTGAAAAATATTCTGTTTCAATGGGAAGACATTGCTATATTGAAATAAAATTCCTGTGTAAGATATAATTGGGTAATTTTCCATTTATTCCCTTTAAGCCAAGATGGTTTAAAACAAGGGCAAAATGAAACAATTGTACTACAATAATAATAAATAAAATTAACAAAAAATTTCTGAAATTGGAAAATTTGGGGTCTATATAGGGAAAAAGAGCCCACGCAATACTGTTCAATTACCCATCATCACCTCTAGCTCGTTTCCTTGCTGTTGTATTCTCTTGAGAGCTATTATCTACATTCTTTGTATGTATCCTCTGGTGAAAAATTGCTCTGAAATGAGGCTAATTATCTTAATACCATATAACTTGATGGTATTTTCAAAATTTAATATTTTGGCATATTTATTTATTTATTTATTTATATTTGGGTATAATGTACTTGTTAATAGCTCAGTTTGGGGAAGAGCAAACTGAATTGCTAGCCAAGGCTTTGGCTCCTGACAGCCAGATGGGGAGGAATGCTGGGTGAAAGAAGGTGGCTGCCAACAGATAGAATATACCTGTAGAAGTCTCCTAATGTTCAGTCCCCAAACTCCCAATATTTTCACCATCTCAGAGGTAAACAGCTGAGGCTGATGCTTCTATATTATATTTAGTTTTGACATTTGTGACACTTGCTTCTGAATGGAACTAAAGGTTTTATTTTAACCATTCTTTTTTCTAACTATAGATAGTCATTGAGAAAAAATGGCCTCCATTTGCTTATTAGCTCTGGCTTATGTACATACACTATTCCCACTTCAACAATAGTCTAAGGTACTGGGGAAAAAGGAACTCCCAGACCCAGGTTTCACACCATCCCCTTCATTGTCCAACCCAACCTAAGGCTGGTAATATTCACAATTCTTGGTCTACATGTCAAAAGAAAAAAAAGAAGGAAGGAAGGAAGGAAGGAAGGAAGGAAGGAAGGAAGGAAGGAAGGAAGGAAGAAAGAAAGAAAGAAAAAGAAAGAAAGAAAGAAAGAAAGAAAGAAAGAAAGAAAGAAAGAAAGAAAGAAAGAAAGCAAAAAGGGGGAAAGAAAAGGAAAAGAAAGGAAAGGAAAGGAAAGAAGGAAGGAAGGAAGAAAGGAAAGAAAGAAAGAAAGAAAGAAAGAAAGAAAGAAAGAAAGAAAGAAAGAACCTTATCCATCAGTCCCTGAAGTAGCCTATTGTTTACTTCTTATCTATTTTACTCTGTGCAACAAACCTGATATCAAAACTGATGAAATTCCTGTGCTTTCTCAATAACTGCTCTCACAAAGAAGTGGAAAAGGAGAAATCTCCCCTCTAAAAAGGCTATTTAGAGAAATCACATTGTTGTTTTCTAATTGTTTCGATTATGCAGGAATATGTCTGATGATTTAAATACATAATTTACTTCAACATATAACATTGAGGGAGCCACAACAGCTACCATATAGGAAGAACCTTCAGAACTATACTATATAATTTCAGGAGCAATGACTATAAAAATTATGTGAATTCTGTTTAATACATATTTTGGTCTCATGTGATCCCACTGTAATGTAAATATAATTCATAGATTGTATTTATAACTTGTTTATATTCTTTATTTTCTTCTGACTGTGTGTTTGCCCCACAGTGGCCATTCTATATATATTTGATGAATGAAGGCAAACATCAATGCCTTACAATTCTGTTACCACATAGAGACCAACTATTAGATATTCCAAAGAAAATACCTTTTCTTTCATGACAGCAAGGGAGTAGGAATGACGAAGATAACTCAGTTTGCAGCCAATGTGTAGAGAAACACTCTTAGATAGTAACTTTAAAGGGAGAAAAATAGGACAGTACCAGATAGGGCCTACATGAAAGAAGATGGCATATAGACCAGCCCAGATTATTGGCCAGAGGACATAAAGTTTGAGAGGTTTTTGATATTTTTCTCAACAGAATTGTAAAAAGAATACCAGTCTTCATAAGACAACTTGGGGGCATAAGCAAGTTACTGTGAAACCAGTTAGATAGCCCTTCTGACTCTCAGATTCCTAGTAGACACTACTAATAGTAGTACATACTGTACTACTATTTTTCTATTTTTATGAAAAAGAAATCTAGTCTATAAGAATTTTCTTATAGAAGTATACATTTCTATATTTAAGAAAATATAGAAACATAAATTTCATAAGAATGAAAAGAAGAAAGTTTTTGAAAATTAACAAAAATTATTAAACATAATTAAACATGACAACAAGGTTAAATTTACCACAGAGGTTTTTAAATTGCTCTAGAAAGTATGGTTGGCAAGACTGCAAATACATATGTTGCCATCTAAGTTTTAATTAAGTATTAAGGGTATTTGTTATGACACTTAAGCAATTTTACTAAGGGGAAAGAATATGTTTGTATTCACTGTAGGTAGCTCCTTAGAATTCAACTCAAACATTTTAATGGGTTGTATTATAATGAGAATAATTTTGTGAGACAAAGTTCTGTGATGATGATTAAATAGAAGACATTGTGTCTCAATTTGCTGATCATTCTAAGAATACTTAGGAAAATTGCTAAAACATATTAGTAGTATATATTTTTAGACTGTAGGAGAAAACAGCAAGAAAAAGACAAGTAGTTTATGTGTAATTTTGTTCATTATAAAATAGTCAGAAGTAGCCAGCTGCATATAGCTGGGACCTGAGTGGAAGGAGAGAGATTTTGTGCTTCAATCCCATACTAGCTAACCCTTAAGAAAGACACGAGTGCACACGCACGCACACATACATACACTCACACACACTCACACACAATTAGGAGATATGGTCTGGGTGGTGAATAAAGCTGATAAGACTTCCCAAATTTCATAAGACTATTGATGAAATTCCAGATTATTTTACTTACGTATTTCTACAGTTATAGGTTTCTAGGAAGAAACCTAATAAATGGCTAATAAAATACGGTGTTCATTAGAGGCTGCTTTCAATATTTTCTCTATTAAAAACTAATCTGACTGATTTAGAGATTTTAAATCTTTTATTTTTACAATTTTTATTTACATTTTTATTTACAGTTTACACTTAATATTATTTTGTATTGGTTTCATGCATACAGAGTAATGGTCAGACAGTCGTATACTTTACAGTGTTCCTCTTGGTATATCCAGTACTCAACTAGCACTGTATATAGTTATTGCAATATTACTGACTAGAATTTCTATTCATCACCCTATTTCGTAACTACCCATCTGTACTTCTCAATCACTTCATCTTTTTCACACTTTCCCCCCAATGCCCCTCCTCTCTGTCAACCATTCTGTTCTCTGTATCTATGAGTCTCTACGTTCTTTGTTCATTTATATTATTATTTAGATTTCACATACAAGTGAAATCAGATGGTATTTGCTTTCTCTGACTGACTTATTTAGTATAATGTCCTCTAGGTCCATCTATGCTGTTGTAAATGGTAATATTTTTATCTTTCAATGGCTGAGTAATATTCCATTGTATATTTTCTACCACTTTTTTTATCCATTCCTCTGTTGATGGGCACTTGTGTTACAACATAGCTTGGCTATTGTAAATAATGCTGCAATGGACATAGGGATGCATATATTCTTTTGAATTAGCATTTAGGGTTTTTACAAATATATACCCAGAAATAGAATTCGTGGGTCATAAGGCAATTCCATTTTTAATTTTTTTGAGGAAACTCCATGCTGTTTTCCATAGAGGCTGCACCAATCTGCATTTCCACCAACAGTGAATCCTCTCCAACACTTGTTTGCTGATTTATTGATGGTAGCCATTCTGACAAGTGGTTTTAATTTGCATTTCTCTGATGATTGGTGACATTGATAATCTTATGGTAAGTCTATTGGCCATCTGTATGTCCTATTTGGAGAAATGTCTATTTGGGTCATGTGCTAATTTTTAATTGGATTGTTTGGTGTTTTGGTGTTGAGTTTTATAAGTTATTTATTTTTGGGGGGTAGTAACTCCTTATCAGATGTATTAGCAAACATGTTCTCCCATTCAGTGGGTTATCTTTTCATTTTGTTGATGATTTCCTTTGCTGTGCAAAATCTTTTTAGTTTGATGTAGTGACATTTATTTATTATTATTTATTTTTGTTTCTTTTGACTAAGGAGATATAGCAGAAAAAATAACATTATGAGAACTGTCCAAGATTTTACTGGTTATGTTTTCTTCTAGGAGCATTATAGTTTTGAGTCTTACATTTAAGTCTTCAATCTATTTTGACTTTATTCATATGTATGGTGAAAGTAAGTGACCTAGTTTCATTTTTATGTATGTGTCTGCCCAAAATTCCCAACACTGTTTATTGAGTAGATTATCTTTACCCCATGTATGTTCTTGCCTCTGTCAAATATTAATTGAATGGAAAACTAAGTAAACATATCATTTATAATTGCATCAAAAATACCTACAAATAAATTTAATCATGGAAATAAGAGTCCTATACTCAAAAAATTAAAAGAGACAAAGGAAAGAAATTAAAGAAGATACAAATAAATGGAAGCAGATAACATGTTCATGGATAGAAAGAATTAACATTGTTAAAATGCCCATACTACCCAAAGTGATCTACAGATTCAACACAGTTCCTATTGAAATACTAAAAACATTTCACAGAACTAGAACAAATAATTCAAAAATTTATATGGAACTACAAAACACTGAATAACCACAGCACTCATGAGAAAAAGGAGCAAAGTTGGAGGAATTACACTATCTGATACCAAACTATTCTATAATGCCATGTAATTAAATCAGTATGGTACTGGCATAGAAACAGACATATAGGTTCATGGAACTGAATATAGAATGCTGGAATAATTTTTTTTTTACTTTTGAATATTTTTGGTATTACATAAGCATTCCAAGAACAGTACAAAATTAGCATGTACACTTAACCCATATTTTCTCCACATTAACTTCTAACCTTCTTCCCATTCTTCCTCCCTCCTTCCCTCTTCTTTTCTTCTTTCTTTTCTTTTTCTTTCATTTCTTTCTTTCCTTTCCTTTTCTTTCCTTTCCTTTCCTTTTTCTCTCTCTCTTTCTTTCTTTCTTCTCTTTACCACCCATCTTCCCATCCATAATTCTGGAATCACACATTGAATTTAACTTCCTATTTAACCTCCTTATTTTTTTTTTAACAGTTTGATCATTCTTTGTTTTTTTAAACCTTGACCTGAGGAATACAGGTCAGTTGTTGTGTAGAATGTCCCTTTATTCTTATATGTTTAAATTTCAGTCACCTTCAAAGAACTCTCTATTTGATGAAATACAACTATTGAGATATTTTTTCCACTGCTCAAAACAGTGGAGCTAGTAAAGGTAATACTAATATGCTTATTTTTATTTAAATAATTTTCCATTATTATGGGCATAATAGTTAAATGCAAAAGCAAAAACAAGGGTCATGTAAGTATTATACAACAAGTGGTCTAGAAACATGTAGACTGAGAAAAGTCTCAGGTTAAAGTAGTGAGAACTACAATATAAAAAAATTAATTATACTAAACTATGTCCTAAAAATCAGACCTCAAATAAAATGGGAATGATAATCCAAATTTCTCACTCTCTCAAAATGTAAATTAGAAAGATATTTTTTTGAAAATACAACTTTTCCTAGGAAGGTTCAATTTAGTGGTTCTTAAAAGCTCCTGAACCCTCGATTAGGCCATATGGTGCACATTACAGAGCAGCTGCTGGTGTACAGAAAGGCATTAGGACAGGGAGCTGAAACATCCCGAGGCAGTGCACCAATTCCAGCTACCAATGTAGCAGCACTTGCAGTTAGCCTCAGGTCTTCTTACTTACTAATGCAAAAGGAATATATGATAGGTCTTAATTAGATGTGAACAATAAATCCATCTAATAATGCATATTAGAATTTTTTTGTGTTTTACTTGAGCCTATGTAACATGGCATGATTGGCCCCTGTCATCCAAAGTATAGTCTGAAGCCCCCAAATCATGTGCTGTGTTTACCAGTGAAGGCTCACCAGGGAGGGAATTATTCATGTAACTTGGCCTTCAGTTAGAAGGATTGTTCAAAAGTTTTCCTAGGCCAGCAATTCCTGTAGTAGTTAATATGGATCTTCTGCTCTGAGGGTCATGGAATGCTGTTCAATAGTGAAGAAAATACTGATACAAGCACAAGGTCAATTTAGAAGAAGCAGTGATCTGAATCATCCCCCACAGGGTGCCCTCACATTTAAGCTTCGAATTGTAATTGAAAATAAATCTTTCATGTCTGGGCGACAAGTCTGAGGTCCTGTCCTGGGTACAGTTTTCACTAAGCATTATATTTTCCAGCTTGAAGTCACTGTCCTTTTCAGCTTATTTGACCTGCAATGCCACAGTAGGATGTTGGCTGCCAAGTGATTAACTATTCAAGAAAAAAGTGAAACAAATCTCTGTATTCATATACATGAAGTGAAATGAGAAAGAATGGGAGACTGGAAGGCAAAGAGACTGGTGTTACAAGCTGTGCAGGGAGGCATACTCCCCCAGAGCCAGTAGCAGAATCAAACCCCAGAGAGGAAGGGTAACATTTGGCAGACGTGGTGCAAGAGACAGCCACCATGGGTTGAAGTGACAGCTTGGTTTTCTGGCACTTAATGTAAAGAGTTAGTCTTTTCTTCAGAAGAAAAAGAGCATCCTGTTATTATGCCACTGGGTAAAAGGCATACAAGTACAGAATTCATTTTTTTTTCTTTATTACATTAAGGATTGGAAGGGAGCAATATTAAAGGGAAGGCACAATTTTTAAATTTTAATTTGCTAACTTACAGAGTACTTTATACATCAATTTGTAGCTACCAACGAGCCTGTATTTAGCTTATCTTTTCCCCTATTAAAACTGTCCTTTCTTTCTATTAGGGAATCAAATAGTATAAATATATTAGTAAATCTTTAAATAAAAGAGTACATTCAACATGCATTTATTGGTTACCCATTCTTTGCTAGGAACTCTGATACTTACTCAATATACAAAGTTTCATTAAGATAAGTCCCCTGTTCTTCAGAAGGTTAGTTTTGACTCAAATGATTCTTGACCTTTTTGTAATCTCACCATGAAGAAAGTAAGTGAAAAAGAGATTTTGGACTCTACCTGCAGAATCAGAATGCTTGGGAAAGGGGCCTAGCATCTCTGGGGTATAGAATCTGCTGCACTTTTTCCAAGTTCCCAGTTGATTTTGATAGACACTAAAATCTGAGAACTCTGATGTCTTAAAGATAAAAAACAAGCAATTCTTACCAAAACCATTAGTGTCAGAAAGAATTTTAGTAGCTAGTGCAATCACATGATTTTACAGGGGAGAAAACTGAGGATCAGAGAGTGCACATAACATAAACTGCCTGATATCACAGAGCTGCTCAGGACCTCTTTTCCTGTCTTCTAAGCCCAATGCTTGGATTTCTTTACTGAAGCAATTCACTATATTGTATGTGTCCCATCATTTTTGTTTTGTTTTTGCTTTACTAATCAACACTTTTTTTCTTTATTTAAATTAAATTTTATTATTGTTGTATTACATCCATCCCCTTTTTACTCCCCTCTGTCCCCTTCCCCACCCACCCACTCCTTCTATGTAATAGTGTTTTGTGTTACAGGACTGAAATCTTTAACTATTCTAGACAAGCAGGGGTATTTTCCCAGGAAAAAAATATCAATTTTCCAACAACAATAACAATAACAACAATAATAAGTCAGTGTGTGAGGTCTATTCTATATACTTTTTTTCTTTGCAGTTAAAAATGGTAATTTTTATCTAAAAATTATCCTATATACTGATGGAAAGGAAGAATTGAATTTTAAAATGTAGGACAATAAAAAATTTTTAAAGATTTTATTATTTTTAAAGAGAGGGGACGAGAGAGAGGCAGAGAAGGAGAAAGACATCAATGTATGGTTGCCTTTCACCTGCCTCCAGCTACGTACCTGGCTTGCAACCTGGTTATGTGCCCTGGCTGGGGAATCGAACCAGCAACCTTGGGGTTCACAGGCCAGTGCCTTATCCACTGTGCCACCCACTAGGGCAGGAAAATAAAATTTTTAATCTTACATTTAAGGTTCTATACACCTTGGGAAAAAGAGTCCGCTCATAGCCTAATTTATTATTCTCTTTGCAAGGAAATTATTTTCAGAGCTGA
Source organism: Noctilio leporinus (assembly GCA_004026585.1). Lineage (NCBI taxonomy): Eukaryota > Metazoa > Chordata > Mammalia > Chiroptera > Noctilionidae > Noctilio > Noctilio leporinus. The sequence goes on from PVIW01001219.1 coordinate 204,322, forward strand.
AATATCTATGCAGCTTAAACCAGTTTCCTTTTGTTCTCTGCTCAGCTAAGATGGAAAACATCTGGCAGGTTCTTCTGGCAAGATAATCAAGAACAATCTTTACCCTTCAGACAAAATTACCTGATTCCTTTTTGTCTACATTATATGGAACTATTCTCCAACTCATATAAATGGATAAGTACATAATGTACGTGAATATTTGTTGATCTAGCCAAGTTGTAGTAGTTTAATTTGCAATTTATTTGAATACTGTTAATTATAACAAAGGCAGTGTTAGGAAATCTACAGAAAATAATTTGCTCTTTAGGTTTTCTACCTATTGCCTTTGCCAAGAGAAACATTAGGAAGCATGCTAAGGATTTTTTGAGCTCATCGAAGAGGAAGAGTCACTGATCTATTAAATTTAACCAGTTTTATCCAGGTGCCATAGGCTTGCCCATAAATAGGGCCACCTAATGGTGAGGAAATTGTCATGACACAAAGGAGTCAGCCTGCAGGGAGCACCTTTTTCTAACACAAAGGTGCCTTATGAGTTAGTGGCAGCTGGCCCAAGTGGTCCACAGCACGCTTCTGCCAATTGTTCATTACAGGCATTGTTTGCCTGTAAACAGGCTTAGACCCTTTCTAGTTGTTAACAGAAATCTGTTCCACCATTCTTAGGAAGACAAAACAAACAAACAAACAAAAATCACTACTAATAAATTCTACACTGCAAATTGGTCCGATGTTAAATGTACAATATTTGAGAAGTTTTTGTTTCTTAGTGACCATTTCTTTGAATATTTTAGTTATAAAATATTCAAAAAATAGTAGTTCCCTACCTAAATCATTTCCCTATATATATACATATATATATAGATATATATGTATATATATATATGTATTTTTTTTTTTAGTTGCCGTTGGTTGATATTGCTACTTTTGCAGATGAAGAATTCATGCCACCAAAGCACATGCAGTGGGGCTTACCAGCTGTAGGTGCAAGTTTGGTGATAGAGCAGAGCTTGATTTCCCACTCATCTGAGTTGATATAGCCATACTGTGCTCAATGATTAAACAAACAAATAAACCCTTTCCTTATTAAAAGCAGAGTGCCAGATTCTGCCCAGAGAAACCTTGCTCAGGGGAACAAGTATAGCTACAAAGGTAGAAGGGGTGATCAATATTTGATTATCTGAATATCCTAGGTCAGAGTTACATTCTTCTATGAGCTGGGCCACAGTTCCGTCTTCAATTATTTATGATCGGAAATAAAGAATGTAAACTTCTCAAACTTGGCCTCAAGGCTCAGCACCAGCTGCTCCACTGAGATGACCACCTCAGCCTCTTTGAATCCACCAGGGAAGACTTCTATTCCTCCCGCTTCTGAAGCCTTCCTCCAGCCTTTCAGCTACATAAGTGTTCCTAAATTTGTGTTTCCTAGGCCAGCTTAAGGTCTCTCTTCATCAGATTCCCATTCTGCAAGCAATCATTTTTTATTTTACAACCACTTTTCTCTGAAATAAACCCCTTACTTCAAACCAAATACTTAAAATTCAAATTAAAAAATAATTACATATGTATTTGGTCTTTCCAGCACAGCAAGTAATTACACGATTTTAGTAATGCCAACTCTATTATATAGCAATTAATAATGCTGATTAGCCATATGTAATGTAACTAGAAATTGTTGAGAACCTGACGCTATACTAGGCACTTGGTTAAGTACTTTGCATACTATGTTTCATTCAGTCTATGTAATAACCCTGAACAATAGATGATAATTTGCATTTACCTAGTGAGTTAATAGACAGACTTAAAACCTTTGTCCTAAAAAAAGTACACACTTAATATTTTGATGATGAAGTGCATCTTTATTCATCTGCTGTAGAAACCTAAAATGATTTTTTTCTGGGCTTCTAAGCCTCTCTATTCTGAACACTTAACTTTTTTTCTCCTTTACCAAATCAACCAGCCTACATAACTTCTTTCTTTTCCTTGATAATATAATCTTCTCCTTTCCATAGGTCACACACTGGAACAAATGTATGATCCATTTGTGACAATGAAACACAGCAGCCGCCTTCCAATAATACAAAGGCACAATCAGAGAGGAGAAAAATAACCAAGCGAAAAAGGAAAGTGGGAGAGAACTCCTCTGGTTTTAAACATAGCTCAATAGAAAATTTGTCTTTCATCAAAAGTATTTCTAGGCTAATGACTTGTGGTTTCTTCAGTCTTCATTTACGTAGAATAGGACTCACTTTTCATAAAGTGGGTAAATGGATAAAGCACCCATTCAATTCTGCATTAATTCTAAAGGGAACATGAACTGCCTTCTCTTGATGTGAGCATGACTCTCAAAGAAAGCTGGCTGTCAGGTAAAGCTCCTGGGGATGGAACTGTCATTTTATTTCAAGAAAGGGCCATGTTCCCAGTCATGAAACTTAAACAGACCAGCATTGGACCTTTGCCCTGACTGCTCCATTTCTTTGTATCTCCTGTCTAGAGTATATGGTTCCAAGAAGAGGGTAAAAACTCTCTGAATTATATTCAGAACATACTTTACAGTCCAATTCAAAGCCATATTGAATGAACCATGGGACACAAACCAAGTTTAGAGAAGCCCAGGACAGAATGAACCTAGGGGTTAGCTCTGTCACATTGTGAAAGAAATGCAATGTTCAGCTTATTGTTCTCTGCAAATGAAGCAGTGACATAATATACAAGGTGGAGAAGGGTTATAGCTATAATAGGTGGGCTTTTTACCTCTAGGAAATGGGACTTTGTGTGTACAGCATTTTATTCAAAGACTATATGATTAAGAGATATTTTGCAACATTCATCTGAAACCTTTCATCATGTGAAGGACCATCACAAGTCTCCTGGACTTGGAGAAGCCACAGAGTAGGGTGCCGGAAGCGAGGGTAGGATAATGACAGAGTGGAAGTGATATAAAAAGTTCTAATATAATGATTGTAAATGGGATTACAATGTCCATTTTTTTTTTTATTCTAACCACCCATACTATAATCTGACATGCAGACTTTATATTAGAGTTCTTTATTGTGTAATACTTCCCTAGAATACTTCCTAACAAATAGTAAGTACTCAATAAATGTTTGCTGAAATGGTGATGATACATTGTTATTGTGCATAGATTGTAGAAATAGTTATGTTCATGTATGAATCTTTCCCATGTTAAACTATAAACATTTGAAGAAACTTAAGGGGATAGAAAAAGAATTCACCTTTGTATCCCTGGCCAGCCTTCAGCACATAGTATACCATATGTGCATGTGTAAGAATAAAAGAATGTATAAATAAATTCAAGTATCATTTTCCTAAGCCAAATTGGGGTCTTGGCTCTGCTGTCCCTTCTGCGTATCCCTCACTTGCTAATGAGCAAGCTGAGATCCACTTGCAAATCTGAAAGTGTAGTTGAAAGTCGGGCACCTATGGATCCCGAGCTGAACTGTGTGTGCAAGGATGCACACCACATACTAATGCAGCCACTGTGAGTGAATTAGCCAGGCCTGGTTTGCTCATTTTTTATGTACAGTCCCAGGCTAAAAGCATGTCCTATGAATTATATTTTCCCCCAAGAATCTGCAATTTACATACATCACACATCTGCTAATGTTGAAGCAGCTTTACAGACACTCTCAGGCTTTATTCAGATGAAATCAGATGTTGGAGCAAAGCAGAGCAGTAGCCACCAATGAGAAAACTGTCTAGTCTTTCTCAGCCAGGGAGGTTTCAGCTGAGATGGCTGTTGGTGGCTTCCTGTGATAGCTATAATGGACTGTTGGCTTAGGTTTTCTATCTCATCTTGGAACTAGGCTGCTTCATCGGTGAGTGATGAATGCAAGTAGGTTTAGCTGACAGCTGCCTACTACCAAGGGGCTATAGATAACTGTAAGTAAAGTTAAAGATTGAGAGTTTTCTTGGCTCCACTGATAAAATCATTCAGATGAGAAATCTGAATAAGAGGCAGAGTTGTAAGACAGAGCCAGGACAAGAAAGGCCTGTCACAAGGGCCTCCCTATGGGCTTTGAGAGACAGACTCATAACAGAGAAATGAAGGTTGCTTTTCCTCTCATAGACGTAAAATGTACCTTCTACAAAATTACGGATGAAGAACCAATGTTAAGAAGCAGCTCACTGTGTGGTGAGCCTATACAGGTCAAAAGTAATTGTTACAGTTTCTGAGTGATATGAATCCCTAAAGCTTGACACATAATAGACGCTCAATTAAAGCACATGAATTTGAACCAAAAATGAACACCATTCTGTCAAGACTAGAAAGTCACCTTTGATTGTAGTCTCTAACTAAATGCCAAAAAACACAAGTGATGACGTCTACATTTTATTGACATTATATAGAGGTACATGCAATCTTTCTTACTACATGACTGACAGTAATTTAGAAAATGCTTAAGATGTATCAGTCTTCAGATTTAGAAATGCTACAATTAAATGGTCTCTTGCACTGTTGGTTCTTAAGAATCAGTTTATTCTGAATGTCTACATGCTCTACAACAAGGTTAAGGATCAATGGCCATTGAAGTTGGAATAGCTCAATATATGAGTCACTGTCCTGGAGTAGACCAACTGTGATACCATCAGTGCCTACCAATGGTATCCATCAGTGTGGCCATCTGCTGATTATCAAGAGCTATTTTTACTCTCACTGCAAAGGATTTAACCACCCTTTCATTCATGAATGTATTTCCTCTATGATCCAGAAAATGACCTTATTAAAAATGGAACTGGGCTCATCTCTGTGAATTTTGTCTAAATAGTCCTGCCTATTCTTTCCACAAAATCTTGTCTGTGTGTGGAAAGCTAGTTTTGCAATAACAATCAGTTGGATGTTGAGATCAGATCATATATAGGGCAACCAATATACTGAAAGGTCAATGATTTCATTAAACTTGACTTGCAAAATAGATAAGAGTATCTAGGAGTCTTGCACATTACTGCTTTTCTTTAGATCTCTCTATTTTCTTCTATCCTCAGCAAGAATCCAGTGTTATCTAGCTAGGGCCAGTACCTACCATTCTCATTCCTAAAATACTTTTTTGGGGGTTAGCTAAATAATTTGATAAATGATTATTAAGATATAAGAATCACTTAGTGTGTATCCCTAGATCTTGACAGATAATAGGCACTTGATAAATATACATAGACTTTAACTGAAAATGGCCATAATTCTGTAAAAGACAGAGACACCTTTGATGTCAGTCTTCAGATAATGCAAGTCAAGTTCCATATTTGGTAAGATTTTCAATATTTTCACACAATAGGAGACTTTTGGAGACAACATTTAGAGGTGGTCATAAGTCTTGAGAATGTGAAAGGCATTTGGGCAGAATATATGCTCAAAACACAAATTGGTCAACTTGTTTACATAGAGAAATTACAAATCTTACTTTTAGAAGACAACCTAAAGGTATGATTCATGATATTACTAATATTTTTTCATAACTTTGAGAATTGGGAAGAAGTTTCATTATCACTTTTAGTTTTTGTATAGTAACTTGTATCTATGTCTATTCAGTCACTATTAGAGACCAGATTTATTTTCTTCACGGTTTTTAATTCCAGACAAAAAACTAATAAACCAAGGATATTTTTTTCAAGTGATAACTAGTTAGCAAAAAACAGACTACATATTAAAACCAGTTACCTATTAATATTCAGCAGCTATTGGCAATATATTCTTCACAAAACAGTTTTTAGAATTGGTAGAGTTCAGTGTTTAGTATTGAGCTCATTCATGTTGTCTTTCCCCACATTCTAGACAAGAAGTTTAAGTCGTGTTTTATATATTAAACAACAGCAACTGTGTAGGAGAATTAGTTTAAAAAATAATAGAGGTGGTTGCCTTTTGCATTAAAAATCACAGAGACTCTAAATGCCACCTTGAAAAAAATGAGTGCTATTAATCTACTCTTAACAAATGGAATCTGGGGAGATTTAGTTACTGCTGGCTGCACATCTGTTACACAAAACAGCTGCATCAGAGGATATAGATGAAATATAAATAGATGGTGTAGATGCTTTTTGACTCTAGAATATCCTTATAAAACACCTGGTCACACACAGTCTCCCTCTAATTTTCTAGCAACAATTTAAATAAATACAAGATGTCAGACAATGGTCTCAGTTCAGGAAGAAAAAAAAAAGGCTTCAATTCTACCCAAGTTAATTGAGGCTAGAATCATTCTTGCGACATCTATGGCAATTTCACATCGGTGCACTTCAATTAAGGAATAATAAGAGTGCAAAGTAATTTATACTCATAGATTAGATGTCGTCTGTGAAAAATTACCGATTAACTCAAAGGCGGCCTCTGGAGTGCTCACCAAGCATTTTAATGGTGGTCACTCTGTCACCTCTTGTCCTAATATCTGGTCAGAAGTGAACAACAATCTAAATTTGCCTTTTAAAAGACTCAATATACCTGTTTTACACATTTATGACTTCGTTTAAAAATTTTCAAACCACAGCTGCTTTGCAGTAATAACCAATTTTAATCATCTCTTATTTTTCTATTATTTTACCTACACTTTTTAAATTTTCAATTCTTGTAGTTTTACTTTGCATTAAAATATATTTTCTTTAATAATGAATGAATAAAAAGACATTGTTTCTGATAACATTGTTATTCAAATATTCTGCATTATATTTCCACCTCAAGGAGCATACATAAACTACTCTCAACAATGAGAAAATACGGTGTTTATGGTAAAGAGAGATCAGACTCCTAATTATTGTTTTCTTCAAACTAAATTTTCATCTTAATAGATGATAATACCATGGAGAAAATTTTTTGCATAATATTTGACCTTTTAAAAATCTCCACAAATTAAGCAGGAGGGTTATCACTTGATTATCTCTTCTCAAATCAATACTTTCTTTAAGTATCTAAATACTTGAAGGAGTATTTATCTTAATTTAATGTTTCTTAAGATAAAAATAGTCTTATTGAAACCATTACTTCCCTTTTCGTCTTTGGTTAGTATTTGAAGGAAAAAAGCCCTGACACTTAAAGAAAACCCACTTTTATTTTATTAAGGGAGAAGATGTTTTATTTTCAGTTATTAATAACTTATTCTTAGGAGAAAAAAAAACACAATCAAACATATTCAGCAAGTTGACTTCTTCCTTTTTCCTACGATGGAAGTGTTAGAGAGCTTGGACCTAATAAAAACCAGGAAATCTGGGTATTACAGTGAGATTTGCCACTTACTATTGATGTGAATTCTGAATAAACATTTTGACTTCCATGAAGGTGTTCTCTGAAAAATGAGGCAATACCTCAATAAGTCCAGGTATAAATAAATGTATTAATATGTGTTCACTCTATGTACAAGGGGCAACTGTCATTTTTGTAGAATACTTTTAAAAAGGATACCAGAAGAACTTCTGACATGTTGATCTCTATCTGTAACAATGATTTAGTGGTCCTTTTTTAAAAAAATAAGAAATTATACATACAGTTATTAGTGAGAACCTACAATATCAGCAACTGAATATGACTTCCAGAGAACATATTAGGAAATTTTGAAAAGAAGCTGGGATAGAAAAACAGTTACAGAGGAAAAATTTAAAGACATTTTAAGAAAGAAAAGGCCCACAATAGGGAACTAGCTAATGTAATATCAGATAAAAAGTTCTGAACTTAGAATCTTTAAAATGTTGTTCTGTGTTTGGTTTAGAAGTCTTGCTTTGGGGCATCAGTTTATTTATATTGTATCCATCATTTATTCAAACCTGTGATTGCCATAGTAACTAAATCTCCGTGGTGCCCATCCACAAACCTGAACAGCCATATTAAGTCATTCTGTGAGCCCTAGGTCTGAGTAGACATGATAGGTTTGAAAAGGAATTTAAATATGATCTTTTTCTTCTTCTTTGAAACAAAGGGTTATCAAAGAAGCAACCCCCCAAAACAAAATGAAAACAAACCACCAGCTTACACCATACACAAGAATAAACTCAAAATGAACAAAAGACTTAAATTTAAGTCATGAAACCATAAAATCCCTACAAGAAAACATAGGCAGTAAAGTGTCACACATCTCTCATAGCAATGTTTTTGCTGATCTGTCTCCAAGGGCAAGGAAAACAATACATAAATAGTACTACATCAAACTAAAAATCTTCTGCACAGCAAAAGAAACCATGAGCAAAATGAAAAGGGAACCCACTGTATGGGAGAGCATATTCACCAGTGATACATCTCATAAGAGATTAATCTCCAAAATATATAAAGAATTTATACCATTCAACACCAAAAAGACAATAATTCAATTAAAATTAGGTGAAGGGCCTGAATAGACTCTTCTCCAAAGAGGAAATACAGATGGCCAATAGACAAATTTAAAAATGTTCAATGTTACTAATCATCAGAGAGATGAAAATTAAAACCACAATAACATATCACCTCACACCTGCCAGAATGGCCACCATCAGTAAATCAACAAATAAATTCTGGCAAAGGAGTGGAGAAAAGGGAACCCTACTATACTCACAGTGAGAATGCAGACTTGTGCAGCCACTGTGAAAAACAGACCAACAACTCTCAGAGCATAGGTGGAGAGGCAGACTGTATGAAAGAAGATTAAAGGGTTGGCCAAAGAACATATGCATAACCCATAGATGCAGATAACAGTGTGGAGATTGTCAGAGGAAATGGAGGCAGGGTCCTGGTGGAAGTGGGCAAAGGGAAAACAAATGATGGCATCTGTAATAATGTAAACAGTAAAAATAAAATGTAAAAAGTCTATAAATTAACATTTAAATATATCAGTAACTTGGGCCTATATAGATATTCTATTCAACTTTGCAAATTTAGGGATTAAAAATGGTATGGGATTAAACAAATTCAACATTCCCTCCCTCAATTTTCCTTCAAATAATTAAAACAGACATGGAGAAATAAAAGGCTTGAAATGACAGTGAAAATCAAGGCTGGGAGTTTAAATTATATTAAACATCTGGGAGGACTGGAAAAGATTATTAAGTTGATCAAGGTAGATTTTATTTATTTAACACCAAGGTTCATTTATCATATCAAACAGTCTAAGCAATTTACAGATGTTGACTCATTCCATCTTGATTAACCAGTGTTTTTACCATCAGCTCAAAATCACACAGCTGGTAATTAATGGAGCCTGGATTTGAATCCAGATGCTCTCTCTGTCTCTGAAGTCCAAGATCAAAAACGGTATTCTTGGCTGCCATGAGGAAGTAGGTTAAGGACTACTTTATGAAACAGAGCTGCTGCGCTCTCTCCGCATACATCCAGATTGACAAAGAAAAATGAGTGGGCGGGTTAATTGGTTTCCTACTTGTCTCTCTAAAATACTGTAAGCTCCTCAAGGACAATGACTATGCTGATTTTGTTAATTCATGTATGTTGGGTACTGGGAACATGTTAATTTTTTTCCTCTTGTTGGTAAATAACCATATGCCTGAACAATGGCTAGAAAACTGTATCTAAGTGTGTCCTGGTTCAGAAGTCCAAGGTCAACACCAGTTTGGCGTCTGTAATGTGTGAAAACTGCTTTTTAAATTTGTAATCATCTTTTTTAATGATAAAAGTAGTATGCCAAAGAAAACTTAAAAACTGAAAAAGAAAACAAAAATTAAAATATAAAATAGAGGAAAATACCCTGTTCACGTTAGAAAGAGAAAAAATAGTAACTTAAGTGATGAAATAAGGTTTTTAAAAGGATCTAGAGTTATGCTCAAATGTTCTGGTAATTAAAGTGATTATAATAGGGCCTCACCTCTATTTTTCTGGGGGTGAAATAAAGAAGAACATTGGGTAGTGCTCAAAGCAGTGTACAACTCTTGAAACCATCTTTTGTCATTGTTAGCCTAGGACAGCCCCTGTTATATTAATCGGTCAGCAAATAAGATAGACTGAGTTGTAAAATGAATGGTGTAGCACAAAGAACACTATTTGGAAACTAGTGGAGATGGCTGTGTGGAAGCAGAAGAGAAATAGCTAAGGACAAAAATCTCCCCTGGGTTGCAGGATTCCTATGACAAGTTGCAGTTCACTGAATTCCCAAGCTGGGGGCAAACACAGTTGTGAAAAGAACCATGAATCATATTATATGGATCCTGGGCTTAAATCCTTACTTTTATGTCAAGATGAATTCAGGTGTGGTATATATTCTGAATTCTTGCATATCTGAGAGTAGGAATTTTGTTGTGTGTCTGTGGGTCACACTGTTTTTGCCTAAAGGTCTATGAATGCTGCTCTGTTCCCCTTTGGAATGAAGTTGCAGAGAAGGCAAGGACCAGTGCACGTTTTGTTTCCTTTGTTTCTTTCTTAGTATCTTATTGGTTGTTGATTTTGTTGTCTCTTTATGGACATTTATGGGAGAAAGGGGACTATAGGTAATATATGCATCTCTCCTTCTTTGCAATTCAGGGTATCTTTTTTTTTTCATCTTTGCTTATAATTTAGATACTCTTAATTTAGATACTCTGGCCATTTTTTAGACTTCAGAAAATTCTTTCATAATCATCCTATGATGCTTCTATTCCAATTTTTATATCTTTTTAAGAAAATAATATTATCCTAAAGTTAGTTTTCCATATTTTAAATATTTTCTTCCTCATTTCAATTCTATTTTCCTTCTTTTAAATATTATGACTTTGGTGGGGGGAGTGGAAGGGTGGGGAAGGGGACAGAGAAGAGGAAAAAGGAGATGGATATAATGCAACAACAATAAAATAAAACAAACAAATAAATAAATATTATGCATTAGCTTTTAAAGAATGACCTTCACGTCAATGAATCAGTTTTCTACTGTATTGATTTTACTTTTTACTAACATCAATCACTGTAGATTTAAAACCTGCCATTAGTATTTAATTTTCTTGATATCCTGCCGTATCTCACCACCCAATTTTTAATATCACTCTTACATCTTTTATTTCCATGTATTTTCTCCAAGTTGATTTGTGCCTCTGTTTCAGGGGTAATATATTATAAATTCTAGGAAAAGTGTCAAGTTTCTAAAATTATATTCTGGTTTCTGTATAATTCTCAGAGATCAGCTTTTCTTTGACTAAGGTGGTGCTTCTCTCTTGATTGATAATATTTTTAATTAGAAAAATATATTTTTGATTTTTTTCTTGAGCATACTATTCAAACCTAGAATTTGTCAAATTATGAGTTTTGACTTGTTCTTAGTTCCACTTGGTTAACTTTTTCTATTGGCAAAATCCCTTCTTAGATCTAAGACTGGGTGACTTGTAGATGTACACTCTTCTTAACCCAGTTTTTAGCACCTACAATTTTATGAGCCTTCCAACATGCTAAAACACACAACAAAATAACTGTAGTCAGGATTCTTTTCATTTATAAAAGGGGAAATATTCAGGAGGGATTAAGCAAAAATAGAAATAATAAAATAAATGTATTGGGTCATATAACAAAAAGTAACTGGTATCAGCCACATCTGAATCCAATGGTTTAACCCCTTTCATCAGGATCCCTTCTTGAATAAGTTCTAGTTACAAGGGGTCAGGAGAAGATCAATGCAGTATAAACATACTAGATGCAAATATGTTAAGTTCTCATATAGAGGTGTCACACCATTCTTCTTTCTAGCTATAGGTATAAAATAGGTATCTAACCAGCTCCCAGGTAAGTATTCAATGATCAAAGCCAGAATATTCCACCCACCCTGTTGAGTAGACAGTGTAGATGATATTTTGTTTGAGGATAAGAAAATTAAAAGAGAGGTAGAGATAGAGAGGGAGATGATCTGCATGAATGAGAGTCAGTGCTTAGCTCTAAAAATTAAAAAAAAATTATACAGGAATTGGAAAACAAATACAGATACTAGTATTTTGCATTCTCTCTGTAGGGTACAAAAATATATTGTATATGAAATTGGGTTAGAAAGTCATAAAGATAAAATAAACCTGAACTGAAAATGAAATCTGTAAGAAGGAAGAAAAACTTAAGAAGCTCCCCTATAATACAGAATAAAAGAATAAAGATACAAAAAGACAAAGAACAGAAGTTGGAGCCTGATAAAATGGCTATATACACTTAGAGTTACAGATGCCCATTCCAGAGAAGAACATCATCAAAACAAATGCAACATAGGCAATTATCAAGTACAAATTAATAAACAAATAAGCCAGTAAGTATATTGTGTATTAGATGGTGAAAAGTGTCACAGAGATAAATAATGAAACAAAAAGGGAACCATGAGGGGTGATAGTTTTATTTCTTGCTTTTCGAGGGTCAAATTTCTCTCAAACTCACTGAGCATTTGGGCTATTTTTATTTCTGGTCTTTAAGAAAACACTGTTCAATTTAGAATTAAGCCTTTTATAATTTTGCATAAGCTATTTGACCATCACAGAGTAAGTTAACAAATCCACACTTTAATATGAAAGTAGCAACTATAAATCCTATTTATAACTACAGAGAACAAGAATTGATAAAATATCAAGCCTATTAAGGAGGATTTTCCATTTTAATTAAACTAGATCCCCTAGTTCCACTATTTTTCTGGTTCTTTGGAATCTGAATTTACAATACATCTGACCAGAATATTATAAGAGAATAATTGGAGAACATGCACTAAAAAAGGTTTGTTAAACCACCAAGCGACAGTCACATTATCTGACACCAATACAGAAAAGTACTGGAGTGTGAACAAGTAACCACATTAAGAAATACGTGCTCACCCTCCACTGCTTGCTTTCCCTCCCTAAAGTTAATTATTATTACTCCCTAGGATTGAGGGCTGAGCCCAAGTAAAGTTCAGAGGAAAAGAGATGAAAAGAGTTAGATACTTTGCCAATAACAAGGAGGGGTAAGCATGTAGACAGTTTTGATTAAATTCCCCATTTCACTGGTTAAATGTTCTCAGGAGTCAATTTCTAAAGGGACTTGGGACAGATATTCTTAAACTTCAGAACATATGAAATCTGAATTCTCAGCCCAAGTAGGTGACAAGGTTGAGAAAATTCATGTCAAATGCTCTACATGTTGGTTTGATGTATTGTTACTAAAAAAAAAAAAAAAAAAAAATCTAGCCTTCATTAAAACAGTAAGGGCAATGATTTTCTTCTTTTTACAAAGCCCAAATGATGGGATATAAATATGCACAAAGGGGAGAAATGTGAAGGAAACTATTTAAATATTCAAGGTATAAGAGATTTTTAAATATATTTTTAAATTGATGTTATAAGCTGCATAATTTTATTTTACATTAATTTGGTATTAAAAGTACAACTGAGTGATTTAGTGAAAAATAACTATTTAATATTCTTTTATTCACATGGAAGTTAAAAAACTATAGACTATTAAAGTTTTAACTTCCCATCCATATAAAGAATAAAAAGAAACTATGTCAACATGTAATATCAACAACAAAAAATGATCTAAAAATTATTATATGACTTGAAGGTAATAAACACTGAATTTGCATTATTACTAAAGAATTAAATGGCTAGGGTGATAGGGTGACCACTCCAGAGATTTGTATTCACTAACCACCATTTTTGGTGCTGAATTTCCCAAATTTGAAAATCATTCCTTTGGCTCAAGAAGACAGTCATCTAAACATTCTATTCAGCTATCTCTATTGCAGAAAGCCAAGGAATGTGATTATATAGAGTATTAATCCAGATCTAGAAAGGCAAAAGCATTTTTCTCCACAACCGCCAGGAAGAGGAGCCATGAGATGTGGAGCCAAAAAAAGAAGAGGCAGGTGTAAGCATGTCAGCTCTGGCCAGGCCAGCCTGACCCAGTGGGGTATCCACATTTGGGGTGCTGGGATGGCAGAAAGGCCTGAGAGCCCTGGAGATCAGGAATCATGAGTCTGGAGACACCTGGATTGGGGAGAACGTTACTATATTGTGAAAGGAGAGCTACTAAAGGCATTGTTCACCTATTTTACCACTCCTACGCTGGTCCAGTAGGCGGCCTGCAATCTTGAACAATTCAGACAGACTACTTAGGAAAAATTGTACTCCAGGAAGACAGAGACAAACAAGGCCAATATTTCAATAAGAAACACAGACCTATAATAAAAGATAGTATGGAAAGGGTTATAATAGAGGGTGTAGAAAGAGAGGCAACTCAGAAGACCCAGGAAAGGCTTTCTGAAAGGAAGGGCCTAGTTGGTTCTTTCAGGATAGATAATAACAAAAGCTAGTGTTTGTTGAGTATACAGTATAATATGCTGTTGGTAGGAGCCATATTAGGAAGGAACATATATGCTATGCTAAAAAGCTTATCTTCTAACCCTCACCATGAGGTTTAACAGGTAGGAGGAAATGTGAAGTTATATGGATCTTCTATTAATCTTGCAGCAACCATTGAAGGTATATTAGGAAAGTGTGTGTCTGAATGGAGGGAACTTATTTTAAAAGCTATCGGATAATTTTTAGTGTGGAATGGTGCTGCCTAAAACTGAAGCTGTAATAATTAATGATAAGGGCAAATAGGTGATATGTTGAAAATAACAGTTTAATTTGCTATGTTTTGAGGTATTTTTGCACAGTGTCATCAAACCATGACATTTTTAACAACAATATCTAAAAAGGAGGTGTGAACCAGGACTATTGCAAATGCCCTGCTTAAATTAGTGTTATGCAACTTGTAGCAAACTGACAGAAAGGCCATTTGTAGGTGAAAAGGAGAGACCACTCAAAATGCCACAGTGGTCAACTCTGCAGAACTGTCCTGGTGAATCCTAACTCAGCTTATTTCTTGGAAAGCAGAGGGCGGATGTTCATCATTTTTAGTCATGACTATAAGATATAAAGCTACCCGTGTCCGGGCAGGTGGCACAGTGGATAAAAAGCTGCTGGTTCAATTCCCAGCCAGGGCACATAACCAGGTTGCACGCCGGGTCTCCAGCCAGGTCTGTGGCTGGAGGCAGGTGAAAGGCAACCATACACTGATGTCTCTCTCCCTCTCTACCTCCCTCCCTTCCCCTCTCTCTGGAAATAATAAATAAAGTCTTTGGAAAAAAAAAAAAAGATATAAATCTACCCAACCTATAGAAGTTCCCAGACTAATTATGACAACCAACTTTTCACTGAGGTGAATTCTTAATAGCATGCACCCCCCACCCCCCCACCCCATGGCTCTGGTTTGCTCTTTCTTGCACATCTGCCAGTTCCCTCTGCATTCCTCCAAGGGAACGAGCTGAAGTTGCAGGCTGTTCCATTAATCAAGCTGTGATGTGACTGAGGTGGTAGAGGGTGTCACAGTGCTCCTTAACGACCGAACAGCATAAACCTAGGACACAGGTCAGATGTGTTTTCAGGTGCTGCTGCTGGATGTTCCAAATCGCTTTTATGTAGAACAGCATGCCATTTGATTTTCAAAAGATTGTTCCATCTAACTTTACAAGAAGATACACTTATGATGTATCATTTTAATTTCTTTCATGAGCACTCCCTGGGAAAAAAAATGTAGCAAATGACAAGATTGTTTGTTACAATAGTGTTCCTTCAAAATCTAATGAACAAAGGTAACCTTAGTATTATGAATCAATTATCTTAATAAATGCCTATATAATTAACAGAGGAATTCTCTTTGGAAAAACAATTGAGAAATGATTTTAATATAAAGAAGTACAAAAATAAATATAATAATGCTAAGCTAATAACAAACTTTCTCACCACCATCAAATATGGTATAGAAACTTTCCTAAGTATATATAAAATATATAAAAGATCTCTTAAGTATACGTAATATGGAAATTATGTCAGATTTGATTATTATTTGTGCTCATACAATGGCCAAAGGTAAAGGCAACTAGCCTTTTTTTTTTATTTCTCCATTTTTGTATTTCATATATAATTCCACTTGAGTTAATCAAATAATGCTATTTAATAAATATTTTTGAGAAACTGTTGGAGATCTAGGTCCCAACACCTGACACATTTGCCACCTGACAGCTATAGGTCTTTAGGGAATTTTCTTTGCCTTTTTTGGTCATACTTTTCTTATTTGTTAAAGAAACAGATGGAACCAGATAAACTCTTAGACTCTTTTTGTTATAAAAATAATACTTTTTAAAAATATGACTGCATTATAATTATGAAATAATTGGTAGTAAATTAAAATAATAAATCATTATATTAAGTACTGTGACTACTCTGTACTATAGAAAAATCAAGAAAAGATTAAGGAATTGAAGAGAACTGTGTTTAGATCTCTGCTCTAAGTCTGATAAATTTTATACTTTCTATTAATCTTTCTGAGCTTTAGATTCCTCATCTACAAAATGAAGATAGTAGTAAAAATATTAATTTTTTCCTTAAGTAACAAGAGTAGATATTTCCTTGGGTGGCTATGTTTACAACATGTCTCACAATTTCACAGGGATTTGCTTAGTTTAATAAATCCATAGTTTTTAAAATTGCTTGTCTTCAATTAGCTAATTGCATCAGTGATAAACATGGTTTCATGATTTTCCACATGAAGTCTACAAGTACCTGGGAGGGAAGTACAGTAATTGTAATTTCTAATTTATAAATTCAAGTAAAGCCTGTTAGTTAATCTAAATTACTCTTATCAACTTGCCTATGATAAACTTCACTACTTATCCTGGCTGGTGGGACTCAGTGTATTGAGCACCAGCCCGCAAATTGAAGGGTCGCTGGTTTGATTCCCAGTTGGGCACATACCTGGGATGCAGGCCAGGTCCCCAGATGGGGGTGTGTGAGAGGCAACAACACTTTGTTTCTCATCCTCTCTTCCTCCCTTTCCCTCTCTCTAAAAATAAATAAATAAAATCTTTAAAAATGACTAAACTTTACTAGACCAGGCCTAGAGTTATTTTTAATGTTTAACTAACTAAAATCAAGACTGTATCTTTGTTTTCATTTCTTGTACCAGTAATAAATAACTAGGTTTTTAAGATATAACTTTATTAAAACACATGTTCTCCTTTGCAGCTGGGACAAATGAAAAAATGTTATCACATCTAGAAATGACTAATTTCCTGGACTGCCAATTTGAATACAATGGGCAAATTAAGGCAGTCTGAGAAATGTGGGGGGGTTGGGGGATACTCACAATGAAACATTTCAGCAAGTCACTTCTTCATTTTAGTGTGTTTAAAATTAGTAGGTGCTATATAGTCCTTTTTAATTGAGGAACAGACTATAACACCTGGTTCTTGTGTTGTAGGATACTTAAAAAAGTAAAGCAAGTAACAATAAAATTGAATGCATCGTGAGTCTAGTAAAAGCTGAGCTCAGCAAAAAGTAGCCTAAAAGTGTCTCACATAATGCCTTCAATAGCACCCCAATGTTACAGCAATATAGAAAGTCATAGAAACTAGAACTTAAAATGACCATTTCTGTGGCATGTTAATTAAACAAGAAAAAAATTCCTGTTAAACCGTGACCTCTTTTATTCTTCACACTGAGCTAGGCCAGGCTCTTGCATGGTATGAAAGATGAATGGTCACAGATCCACCTAGGTAACCGGGGGGAGAGCAGTTAATGGCCCATCTCTTCCCTCTATGAGGCAGTATGTACCTTTAATTAGAAACCATATGCTTTCTTGGCATACACAATTATTTCCTAGCTGCACTCATAAAGAACTTGCATGTTTTTTACATAGCTGAGACAATTTCCATAATCTGTCTCTTAATCATTGCTTTGAACACATTTTGATGATCCAGTAGATAACAGTCTTGATAGTCACTAATTAGTTTCAATTTTGTTTCCTATAAGAAACATGACATTCAGTAAAAAGGAGAAAACTATATGGAAATTTGTGGCATGTCTACACAACATCTAATAACATAAGATTCTTCTGTTCTTTTGCTATAGTACATCCTATTGTTATTTCAGTCCTTGGAACATTTTCCATGACTTATTTAATATACTCTGCTAACCTAAAGGTTAGTTTTAATGATACAAAACAATCCAAATACCTCCAAAAGTGAAGATATTTCATAGTCTTAATTATAGAGTTTATGTTTCTCCACCCTTATATTTCTGATGTGAAAGAGTAATCAAATGGTACAGGGATAAGCCAACAGGACAAGGCATATTGTTTTACTTCAGTTATTGATGTTACAAGTTGGTTGAGCCAAATGCTGGGTATGAAACTTTCTTCTCTCTTGCCAATCACACAAAATAAAGGCCCACTAAGCTTGAGGGCAGGAAGCTGTCTCTAAGGGATTCCTGGATATGTAGAGTGGGATTCAAACCCCTTAAAATTCCAGGCATACTTTTGTTAGTCTGTAGAAAAAGGATGTACTTTTCATTAAAAATTCAGGTAAAATTCAAAACTTTTGTCTTAGAATATTTTGAGAATATTTTATTGTAAATAATATCTCAGACTGCACAGGGAGCCCTTTCCAACCCAGGTATAGAACTGAGATACTTAGGACAGTTTCTTTTTGTGTTTTGGGAAAGGCGGAAAGGGCAGAAGGGAAGAAATTAAAAAATAACAACAACTCATATCAAACCCAAACTAAAAACATGGGCTATAACTTTGAAGGTTTGTGATTTCCTTTCAAGTTGACCCCTGAGAGCTATCTGAATTGCACCTATCAATTGTCCCCTGGTTAGTCTCGAATTTCTTATCTTTACTTATCTCTAAATAGAGTGGTAGGCTATATCAGTGATGTTCAAAGCACGTTCCTTGATGTGGGTTGTGGGAAGGTGTTTTAATGGTCCTATCAAGATGAAAGACTAGGAGAGGAAAGAAGTTCATGTAGCTTTATGCACCTCCCTTTATGCACTTTCCCTTTAGGGAAAGATAAAGGCTATATATGACAGTTAAGGAATTAATTGACTTCTTCAAGGTAGCAGTTTTAAGTTATGTTAGGTTGTTCCTTTGGATTCCCATGTTATTTACTTATTTATTTATTTGAGATGTTGAACTTACTCAAGCTTCAAAGAGAACACTTTACACATGGTATGGTAATTATTAGTTTACAATTCTTTCATGTTGTAAATAACTCAGAAGAAACATTATTTCTTGTTCATCTCCAGAACCTCGAAAGTAGTTGCTATGTAGAAGGGAAAAATAAGCAAGTAGAATGTGAAGGAAAATAGTTTATGGAACAGAGTGGAACATGGATTAAATACTCATGAGACAGATAATAGATAAGAAGAATTATCAGAAATACTACACATGTAGTGGGATGAAGATTTAGGGTTAACCTTGAGAGATATTTAACAAGTGAAATGCTTATGACTTGATGGCCAACTTGGTAAGACATATGTGGGAAAAGAGTCTAAAAAAACTTCCAGATTTCTGTATTGGGGTCTCATTATCAGGACAGATAATACAGATGGGGAAGTAACTTGGGAGATAATGATGATTCATTAAATAGTGGTCATGTCCCTTGGGGTACCAAGTCATGTGGGCCCTTTGGTATCTGGGGTCTATTTTATAATTTATGATGCAAAATACATGCATTTATGTGGCTTGAAGTCAAAAAAGTTTAAAAGCATTTCTTAAAGAAGTGCACATGAGATATTCCATTTTCAACAAAGTACTTGTTATGAATCTAGGATACACATTTAGAAGTCAGCAAAAGATAGCCAGCTATACATACTGACTTAAGAGTTGCCGGTGGGTAGTTTCATTGAATTCAGGTGAGTGGGTGAGATTAGGTACAGGAAAAGTGAGAAGGAAGAAAATATTGGGTGAACACCAATATTCAGTTATAGACAGAAGAAAAGGAGACAGGAAAAAAGATGGAAAAATTGTCCTGAAATCTAAGGGCGAAGACCATGCTTGTTGGAAATTGTGTGTGTCTTTGGTTTAGTGCCAAGAAATTAACACCAATTTGAACTTTTCTTGTAGGAACTTACCAAGAAGGACCAAAAGGACATTGACCAAATTCACAATGAATATAAAGAGCAGAAGTGGCACACTGATTTGGCACAAAGGGAGAGTAAGCTAGATTAAACACATATTTAGTTAGGAAGGCAAGGGTTGGAGGAGAGGTGAGAGGTACTGTGAGGAGCAAGAACAATGTGAAGTTGTCAGCTTTTCTGTGATTGATCTGAAAATCCTTTTCAGAGATGGAAAAATACCCTCAGGGATTTACAGAAGAGAGAGATGAAATACCTCAAGGACTCAAGATTGGCTACTTCCTTTCTCTGGTGGCACAAAACATGTATGAATCTGGGCATATAAATTAGATGAAATGTGAGAATTGATTTTGGAAAAGTGAAAAAATTTTCGTGGTAAGCTTTAAAAAGCAAAGTAGAGCCTTAGAATAGTAAAAGTACGAGGGAAAAAGTTACATTATCAAATAAATACTTCCATTTATATCAATTCAACAACTCCATACAGTAAAATAGGTACAAACAGCAACTGGAATGGTCTAATCAACACCTGAGAAGAAATGGATGAAAGGAATGAACCAGCAGTGTGCGGAAGGGAGATTACATTTACATGTGTTTTGTGAACCTGAAAAATGAAAGAGAATTGCGAAGTCAGAGAAAAGACAGCTTTGCTTGCCCAAACAGGAATCTTATTTGGCCAGATATATTTTCTGAGCTGAATCTAATGAGTTCTTGAGCCCATGTAAAAATGGACCCCTAACCTACCTATGAATCTTTTATTCTAAAATTGATTGAAAAGAACTATGTTGATTGTGAAATAATAAATTACTGCTTTGCAAGCTACATATTACATCTATTTACCATATGAGATAATGTTTGTATTGAATCTGTGCAGGGAGAGACTCTGATTTAACAGTTTTCTAAACTTTAAATCACATTATCTTTTGCCTACCATGTCTCTATATAGAGCAAGGGAATGAAATCTCAACCCTGGAAGTCTTTTGTTATTTGAGGTATTTGCAAAATAAAGTACAAGAAAAAAATTGTATAACCTGCTTCTATTATAGCTGACTATCTAAGAGGTTTCAACTAAAATAAATGTGTTGAATAAATTAACATACCATAAAATCAAGCAGACTATGTCTGTATTTAATACACATATGCAATAACCCATTAATGAAAGGACTTCTAATTCAAAGTATTTGCATAATTAGGTATACTCATGTTGAAATATTAAAAGATCTAGGATTATAAATTTACATCTACAGGAAGGGGTTGAAGAGTGGCTCTCCTAAAGTTATGCTCACTCAGAACCTCAGAACATGAACTTACTTTGAAATACAGCTTTTGCAGATATGATTAGTTAAGATAAGGTCATGCAAGATTTGGATAAGTCCTAAATCCAAAAACTAGTATCTTTATGAAAGAAAACTGAAGGACATTCACACACAAGCACACAATGGTGAAGGCCATGTGACAATGGAGGCAGAGATTAAAATGATGTCACTAAAAGCCAAGCTAAGGAACACTAGAGATTGCTGGAAGCCACAGAAGAGGCAAGAAAGGTCTTCCCTAGAACTTTAAGAGAGTGCATGGCCCTGTGAACAACTTGATTTTGGATTTCTAGCCTCCAGAAGCTTGAGAGAATAAATTTCTCTTGTTTTATACCACCCAGTTTGTGGTACTTCTTGTGGCAGCCTGAGGAAACAAGTATATCATTTTCTTTTTTTTTAGAAGGGAAAATGTTCATGTACATTTCTGTCAGTAGTGCTAACACAGGAATCTGGCTTTTGATAACCTTCCAAGATTGTTCATGACACCAAGAAGTTGAGTGACTTGCCCAAGGTCATTGGGTAAATCTGTGTCTTTGTTGTAATTGGAACCCAAGACCACCACCTATTTCGAGTGTTTTCTGTAGTTGCCGCCTCTTGCTGCCTCTGACTTTATGAGGATAATTCTATGGAAAAATGACTCCCGTAAATTCCGCTGTCAGTCAGTGGGAGCTTTCAGATTAGAATGCAGGGCTAACAGCCTCACACTCTGGCTTATAAAACAAGTTTAAGTGTCGCCTGCTTCCTCACCTCATCATTCCTAGAATGGTACTTATCTTTTAAGTCACAAAACAGTGCTGCCGCCAAGGCCATAAAAAGTATTATATGGTCCTGCCTGCCATCTTTTCAAGGTGGGCTGGCAAAGCGGAGGACCACAGACAGAAAAATGGAGTAATAAAGTTTAAATAGTAGGCAATAATATTAATCTGCTGTGCTGCAGTGCCGATTAAGAAATTGAACCAACTCCCCACAGTTCTAATTGGATTTTCCTGTGTTTTGTACAACCCTTAGGGCTCTACACTGATAAATCCTATTTTTGCTTGCCATTTATCCCCCATGAATGACTCTACGTAATGGACTTCTCTGTAAAAAACACACAAATGCTTGCATGGCCATAGAATTTGTTTTGTAGTTTTCTTTGCAGATTGCTTGCATGTTACTTTCTAAAAATTGAGCAATTAATACATCGAATCACCTGGCCAATTGCTGTCTAATATTTCATATGCAGAATAAGATATTAAGCTATAACTCAGGAGGTGGAAAAGCACAATCATGTGTAAAGTGATGCTCTAGAAACTGTATGAAGCTAAGACTAGAAAGATAAATCCATACATGGTGATGAATAATATCTGAGGTATTCAAATGTGAAATGAAAGAGGAATAAATTTTTACGTATACACATGTCAGATATATTTTCAAATATGTACAAACTTTCACATTGTCAATTCACTGTTATTTTTGAAATACGCTCTTTGTCTAAATTGATCTTGAAGTATGTGTGTGTAGTCAAAGATCGCGGCTGTCAAGTTATTCATGCATGAGAATGTAATCACTGCTTGGTTATGATTTTAATACCAGGTTAGCTCCAGTTATAGCTATTAGTTGTATACTCCCAGATCTACATCAGAGGTGGAGGGTATCCCATTATTGTCCAAATTATTGTCCAGAAACAGTATTCATTATGTTTCTAATTTCTTCCTTCCATTACCTTTCTTACGTCTTCTCCTTTCTGATGCCCTGGTGTCACTCCTTCTGCCCTAGTGCTTGGGGAAAAACTGATCCACAGTTGGCAATCCTGCATAATTTCTGATGGTATGTCTTATTTCTGTGCTGTTTCCCTTGAACCAAATATTCCCTGGTTCTCCTGGTCTTTGCTTTGAATTCTGATGAGCAATTTCCAACCATGTACATCAACAAAAATGTTCTGAACATCTGCCATGTGCCAAAGCATTGGACTCTTGGGAATACAGGGGTGAACAGGCACCATCCCGTTTTCGAGGAGCTGTGGGTTTGTCTGGGATAGATCTGTTTTGTTGTACTCCTACCCTATACCAGGTGGTTTGCACTTAAATTTCACAACTGTGGTTTTCTAGGTTTGGCAGGGTTGATAGTCATCTGGGATGTTTGCTAAAATGTCAGAGATCTGAATTGCATTCCAGATTTATTGAATCAGACTCTAAGGATCTTCAGGGATACAGCAGAGGTATCTGCCTAAGCAAGCAACCCTTGTGATTTTGTGATTATGTCATGGATGATCTGAGGACCCTGCTTTGAAATAGACTTGCATATCAACTTTATGGAGTAGATTTAATAATCTCCTTTTACAGGTGAAGCTAATGAGGAGTAGAAAGTTATGTAACTTTCCCAACTGAACAGTGGAAGAGGCAGGATGCAAACCCAATCAGTATAGCTCAAGAACCCTTGCCATTTACACTCTACTTTCTCACAAAGCCTCTTACCTGTGTCTTTCATGGGTCCCTAGTTCCCATTCCAGAGATGTCCCCCAGACAATCTCTATAATTATGCCACTAGCTGGTACTAATGACAGCTGTGATGGTTAATTTTATGTTTCAAATTGACTGGGCTAGCTATCACATGGTAGACCCTTGATCAAACATTATTTTGGATGTGTATATGAGATTGTTTCAGGATGAGATTAACACTTGAATGGTTGACTGAGTAAAGTAGATAGCCCTCCCCAATGTGCATGGGTCTTGTGCAATCAACCAAAGACTGAATAGAACAAAAAGGTCTAATAAGGAGGCCTGAGTAATGATCTAGAATGTTAATCTTTTCTGGTCCTTGGACTTGGACTGAAATACTGGTTCTTCTTAGGTCTTGAGATTATTTGCTTTTGGACTGAAATTACATGTCAACTTTCCTGGGTCTCCTCTAGTTTGTAGATTAAAGATCTTGGAACTTCTCAGCTTCCTTAATTAGACCTGTGTGTGTGTGTGTGTGTGTGTGTGTGTGTATGTGTGTGTGTGTGTGTATACATACATATATATGTATGTGTGTGTGTGTGTGTGTGTGTATACATACATATATATATATGTGTGTGTGTGTGTGTGTATATGTATGTGCGCATGTATGTATGTATATCCTATCATTCTGTTTATCTGGAGAACCCTGACTAATACAACAGCACTTGCTAGCATTTCAGACAATATCTTGACAAGTTGTCTGAGATAAACTTGGATGTTTCGTACTTATTTTAAAGAAGGAAAACTGAGTATGAACAAATATGGCAGAAAATGATCTAGGTCAGAATGAATCATCAGCTGCACATAAACCACAGTTGTCCGTCAGAACTAAAGCATCATCCCAATTTTGATAAATGGCAATGACAACCCAGAGTCAATCCTTCCACTTCTAGGGAGTTGATAAAATGCTTCCAAACAATAGAAAATGGGCTACTGTCATCTGTATACCTGAACAGAGTAGTATATTTAGAGAACGTCAAGAATCAAGAAGCTACAATTACAATGATGCCCATAAAGGAAAATTAAGTTTATGTATCCGATACAAAGCTCATTAGCAACACCTCAATTATGCTATTTTGATGCATTTCTTTTCAGACCAGCCTTATTTTGAAAATTCACATTAGCTCCCATATAAGAGTTTTCCAAATATGAGATACTCATTTTGAAGGAGGTCCACAGGGTGGACTTTTGCTGTAAAATTATTATGAGTTGAGGTTCTCAAGAACATAAGCTCTGTTTATTAAAAAAGCAACTATTTCTTTGTACTTAGAGGCAAAGAGTATTTGTGCTAAGAAAATTTTGTTAAACTAAAAATAATTGATGACTGAATGAAGTAAGGCAACATTGCACTTAGAGCATTTCTGATAATCTCTGTTTTACTTCTTAATCTCCCTCAAGAAAAGATGATGCAGTAATATTGAATACTCTGTAATACTCTGTTGCCTTCTCCCTTCATTTTGTACAAACTATCCATCTTTTTCATTATTATTTTTTCAGGGTTCTTGCTTCCTGCTAAGTGAGGTCTAACTAACCTGGTAAACAATATGTAAGTTGCAATTGTTATGATTTGAATTGTGTCCCCACTAAAATATATGTTGAAGTCCTAATCACCATTACCTCATAATAGGACCTAATTTGAAAATGAGGTCATGGCAGATGTAATTAGTTAACATGAGCTCACCCTGCATTAGGGCAGACCCTCAATTCAATGATTGGGGTTCTTATAAGAAGCAGACACATGGAGAAGAAAACACAATGAGATGTCAGAGGCAGGGATTGGAGTTATGCAGTCACACACTGAGGAATACTTAAGGAATACCTAAGGCCATCAGAAGCTGGAAAAGATAAGAAGCTTTTTCATCTTGAGTCCTTGGAAGGAGCATGACCCTACAAACACCTTGTATTCAGACTTCTAACCTCCAAAACTGTGAGGAAATAAAATTTATTTCTGAATAACATACTTACGTCTATGGTAATAAGACTGTAAGTAGACAATGACATAGTGGAAGCAATATCACTAATGATGTGGTTCGAGTACCTGACAGGTCAATGAGAAAGGTATTCTGAGATGGAAAGCAATATGTGGCATGTCCACCAACTTCCTATGACAGATCTTGATTTCAGGATTCTTTGAGCTGACTCAGCATCACAGCCTGACCTCTAAACTATCCTGTGGAACTTCACTTCCTAAATATTGCAAATAAATGGATGGACCTGGAAGGGGAGATAGTTATCATTGGCTGAGAGCCTGAAGTATCAGGCACCTTGGTTGACCCCTTGCTCTTCTGCAATTTTGCTCTTCATCCAGCTTCCTCCATGTTAGGAGGGGCTACTTCTTCTTACCCAGGTGCTCAAGGCCACCATAACTGAAACATGGAAGAACAGAGATTTTTTTCCCCCTTGAAGCCTCAGTACCTTGCATAGTACATGGTGCATAGTATGTGTTTAGAAAGCTATCTGAAAGAAATAATGAAATAATAATAAGTCTAGAAAGCCTAACGACTCATCCTTATGACAGGGAGTCACTATTACTTGTGGTTTGGTGGGTGATTTGCTAGGCAAGCACTATGCCCCTTTGTTTATCTCTCCCTGGTTCCAGGAAACTTTTTCTCATCTTTAAATGCAAACCCATTAACTGATGATGACAAAATGAAGAGAAAGAACTATTAGGGAACCAGTGGGAGGAGTCCAGGTTCTGGATTCCGCTCAGCTACTAACCAGATACCCAAACCTGGACAGCTAACAGTTTAACAGGAATCATTGAAGAACCAAGGAATGCAATTGAAAGTGGATTGGAAATCCAGTAAAATTGGATTTCTAATCTCTATCCTGCCAAAAAGTCACTTGTGGAGCTAAAGTGAATTTCCTCTGGGCCCTGTTTTTCTCCTCTGAATAGTTAAGGAGGTTTACCTATTTAAACAGAGGTGGGCATGCAACTTCTGGTTCTGTGGGGGTTTGGCAGAGTAAAAGGATGGAGGGAGGAAGGTTGTCAGCCTGAGAAGCTGCAGCAGAAAAGATAAAAAATATCATTTTATTTGGAGGCAGTGATTAGTGTAGAGGTAGTTTTCTTTTACTGTCCATAAGTATATTCATTGGCAACACACTGCCCTTCTATTAGATTTCTATGGTTTTCTGTGACCTATATTTGCTATGATGTTTTACTGACTCTTTCATTTGAATTTGCTGCTTTTTTTTTACATGCCTCCAAATGTCATTATGAATCACCGAAGCTCAGAACCATCCATCACCCTTACAAGGCATATAAAAGATGACAATCATCAGTCAAATATTTTCATTCAGCCTGAAACAGAGTTTTCTCAGTCCAGAATAAATACTTTTCCTCCTGACGGATTAGCTAAGATTTATACTCCTAATAGGCAAATAGTCCTAAAAGTTTTAGACAAAGAAAAGCGTTCCATGCCTGGGCTCAATCATAGGCAGGAGATATAATTTTAAATAGGTATTTCAGCTTTGAGGCTTACTCACAGGCTTCTGGAAGAGCCTCATTTTTATTAGTAGCACTCCGTGTGCTTCAATATTTCTCAAAAAAGTCCTAAGCTTATATCTTTAAAAACATTATTGTTATTCTATTACAATTCTCCCAATTTTTCCCCTTTGCCTTCCACTGTCCAGCCAACCCATCACTCCCACAGTCAATCCCCATACTGTTGTCCATGCCCATAGGTCCTTCATACATGTTTTTTGACTGATTTCCTCCCCTTCTTTCCAACATTATCTCTCCCCCATGTCCCACACTGGCAGTTGTCAGTCTGTTTCTTGTTTCCATGTCTCTGGTTCTATTTTGCTCGTTTGTTTTGTTCATTAGATTCCTCTTATAAGTGAGATAATGCAGTGTTCGTCTTTCACCAACTCATTTATTTCACTAAGCATAATACTCTCCAGTTCTATCCATGCTGTTGCAAAGGTAGGAGTTCCTTTTCTTTCTGCTATATAGTATTCCATTGTGTAAATGTAGCAGTTTTTTAATCCACTCATCCACTGATGAGCACTTAGGCTGTTTCCAGTACTTGGCTATCATAAACAGCGCTGCTATGAACATAGGAGGGTATAAGTTCTTCTGTACTGGTGTTTTGGGATTCTTAGGGTATATTCCCAGCAGTGGACTTGCTGGGTTAAAAGGCAGTTCAATAGCTTATGTCTTAAGCATATCAGACACCTGCATGATAATAGTTAAGTCCAAAAATAATTTGTTCCTTGGGCCAAGAAAAAAATGCCATTTAAAAATAAAAATATAAATTGCAATGTATTATAAAATCATTGAAATTTTGAACTGGAAAACCCCAAAATATGTTCACTGTTGAGTCAGATAATAATTTGAGATTCAAAATGTAGGTCACTTAATCAAGGGAAACTTCTAATTAATATTATTGGGCCTGCAATTCAGAAGTCTTAACTTTGATTTGAGCTGTCAATTTTATCTGATTCTAATAGTTTAAATAATTAAGTGTGATAGAAACTGTTCTTACCAATAAATATTAATTTTTGTCTTCTTTGCCTGATTTTATTCAGGGCATTGATACATCCAAACAAAAAAAAATCAACATTTCTCAGTAAGTTTTAAGTAATTTACATATAAGGATTTGGTGTAATTTCCATGAAGTTGCCATTATGGACTATAAGATGACCTTTAAGAGGAAACTCAGGGGAGGATTGTAGTATCCTGGGTCCCTGATAACTCTTGATCATCTGATAGGTTCCTTTACCTGAGACACAAATAATCACCTCTTTAATAAGTCACTATTACTTGTGTGCTTTTGTACTATATGTAGCCAAGACTAATTCTAACTGTATATTAAGTTATTGCTGTACTTAAAAAATAGAAATAGGTAGTGAAAGACAAATACCATATAATCTCACCTAATTCAGGACACTAATGAACAAAACAAACAATAGAACCGAGGCATGGAAACAAGGAACAGATGGACAGTGTACAGGGGGTTGAGTGGAAAAGGATGAAAGAAGGGGAACAGTTTAGTCAAGGAACTAGTATAAGTGACCCATGCACATGGACAACATGTGGGGTTTGATAGTGGGAGAGAGGGTGGGGCAGGGGAGAGCAATGGGGGAAAATGGGATAAATGTAATACAGTAATAAATTAATTAAAAAAACAGAAATTAAAAAAACAGAAAGCCTTTTAAAAACTCAATAGCTATATGTTTTAGAATTTGCTATCTTGGACAAGCAAGGTGGCATGTGAGGATGGGTCCATTCTTAAAGATACAATAAGCATTATCTCAGAAAATTACACTAAAAAGTGTGCCTATAAATATGCTAAATACTTAGTAACATTTTTAATAAGTGTCACTGTTGTCATATGGCAAAGAATTCACTAATTACAGTCTGTTTCTATAAGCTAGTTTTACATCATGTTAGTAAACATTTCAGAATAACTAATGCAAATTGATGTTGTGAAAAGTTGGTCTGCGTGGAACCACTTTAAATTACAGCTTGGGCAGCCATTCCACAGGGATGCAGGTCTTACTCCTTAAACCTTTGGAATGTTTGCCCTGAGTAAAATAACGTTTGCAGTGGGCCAAACCAACACTGTCTTCCAAACTGCAAAACAATAGGACAGCAGACATCCTGACAACAAAGACTAAAAATTAAGGACATTCTTTATAGTAAGTAAAGAATCATGTATAGTAGCTAAAACATAGCTTATTAGCACCAATAGAAATTCTTTCCTTCTATTCCTGTAATCATTTCCCTTCTCTGTCTCAGAAAGAAAAGCAATAACAATGAAAACTCTTGCATTCATCCCATAATTGGGATACAATTTGGCTTCTTACCTGAATCTATGCCCCTGACTTACTATTTTTTTCCATCAAATAAACATTTCTTGCTTCTCACTTTGGCTTTTTATTTTTGGTTAAAAATATAAACAATTACATAATTCGGAAACTCAATACCTGGCAAACAACATTTCTGAGGAAACAAAAATAGTGAAAATGTTAGGTTCTGAGGACCTAACAGGCATTGCTTAATTTCACTTCTAGTATATTCTGGATTTTGGTTGGTGCTAATATTCTAAAAGGCACAAAACTTAGAGTCACATGGATAGCAATATTATTATTAAAATAATGTTTTACATATAATATCTTGGTAAGCCTTTAAAAAAGTTATTTCAGACAAATAATTATAAACTAGGGATGGTAAACAGCATTGCAAAGCCAGTGCATCATGCTTAATCTTAAATCCAAGGGAGACACACTTTATCTCTCATCACCTACAAATATAATTGTTTTCAGAAATAAATTGTAACCTTAAAATTATGCATAATTTTGAATTCAATAATATTTAAAAGAATTTCATTCTAAACTGTGAAGAAAAATTATCCAAAACTTAGAAGTGAAACAGACGACTGCAGTTCTTTTTAGTGTCTTTATTTCAACAAGGGCACACAAGGATTTAAAAAATTATCCAGGAGAGTACACTTAAATATTTGATGACAGTGTAGAAGTTATTATGAAGTTACAACTTAACCAGTAGGTTTCTACCTGGTAGAAAAGAATAACCCTAAATGTTGTAATCATATGGACATATAGAACCTTGAACAGTTTTGTTTCTTAACACTAGGAAAATCATTCAGCATTTCTTTAATTATATACATCTGTGTTCCTCACATGTTCCTTTGAATTAGTCTTACAACCATGGTTTCTTTATTATTTCATAAATAAATAAAATCTCTGACATGTGTTCATCTTAAACTTATGTGAGAATCTTATTTTAAACTTTTGAAAATTATACTTTAACAGAAAATTAAATACAGATGTGAGTCACTGTATGAGCAAAATTTATTAACACCAAAATTACCTACAATTCAAATAATGCCACATATCCCAAAATGTAAACCATAATTATTTTGGAAGAGGCAGACATCACAGTGTTTCCATATTGCTTCTTTTAGGATGAGTAACACCCCTCAGAGATGTCCACTTCCTATTCCTCAGAATTTGTGAATATGCAACCTTACACAGGATGATTCAGATGGAATAAAAATGGCTAATTAGCTGGCCTTAAAATAAGGACTTTATCTTGGCTTATACAAGGTGGCCTGAAGGAAACATAAGGGTCCTAAAATGTGGAAGAAGAAAGCAGAAGAGAAAGTCAGAGTAAGGCAAGTAAGAACCAGCCATTGCTGCCTTGGAAGATGGTGAAAGAGGACTTTACAATCCAGAAAAGAAGACAATGAGAAAGAGAAGAAAAGGAAGGAAGAAAGGAGGGAAGGAAGGAAGGAAGGAACGAAGGAAGGAAGGAAGGAAGGAAGGAAGGAAGGAAGGAAAGAATTGATTCCCTTCCAGAGGCTCTAGAAGCAAATACTGTTCAACGAATGCTTTAATTTTCACACAGGAGACCTGAGTCAGGTTTCTGATGTGCACCGCTGTAAGGTAATAACTTTGTGTTGTTTTCACACACTGCATTTGAGATAACTTGTTATAGCAGCCATGGAAAATGAATAAACCTTTCTATATTTAAAAATGTCATTTGTAATAAAGCCAGTGGGACAGAAACAGTTTAGAGCTTCATGATCTAAAGAGGGTGGAGTTGGCAGTGAGGGAAAGCAAGGCAAAGATACAGACTTCCTCTCAGTTCTGCTAGTTACCACCTGAGAGACTGAGAATCTTATTCCCTTTGGGCCTCGACCTCTTTCTGGTTTCTAAATTCTATATTTCAGGGCCTCAGCCAAATCAGTCATTAGGATACATGTACAATTGTCTTCTCTCTACCTTTGAATACCAATCATTTTCTTAATTATGTCTACAATATTTTTTGAAGTAAACAATGATTTATTCAACAAATATTTGTTGTATACCTACTGTGTGCTAAGAACTCCTCAAGGTGCTTAGGAATACAGCAGTGGAAACTGGAAACAAAGCCTTTAATTTCATGGGTCTTTCACATGGGAGAGGCAAGACATACACAGGGAACAAACAAGAAAATAAGTAAGATAAATTTAGATAGTGGTAAGTGAAATGAAGAATGCCAAACAGAAGAGCGTGACAGATAAAAACTGTCATGTTGTCTTCTTTGCCTGATTTTATTCAGGGCATCAATACAGCCAACCAAAAAAAAAAAAAATCTACATTTCTCAGCAAGTTTTAAGTAATTTAAGTGTAAGAATTTGGTGCAGTTTCTAAGAAGCTTCATGACAAATAAAAACTGACGCTCAAGTGGGAGGAAGGGGTTGGGGAATATAGACTACATAAATTTTACAGAAGTGACATATGATCTAGTATATAAATGCAGAAGGGGAGCCTGCTATGTGACAAGCTGAGGGAAGAGCATTCCTTCAAGAGGCAACAGAAAGTCCCTAAGCTAGGACCAATCTTGGTAGGTCTAGAAATGATAATGCCAGAGTGTCTGTGGCATGTTGACCTGGCTGAGGTTAGTAAGAGATTAAGGTAGAAAGACAGGATGCAGAGGAGCCAGGGGGGAAGTAACTGGTGAGCATCATCCTTCCTCTGGAGTGACAATGTGACTTCTCAAATAAACACACATTCATTCTCATCAGACCAAAGCACTTTACTCAGCTTCTCCTTTGAGGAACACTCTACCACTGTGTGGTGGAGAGACATGCTGAAAAATACAGGAGCCATCCTATTTTTATGGTGATGAGCAGTAAGAAACACCACACTTTGTGATATTCTTCTGTACCCTGAT
Organism: Noctilio leporinus; assembly: GCA_004026585.1. Taxonomy (NCBI): domain Eukaryota; kingdom Metazoa; phylum Chordata; class Mammalia; order Chiroptera; family Noctilionidae; genus Noctilio; species Noctilio leporinus. The sequence continues at coordinate 236,634 of PVIW01001219.1, forward strand.
CTGAGCTGGGTATAACATACAACGCTAAAGATAGCAATAAGAAAGAAATAGAATAATGGTGCCATTTCAGGGACAGATGCAGAAAGGATTTAACAAATCATCAAAACAGAAGCCTCAGTTAAAAACTTAAAACTGTTATCTGCCGATATCACTAGACTGAAACACACACCTTGCTCCCTGCCGCAAATATACTTCAAGATTCTCACAAACACCACAAAAGAGTGAAAGAAACAAAAGATGTGCATTCAGTTCTTTTAGGTCTGCTGCTTCATTTCCTTTGGGACTTTGCTGATTGAACTGAGGTTCTAGGCACTGTGCTTATATTCTTGGCTCTCATGACTGATAAAATATTCTCTTTTTCCCCTGTAACAACATTATCTTGTAATAATGGTACATCTTTGTATGGATAGGCTGTCAAATTTATAAATGCAAGAAGCAACTTAAGGCCAACTATGTGCTGGTACTATTATTAGAAAGGGCTAGGGAACTTTTACTGAGGGCTTAGACTATATCTGATCCCAGTCCCAGCTCTTAGAAGTAATATTAATCATATTTAAAGTAGGTGTTAGAAATGGAGGTCATGTCAGCTATAGTAATAGTGAATCATCTGCCTTGACCTACCATTCGTTTCCTCTTCTTCTCTGAATATAAACTCCCTGTTAATGCTGTGGTGGAGCATCACCCCTACCCCTTCTCTCTGCTTCACAGATTCAATACAAGCTTTGCTTAGGAAAATAAAGCCTGAGCTGTTCAAATTCAACCATGTTCCCACCTCCCACAGCTTACTCTCCTTTTGAACTGAGAATGTAAGGTCCGACTGCTGCTTTCCTTTGGTAGGTCATGCAAGAAACATGGAATTGGAAAGCAATGATATTTTCATGATCTGGAAATAATGGGGAGAGAATGTCTTTTTGCATCATTCATTTATGTCACCAGAAGACAGTCTTAAGAAATGTCTGTTGAAATAAATTGATTTGCCTTTTGCTAAGGCTTTGTTTCATAAGGTGTCAAGGGGTTTAAAAAATATAGGCAGTTTCCAAAGAAAGCAAAAATAACACATGCAGTGTTTGCATTATTTACCAATTAGAATTTGACAAGCAGTCCTAGTTTGCATATATTTGAATTAAGAGAAAGTCATTTGTATAGCTCTAACAAGAATATATTTTTCAATTTTTACTGAAGGCCTAGAATGTGAAAATGTCTATATTTGACATGGTGAGGGATGCAAAGAAAAAAGAAACGATAGTTTAGTGAGGCAGCAAGACACACAAATAAAGAATTATTAACAGTTATGAAAAGATACAGGCAAATGTCTTTGGGGACAGTTATTTCTGACTGTCTTACTTAAAGAATGAAATAAGAAAAACATCCTAGAGTACAAAATATCCTTATAATGGAAATTTCTCATAGCCTGTGGCATCCACATATAGGAGCCACATACACTTGAACTATAATAAAATCTATTCAATTCACACACTTAGCTAGGCAAGAGAATGCACATCCATTTTTTATCATAGGAAGAATATTAGTTTTATTTCTCATTGAGCTGAGAACAGAAATGCATGCCGTCTGTATCCTGTCCTGCTCTCTTTGTGAGACAGATATATCCTGAGGGCCTACTATGTGCCAAGCCCTGTGAGACCTGTTGGAGTCTCACCCTATGTGGGATTTAGGCAGGACCATTGTACCAGGAGATATAATAGGGAGATACACTAGCCAATTATGTTATTTTCACTTACTATTAGCATTTTTTTGTTCTTAAATCTTACCTTCTACATAGTGAACTAAATAAAACAATTTGGAGTCCTTATGTGCTCCCTATATCTCTCAAGTCTAAACACTCAGCTACTAGCCCTGAGCATCCAGATATCTCCTACTTACTGTTCTTTCCACTCTTTTCAGGCATCACTTAGTTCTCTGGGGCTGTAAACCCTCAAAACATGTTTCAAACCAAAAGGAAGATGTGGGATTTGATTTCAAATCAAGAAAATGTAGGCTAGTATTCTCTCAAAATAATCACAGGTCATCTTCTGAGTAGGGACCCCCCAGGGCCTTGAGGAAGTATTATGTTCCTTTCTTCATTGGTCACCTCTGTGTTTTTGGTGGGAAGAGAAAAATCAGAGTGTGCTCAGAGCTCACATCACTTTTAGTCCCCAAGGTCAAATAGTAAGGTCCAGGGCAGGAAGGCGATATCAAGGCCCATGAAGGTAGGGCCAATTCCAGACACAACTGTGAACTGTGTTTTACCTAGAACACCTTTCCATCCTTCTGAAGAGAATCCATCTTTTTCCTCACACTACTTCCCTTCACTCACAGACTCATGGACTCCCCTAAAGCCCTTTATTTGCTCGAGAACTCTCATCACTGCTCTTCTCCACTGTCACCCATTCCCAGACAAGGAAGGAGTGCCTTGTGTTCTAGGCTCATCCCCTTACTGCTCTGTCTTCCAAACTGCTCTGGAAACCAGTGAGTGTTCTATAGAAGATACTCCCTGCAGTTTCCCAGGCTTTCTCTACAGCTTCTGGTGAAATGATGCGTGCAAATATTGTCTTTGCTGACATTGCTCATTGTATTTCTTACTTGACTGACATTCACAAGGCCTGAGTAGAATGCGGAGAAGAGCATTAGGGCCCATGCAGCACCCTACGTTCCTATCATTGTGAAACTGATAGGCTTTAGGATACAAAGATGTGCTATTATAGGAAGATCTGGTACAGGTCTTGCAAAAAAAGAAAGAAAGAAAGAAACTCGGTTGGCATGAGCCTCTGAGATTGTCCAGGAAAATCTATTTCTGCTTGGGAACATGAATTATAATCTCCTGCATACTTACATTATCCTCTTTTTTCACAGACCCTGATTACTGTTACAGTTATCATGGAAACATGCATCAAAGACTCATAATGGGTAAAACAGCCCTGCTTGGTCCCAAGGGCCACAAATTTAGCCCTTTGTGGGATAAGTAAAAGGATATCAAATATTCTTCCTCTTTTCTCTTCTTCCTGAGTGATGAGATTTTGAATCAATAACACACTTTTACCTACAGTTTACAATGTGAAGAAGCTGTATGATACTGATCCTGATGTCACCTCACCAACAAGGAAAATGCATAAGGTACCCAAGGATTGCACAAGTCCAGATATTGTACACAGAATCCAGAATCCAGGAGATCATCATTGAAGACTCAGGAAAGTCAATGAGCTCCATAGCAAGATAACTGTAAATGTCAGATGCAACAGTTTGCAAGATTATTGCTGAAGATATCAGATACAAACTGTATGTTCTTAAAAGAGGCCAGTTTATGACACAGCATACAAAGGAAAGGTGCTTTGAAAAAGCAAAGAAACTGCTAACAAAATTGAAAAATCCCAAAGGAAAAAACCCTCTGATTTTCTTCTCCAATGAAAAGAATTTTCAGCAAGACAAAGTAGTCACCAGAAGAAACAACAGGCTCTGTGAGAATCTTAATGAAGTCCCAATTGTCATGAAAATGAAATTTCCTGCTACAGTGATGGTGTTAGGTGTTGTCAGCAATGAAGGAGTTATCATGACCCTGCATTTGTTCCCATAAGGCTTGAAGGTGACTGCTGATGTTTCCCTTGATGTTTTGAGAGAAGTAGTTGTACCTTGGATGAAGCGAGTCCCAAATGGACATCATTTTATCTTCCAACAAGATGGTGCACCAGCACATATCACCAAAAAGGTGCAAGAATTTCTCAGTGTCAATGTTTTTGAATTCTAGTGAAAGGAAATCCCGCTGCCTAGTTCATCATATGCAAATCCTTTAGACTATTATGTATGGAGCATTTGTGAGAGAAAAGTTAATAAACAACCTCATTCCAATAAAAAGGCTGCTAAAGCTAAGATTGAAAATATTATGATGTCCATAGATAAAGAAAAATTAATTAAAGCGTGCTCAAAATTCCAAAGTCAAATTGAGTCTATTATTGCAGCAAATGGAGACTTCTTTTAATAATTAAAAAATAACTATGTTTATGTATTTACATATAAGAATTAATTTATTTCAAAATACAACACTTTTCTGGTATGTTGTTTATATAACTAAAATTTTGCCACTTTATCTCACACACCCCGTATATATATGACATATATATATATATATATCATTAAATGATATTGTGTTTAAAAAATACCAACATAGATGACTATAAGTTATATATAGTCATCTATATATGTTTTATATAGTCATCTATATTGATGTTTTTCTTAAATGCAATATCATAGAAATTGGAAATGTGGACATACATTCAGATGATTTAGTTCATTATTTTGATATCATAAACTTAATTTTCAAATGCTTGTTAATATAATTTAAAAAGATATACAGCTCTGGATAGTGTAGCTCAGTGGATTGAGCAGCTGCCTATGAACCATAGTGTCGGTTTGATTTCCTGTTGGTACATACCCCGGTTGCAAACCAGGTCTCCAGCCAGTTCCGTAGCTGGAGGCAGGTGAAAGGCAACCATACATGAATGTTTCTCTCCCTTTCTTCCTTCCTCCCTGCCCTTCTCTCTAAAAATAATGAATAAAATTTAAAAAGAGAAAGAAATATAAAAGAACTGCACATATACAGATACAGTGACTAAAAAAAGATACAAAAGTTCTGGAGAGTTGCAAAATTAAAAAATATATTGCCAGGGGGAGTGGATGTGTGGGGAAGGGGACAGAGGGAAGGAAAAAGGGTATGGATGTAATAAAACAACAATAAAATTAACTTTTTAAAAATTGCCATTTATTATGCCATTTATTACAATATTATTTTCAATAACAAAAATTTTGCTAGTTTTATTTTTAAAATATTAAAGATAAAATTTATATTTATATTAAATTTGAAGAGTCACACACATTAAGAAAAATGTTCTAAAGTAATAGTGAGCAGTGGAATTCTATACAGGCCCATTTTCTTTTTGAAAATTGTAATGATGTAGTATTATCTTTAGTCTCAGGCTAATTGTATTTGTAAAAGTAATACAACAGAATCAATGTTAAAATTTCAAATGCTTTGTTTTGAAAATCCTAGTTTTTTAAAGTAGAAAATTGAGTGGATTATTAAGGGTAAAATTACTACTATTGTATTTTTATGTCCTTTGAGATATTTGTTGAATCCCTAACAATGTATTTTTAAAATTTTTGAATCATATTGAAATTTGTAAAAAGTACCATAACCATTTGCTAACAATTTATCTTAAACACAATTACATAATTTCTGGATCAAGTGACTTTGCAACCATGTGGTCATATGATTAGTTTTGTAAGTTCTGTTGCTGCCAAATCATTGGTGCCTGTTATACTTAAATCCTTCTTTAGTAAACCATGCAGACTTGCATATGATATCTAGAGATGGGTAATCCAGAAGGATTTTCAGGTAACATTTAAGAAAAAAAAAACCTCTTTGAAGTTTAAAGACATTTTGAGATTTTAGCTACCTAGAAATTCAAAAGTTGGAAAGTTGTGGTACATGATATTCCAAGTTTAGAGATGAAACATTACCTACTTTAACAACCAATGTCTTCAACCAGTGTCAGTTAAGTAAACACCAAAATCTTCAATAATTTGCCATGTATAGATATAAATCCTATTAGCAAATTACATTTTTGTTTCTTAATGGGCTTATGTTGTCTCAGAAATTTTACCCCAAATTTCATTTTTTAGGAAAACAACAAAAACAAAAACAAAATCTATTGTTTAGAGGAGCATATACCAACAGACTCTGACACACTCCACTAACCTCATAGGATTTTAGTTACATCATTCATGGATGAGTTTATCTTATAAACTAATACAACGACTAATCAACTGGAATGTTCAATAAAGATTTTTTTTCACATCAATGGAAAATTCATTAATCTAAGCTTTAAGTTAATTAAGTTTTAAGTTTAAAATTTTGTTTGATATACAAAAAAATATTTCTCCCTCTGGAAACAAGTCTGGAACAGCAATTTTCAACTAGTGTGATGTGGCACAATGGTGTGCCACAGGAATACCTGACAATTTACTCAGGGGTGCTGATCTCCTTTCCCTTAGCTTGTTAACTTAAAAAATGACAACAGCCCTGGCTGGCATGGCTTAGTTGGCTGGACATTATCCCACAAACTGAAACTTTGCAGGTTCCACTCCCAGTCAGGGCACATGTGTAGGTTGCAAGTTCAGTTGAGGTTGGGTCACATGGGAAAGACAATTGATTGATATTTCTCTCTCACACCAAAGTTTCTCTCCCTTTTGTTCTCCCTCCCTTACCCTCTCTCTAAAATCAATTAGCATGTCTTTGGGTCAGGATTCAAAATAAAGAAATAAACAAAATAGGACAATAGCCAACATAACAATAGCCCAATAATGAATCAAAATTGTACCTATTTTTGTCAGATCAACAAAACTTATATATTTTTGTTGTGCAGAAAAATGTTAATATTAGTTTATATGTGCCAGAAGATGAAAAAAGTTGAAAATCATTGGGCTAGAGTGCTGTGAAACAATAAAATATATTCTGATTCATTGTTCTTAAAGAAAATCAAAACTACTCTGGTCTTAGAGATTATTAAATACTTGAGCTAGTGATATGCTAATTTTATAAATTAAAAAACCCACTGTTATACAAAAAATGAGAGATTTGTTGGAGAAATAACCATATTTAATAGATAATTAATAATTACTATCTAATTTCATTTTATTTATGTAGAAACAAGTCTGTTGTCTCTTTTGTTTAATAGAAATATGTAAGATATGTAATTTGGCATGAGTTCCTCTCCCTAAAAATGTTAATGCATTGAGAAGAATATCTGTACAATCATAATTATAAAATAATGACTCCAAAGGAAGCTCTATATTATCTCAATCAAATTATAATATGTACCCAGGAAACATGTTTTGTGTCTGTGTTGCTATGAAAATGTTTTGTCTTGTATTTTAATAAAGAATGATTAGATTAAATCTCTAAGAACAACAGAATAGCCACAGCTTTATCATTTAATTCTATAAATTCTGTAGAAATGTACTTAATAAAAACCTGCCTCTTTCAAGGTCCTGCTTCATGAGCTACAAGTCACAATTCCTAGTTTATATTCATGTAAGATGGCATTCTATGGTGGTGATGCTGGAGGAAAGGCAATGGAAGGCTATTCTCTGGTCTTTCATCCATTTCCTTTGGATATCTGGGTACCCTGGATTTATCAGACCTATACCTGCCTTTTGAGGCTGAAACAATATGGTTGATGATGGAATAGCTGTGCCTAGAGCAGAGAAGAAAGTCCTGAGACAAAACACTGGAGGAAAGCATATTTAAGATGGCTTCCCTTTCTAAAATCCATCTGCCTCCAGCTGTCCAGGAACAAATGTGCAACCAACTAATCTGCAGGTGTGAAGGCTTACATACTCCCCCACCCTCTGCCTACAATAAAACCTTCCAAAAAGAATTCTAAACATTTTTCAATGTAGAAAGTCCTTAGTAGCAATTGGAATAGGAACCTTTGCCAGACTGCACAGGGGCAGAAAATTACCCCTCTTGTCTAGGTCACTGCAGCATTGGGGACTCTGTAAGTCAGGCACATGAGATGGTGGGTAAACATGGCCAAGAGCTCTAATAAGCATAGAAGAGATCTTAAGTGTGTGCTTCAGTAAACAAGCACTTCATACAGGCATAGCTGTTCAGTGACACATTAAAATCTGTCAAAAATTTGTAAAGGAAGTATTTTCTCTTTTATAAAAATAGGAAGAAAGAAAACAAATGAAATTCAGGACTTCTAACAAAAAATAAGGGCAATTTATTTGACTGACATGTTTCAGCACCTACTGAGAGCTAAAATCCACTCATGTGCAACTCACTAACTTCATGAGTGCTGACCTCTATTATTACTGCTGCAGATATTTGCTCTTGAAGAACAGATTCTTGAATGAGTCACACTCAGGTTCCCCACAGTAGTGCCAGAAATCTTCATTTGCATCTCTGTTGCCATGGAAAAATGAACATTCTGAAATGCAGGCAGGATTGAGTTTAAGGTGAAGGGTAATAGTAGGGAACAGAAAGAACGCAGGTTGAAAACATATACACACCACAGCTAATATTACAGAAAAATGGCAGCTTAAATAACAAGAAAAAGAAAATAGAATTCCATTGAATCTCTGACCTTTTTGATAAAATACATTGAGTTTCAAAATATATTTCAGGTTTCTTTTTTAAGTAGAAAAACACCCTCGAGCTTAGAAATAAAGTAGTCATGCCATTTTCACCTCTTGGTACAGTTTGGCAGACAGGAAGGCCATTGTGCACCAAACAGCAGATAATTGAATTCCCTCTACACTGTGAGCTTGCTAGATCATCAGCAGTCTTTTCATTTGAAAATAGACATCACTATTTAAGAGGTGCAGGGAAACAAAAAGGAAACAGCATGCCCTCTGTGTTTACCTTAGTAAGGCAAAAGGTTTATGTTTGGATCCAGGGCATTTTATCCCAAATTCCTCAAGTACCATAAGTATTGTACATAGAAGACATATTTCAAGGGACAGAAATAAGAAAAAAGGAAGAAAGACATTAAGAGACAGGGACATATCAAAATAGTAAGACAAGAAGAAAGTAAATTAAGGACATAAGAAAATAGAAGAAATAGAGAGAGAGAGAAAGAGAAAGAAGCATAAGAAACAAAGAGAATGATCAAATATTAAGAAGCTGAGAGAGAAAATGAATGGAAAGAAAGTTAAATTAAAAAGAGAACATGCAAGAGAAAAAAATTGGCCTTCAACCAGGAACATCACCTAAAAGGTCTGGGCAAAGTAGGTAAAGGGGATTCTTGGCAAGAAGCTAAGAGCAATGGAACATTACCGTCATTCTAGACTCATTATCTTGTCCACCTAAATAAGGCTTCTTTCACTCTCACCCTAGAAGCAAGTTTTAGTTGGGGGTGAATGGCAGTCCTAGTGGGAGACGTTTATATATATAAACTCTCCTTCAGTGTTGCCTTTTCCTTTAATTGTACTTTTTGAAGCATTTGAGGATTTCTTGATATTTTTATTCCTAGTTTTGGTTGGATCTTGTCCACTCAAACTTGCAATCCCTGGATCTCCAGGATGCAGTTTTTAACCTGCCCATCTGTGGGGTGAGCAAACTTCGAGTGACCTGCCATTACTGAGGGGAGGTGATGTGATCCCTAAGATAGAGAAAAAGCAGAGATGAGAGGCAAGAGACCTGGAATCCGCCTCAGCAATGCCTCTAAGAAAAAGAGACTTTAGCAGAGGCAAGAATGTGCAGCATACTAGGGCTGATTTCTATTCTCAGGACATAGTTACTTGTGTTACTTGTGGATTCTGAGGATACCACTTCTTTAGTGTGAGAGAAAAAGGTTATCAGTACTTTATATTCCATATGATTGGAATATTTGTGCCTGCTGGCTAAGGAGAATAAGTGGTGAGAGGAGACCTAACTGGTCTGTTTAGGGTCCAGTAAGATAAAAGTTGCTCAATTTAATGGCTGAGAGGGAGTTTGGAGTGAGATTTTAGTTCCAGATAAAAGTCAATATAAAAGGAAAGGGTTGTTAATATTACTACCTTGTGACCTTTATTAGTTAAAACTAATGTTTCTTCAACATTTATAGGACTTGCTCTGAACTCCATCCTATTGAAGCATTTACCACTTTCTACTATGTGTTTCAATTATTGATGCTTACATCTCATCTTCTCTGCTAAACTGTAAGGACTTTCAGTGCAGAATCTGTGTCTGATTAATCATACTGTCTTCCATAGCACCTAGATAAAGCCTTGTGCACAGTAAGCACTCATTTGGTGACAGAAGCATAGAAGAAGGTCTTTTTCTGGGTGTGGATTTAAAGAGTTAAGTTTTGCACTTATCTCCATGCTAATTTTGAGACAATTGAGTTGAGAACACAACACAGTATTTAAGGCTTAGAAGTTGAGTGGCCAGTATCTGAATTATTATTAACAATAATTACAAATTCCTATTATGTACTAACAGATTTAAAGCAATTACTTTAACATGCATTATAGCTCTTATCATTTCCATTTTATAGTTGAGGAAAAGGGGAATTGGATTATCTGCCCAAGGAGACATAAAGGGTAAAGGGTAGAGGCAATGGGGCTGAATTCAAATTCATAATCCTAATGGTGCATTAGGATTAGACCTGAGGCCTGTGCTGGTCACACTGGAAATCGTATATTGCCTGTTAAACCAGGTCTCCAAAGAGAGCTCTTCATGACTAGACATCCAAAAAAGGACACTAGTAAAGGAAATACCAGACTTAACATGACAATAACCGTAGGCTTTGGGCAAACATTAAAATCCTATAACATGTGCTTCTTCCTTTTCAGATAACTGATCTGTAAATGATAGTACTTCCCTCACAGCTGTTGTGTACATATGTTGAAATGGGAAGTCTGAAAAACTATAAAGGTGCCACATGGTGGGCACCTCAATGAATGCTGTTGGGATCTGAATTTCTGCAGAAGCAAAATGGTGGGATTTGTAGCACAATAATGATAATGTGGACAGTTTCTTTTCATGAGCCTTCAGAGCATGTATTTGAGAGCTTTTCCACCTTTGACCCAAATGCAGGATAAATTTCACCTAATTGTTTTATGCTTTCATTTAAACAGATATTTACCCAGTGAGAGGATCATGCTGAAGGGGTCTCTGCTAGATTTTGAACTCTAGAACAACCATTTTACCCTGTGCACACTTGATTCCCCCTGCATGTAGTTCAGATCTTCTAGAACTTAGAATTTGGAATATTGTGCTTTTAAGAAAAGATAGAGGAGGAATTGAATATGGAGGTAAAGATAGACATGCTGCATCTCCCTTCACAACCAGAAATAGGTACATCTACATCAAAACTAGAGACAACTAGAAATTCCAGAATATTGAGCTACACAGAAGTCCAACAAACAAAAGATAGAAAGAAGAAATACTTATCCAGACAGGTAGAAGGGGTAGAGTTGGATCAGAGAGGACATGGTTGGCAGAGAGGTTTGGTGGTGCAGTTTGGTGGCATGGCAGCTATGGTAGGATGGTGACTATGGTTGACCAGCAGAAAGCACAGTTACAATAGGGACCCCTGTTGAGTGCACCCAGCACCAGACCAGGCCATGCAGATCATGGTTCCAGTGCTGGGGAGCAGCAGAGGAGATGCAGGATAAAGCCACACTGCTTCTGACTGTGATGAAAACTAGTTGGACAGAGGAAGAAACTGCATCTTTCAGCAGAGATCCAGCCCTCACAATCCTGGATCATCCACAGACCCGCCCACTTTGGGAACCATGGCCAAGGCAACAGCTAGAGAGGAGCTAGTCCCATACAGGAAGCAGGGGAAGTGCTTAGGAAAGGGGCAAGTGCTGAGCAATGAATGAATAGTCAATCACTACAGAAAGAAGAAACAAAAATAAAAAGAAAAAATAAAGGGAGAAGCTTAGGAACCCCTGGATGACTTTAAATGTGCCAACACCTGCATCATTGTGGTGCCAGAAGGAGAAGAAGAAGAGATAGAAATTGAAAACTTATGTGAAAAAATAATGAAGGAAAACTCCCCAAATTTGGTGAAGGAAGTAGACATACAAGTCCAGGAAGCAAAGAGAGTCCCAGATAAGCTAGACTCAAAGAGGGCCACACCAAGACATATCATAATGAAAATGCCAAAATTTAAAGTAGCAAGGGAAAATAAGAGTTACCTACAAAGGGGTTTTCCTATAAGACCATCAGCTGATTTCTCGAAAGAAACTTTGCAGACAAGAAGAGACTGGCAAGAAGTAGTCAAAGTGATGGAAAGCAAGAACCTAACCAAGATTACTCCATCCAGCAAAGCTATCATTTAGAATGGGAGGGCAGATAAAGTGTTTCCCAGACAAGGTAAAGCTAAAGGAGTTCATCATCACCAAGCCTTTATTATATGAAATGTTAAAGAAACTTAGTAAGAAAAAATATCAAAATTATGAACATTAAAAAGATAACAAAATTACATCAACAGCAGAACCTAAAAGTATAAAAACCTAACAAATAAAAATAAAAACAAACTAAACAAACAACCAGAATAGGACCAGAATCATAGATATGGGGATCATTGTGAGGGTTATCAGTTGGGAGGGGAAAGGGGGTAAAATGGGGGAAATGGTGCAGGGATTAGGAAGTATAATTCGTGTGTACAAGATAGACAGGGAGACATTAAGAATAGTAGACCAAAGGGTAAAATCAGAGAACTTCTATGTATAACCCATGGACATGAACTATCCATGTAGAGGGGTGGGATGTGGGAGGGAATGGAGGTCTTGGGTAGAGGGGAGCAAAGGGAAAAGAATTTGGGACAACTGTAACAGCATAATCAATAAAATATACTGAAAAAAAAGATAAGCTTGCCTATATATCCACTCTCATTCTATACTATTACCACTACCACTACTGATAGTAGCTAACATTTATAAACACTTAGAATGAGCCATACATTATCCTAAATCCTTAATGTCTTCCTTCATTTAATCCTCACAACAAATCTACAAGGTATATACTATTCTTATTATTATCACTTTACAGATAAGGAACCTACTGTTTACACCCTTGTCACAATATTACATACTTTCAGTGTAGCAAGCTTAAATTGACTCTCATAAAGATGCTCCATAGAATAAGTATAAGAGTAAGCAACTCAGCATAAGACTAAATCAGAAGAGATTCCATTCACATTACCTTTGTCATTAAATAATATCCAAGAGAAAAGAAGTGTGGGTGGCACTAAAGAAATATGGTCTAGTGACTCTAACTTATTACAGTAACTATAAAAATAATAGTGCAAATATAACCAGCCTTATTATTCATCACAAATACAGATACTATTTGTTTAAACTGGAAATTTTAAATAATAATGCCACATGTTGGGAATAGTGTTAAGGAAATGATCATTTTCATAAACTGCCAGGAGGGGTAAAAGGAGTAAGTTTGTAGAGGCAAAAGTTATCAAGAACTTTGTAAATTTTTACATTCTTTGATTTAGTTATTTCCAGGTAGGAATTTATCTCAAGTAAGCTGCACAAAATATTTATATGTAAGGATATACATCATTATATACTTAATAATAACACAAAATTATAGCTAGCAACTAAAATCACAAGCTCAAAAGATTAGGTTCAAATCTCAACTCTAAACACGAGCTCTGAACTTTGGGAAGTTTAGCTCTATGTTAACTCTCTGCTTATTTTTTTTATTTTCTCCATTACCAGTATTTCTTACTTACCTAAATGTGCAAGAGTGTGGAATGGTTGCATTATATATGATCACCCACCTAATGGAATTATAGCTTATTCTCGTAATTCTAGTAATATATTTACTAGCTCGGCATGGCATATACAAAGTTCTACATGTGTCAGCTGTTTTTTTCTATACATTGTGGATCTTGACAACATTGATTAGTGGCCAGTTTAAAATTTAACTGATTTACTTTTCAAATCCTTTACTTAAGTGCCATATGGCTATTTGTTATAAAAATTTCAAAAATATTTTGGTGATTTTGATTTATGATCAGTGAAAATGCTGCAGAAAAGATATCCATCTATAAAAACACATCAAAATTGTAATGAAAGAGCAACTTTTGTGCATGAACATTAAGATCATTAGCTGTGGTAGGTGATTATAATAATCTGAACATATTCATATTTTAATTGATAGTATTGCATGCAGAGTGTATCCAAGATGAATATAACTCAAAATGGAAAACTTAGAAATGGATTTCAACTTTATTTTAGTTTATTAATGAACATAAATGAAAATCTAACTAATTATAATTTTATATGACCATTAGATGAGCCTGGGAAATCTGATCTTTAGATTACCTACAAAGTATATAAAATAACAAAAAAAATTAATATATGGAAGTACCCTCTGATTTATTAGTAGCTATACAGTTATGTTACATGCTAAAGATAAAAACTAAATACAAAATTCTAGATTATGGAAAGTTTAGAAATCTATTGTTAGGTCTATGATAGGCATTAGTGAATGAAATGATACTACTTAAATGAATATATTAAATTAACGAGAATACTTTTAAGAACCAAAATTTTAAGTTTATTATTGTAAGTCTCTGCCATCTTGAATACAGTTAATTTATTTGTTACTGAAGATTTGATTTACAGGATTAGAGCTTCTTCCTTCCTAGATAAATCTCTTCAATCTTAGCAAATTATAGCTCGGTGACTTCCATTCAGTGTTTGTGGTCTATGAGTTAGTTTTAATGTCTAGGTGTGGTGCTTGATGACCTGGAATGAGCCCCCTGAACTGCATCCTACTCCTAATTCATATGAACATTTGTCCAACCCATGCTAGAAGATTTTTATCATATCCTCTAATACAGACTTATCCTCAGCTTTAGCCTTCTTCATGGATGGTTTCCAAGAATTAGATCATATATTCTGTACCTCCCATTTTTTGGTGATATCTCTTTTAACCTAGATGGAACATGTAAAATCAAGATGATATGGCTTGTCAGGAAGCAAGTGTTGCTTGTTTACAGCACTTGTGCTGTCTTGTACTGCCAATGGTTTGACCCCTAGAGGTTTCTCTAAACCTCCACTGAATTCAAGTCCAAATACAGGTTCTGAATTTGGTTTGAGAGACAATTTCATAGACTAATTACCCCCTCAATACTTGTGTTGTCTTCTTCTGACATATTAATTTGCTTCTTCAGATGGTTTGAGTGTTAATTTAATAAATCCTCAATATTTGTATGTCTACTTACTAAAGCTCTTTATCCTATGTTTTCTTGATACAACGATAATTAATGTTAAGAATGATGACTCTGAAATATCATTAAATACATTTTTAAAAACCCTGTTTTCCAAGTAAGAGAGAATATAAATTTTTCATATACTTATTTTGAACATAAAATTTCAACATTATTACAGAGAATGGAAAGACGAATAGTATAAAAGTCAAGACTTCTGTGTTAGGGACCAGCTGTGACCTGTGTAAAAAACATGCTTTAGAGTAGGTCACGGAAACTTTTTGGTTCTCATTTTTAAAATTTTTTGAGTGAAAATGCTGTACTTTATTATCAAGATTCCTTTCAGTTTTAAAAGGTGAGGCTATACCTATTTATGTTTATATCTGTATATTTATATTTATACCCATGTGCATGTCTGTGTCATATACCTAATTATGGATAAAAGTAAGTTAAAACAAGATAAACAAAATAAAGTTTATTTTAATTTCTAGGGTAACTATTAGCTCTAAATTATTTTTTAATAAACTGATAAAACAAACAGAAAATAATATATTTATACCAGAGGAGACTTTTTAATACATATTTGCTGAATCAAAGCTTAAAAATAGTAATCTTGAACAAGATTACACAGTGGTGCTTTTAGAAATGGTAGATGGATAACTTTGTTTTTCTTTATAAAAGCAGTTATTTGTTCAGTCTTCCCATATATCCATGGCACTACACTATTTTTCCATGGCAAGATGAAATAACCTTAGTCATAATTCATTTTCCACATAATAGCATCCATCTCTTATAAAAACCTCATCAAGAGGCAAGGACTGAGACCAATGAAGTGGTAAGTTTTTGGATTGTGTTATTTAGCCTGAGAAAATTCCTACTACCTTTATCTATGCTGCTGCTTGAAAACTCACAATTCAAAACCTACTTCTTTGGTTTAAGGTATGTATCACTCATTAAAATGCAAGCACTTCTAGGAAGAGTATCATCATTACACCAGGGATCTCCTTCCTAGCTGTAGTGTTGAATGTTTTGAGGTGGTAGGCTTTTAAAGTGGAGACTATGCGACATGAGTAGTCTGAGGATTCAAAGAGAAGAGGAGTATAAAGAAAAGGGAGGGATTTAAGAACAACCATAGACAGAATTATCCTCAATATTTCAGCCAATAGTAATTCTCAGACTAAGTCTGAAATGTACCTAATTCCCTTTAACTGTGATATTTCATCTTATTTTTTTGTTTAAGATTTTATTTATTTATTTGTAGAGATAGGATAAAGAAGAGAGAAAGAAAGGGAAAGAAACATCAGTGTGTGGTTACCTATCACATGCCTCCAGCTAGGGGCCTAGCCTGCAACCCAGGCATGTGCTTTGACTAGGAATCAAATAGGCATCCCTTTGGCTCACAGGCCAGTGGCTCAATCCACTGAGCCACACCAGCCAGGGTTGTTTGTTCTTTTGTATCAACTGTTATATGTCATTTTGTAGATGTTCATGTGTGGCACAAATTTTGACATGGTAATTTTAATGAGACTGTATCAAAAAGTAAAGCCACCAAGTTGCCAATATATATCTCTTTTGTGGTCATCTTATTCCTCATTCTCACTTTTTCACTAACCTCTACACCATCACTGATTCTCACCCAAATATTTCTGCTAACTAGAAAAGAATTTGACAGCACTGATAAAAAAAAAAAAAAATGCATATTGTGATAAGATTTCAATATGTAGAGTAAGTGACTATTGGTGCAAAAGTGCAAGAGAAGGAGAAGATAGAGGAGGAAAATGATAAGAAACAATTCAAAGAGGAGGTGGGGGACACAAAGGTAACTGAAGTACAGTTGCTGGAATCTAGGCACCCACTGTCCCAGAAAACCCATGTTACTCCTTTCACCAAGGAGAAAACCATGGTGGAGGCTAGAGATAGGGAGCGATTCGTCCATGAGTCCATCAAGTTAAGGTGGAGCCAGCAATAGTTATTGTCATCAATCTAACCTCTAAGAATCTCTCAGGTTAGAGACCTTACCCTGAAGTCCTTGGGCCCTGGGGGACTCTGCTGGATTTTGTTGACTGTCTGTTACGGTTGCCAAATTTCATAAACAGCTTTTGTTTACAAATCCTCAACCTCCTGATCTAAGCTAGGAAGTATATCACTGGAATAAGATAGAAAGTTCTCTCTAGCTCCTGGTATGGCTACTAGATGAGAAGAAAACAATCAACCATTACCCACACTGCTGGAGCAGGGTTGAAGACAGGACACACCCTGAAGAAAATGAGCTGATTTGAAATATCAAGGAGGGTTGCTTCTACATGTTGCTCTCACTGATTACTTGTCCTGGGGCCCCTTTCTTTTCCCCCTGCACTTTTGTTGGTTTGTTCATATTTTCCTGTGGGGGTAGAAACCATTTATTTGTATCATCCTTCCCCAAGATACCTAGCATGGTGCTTCATACACTGCAGATACACAATGTTTAGATAAATATAATTATTACAAAAATTAATAATCTACAACAAACCTATGGCCTTTTGAATTATTGTGTATAGTCAATGTTCTTGTCGTCACATTTTGCTTTTACATTGTTTTCATCAAAATCCATCAGTCTCAAATAAAATCCAAGTTATCATAAAGCCAAAAGCATTATTTCCCTGAAAACTTTTGCTTTGTCTCAGATACTGGCTAAGAGTCATATGTGTGTGTCAGATACAGAACAAGGCTAAGATATGCAATCTTGAACTCTACCATCCACCCCCAGAGGAGAGGATTTGGCTTTATTCAGATTATAATTTAATAATTGAGAGATAAAAATCAATATTACTTATTTTCCTGATGAAAAAGTTAAAGCTCAAAGAGGTTAAGGTATAGTGTCTAATGTCACACAGCATATAATATGGAAGCAAAGATACAAATCCAAGGCTTTCCAGATGTGTGTTCTAAACAACTGTGCTAAACTTAATCAATTTCTAATTTGTGATATATATATATATATATATATTAATATTGTTTAAGGTCAGATTCATGCATGATTTATATCTAAATTTCCCAAACCACTTAGAAGAGTCTTACATAGTTAGATTTTTAAAAAATTTATATATATTTATTTTTAGAAAGAAGGAAAGGAAGGGAGAAAGAGAAACATCAATGTGTGGTTGCCTCTCACACACTCCCAACTGAGGACCTAGCCCACAAACCAGGAATGTGCCCTGACTGGCAATTGAACCAGCAATCCCTTTGGTTCACAGGCTGGCACTCAATCCACTGAGCCACACCAGCCAAGGTTATAGTAAGATTTTAATAAATATCTTGGAATTGTACACCTGAAACTTATATAATTTTATTAACCAATGTCACCCCAATAAATACAATAAAATATTTTGGAATTACTATATTTGATTTAATCACCAGCAATCAGATAATGACCTGCTTTCTAATTGATTTTTAAGCTATCTGGAAGAAGGAGAAAAGGTAAAGATGTGAACCAGACTTGGCACTTCCCAAGGGCAAAGTAAAAACGATCCCTTCTGGCTTGACAGGGTGACCACGCTCTGAGGAGCAGCCCTGGCTGGCAAATATGACCAGACTTCGTTCTATCAGAAATGATAAATTGGATATGCTAGTCAACATGTTAGATCTGAAGCAGAAGCATTAGGCAAAACTCCTTCAATTTATTCTGATCAGTCTTTGGTGACATTTTTATCTTTGCATACTCTTAACCACCTGCCATGAGAAAGTAAAAGAAACTCAGATCTACCCTCTTAAGGCCATGGAAACATTTTTAAAACATAGTGAAAGAGCAAAAGAGGATGAAACCAAATTTAAAACTAAAAGGAATGGTACTGCATAGAACAATGGGTAGAGGACAGGAAGGAAAGACAATCATGATTTTGTTTTAGGAAAAGTTGTGTGAAATTACACTTACAGTTTTCTTAAGGTATAAATACTCATAAAGTAGATGTCACAGACTGCTTTACTGATGACAGTCACTCAGGGCCTTTGTGATAGCAATTCTTCCTTTCTGAACATCAAGTTTGCTGATTTTATTAAAACAGTTTACTTCCTGTTTTATCATGTAGTTTCCTTATCTAATGCATGTTATTGAGTGCCCACTATGTTCTATCTAAGCTTTATGTTAGGAACTAGAGATAGAGTGAGATCGAAAGTACATGCTCTCAAACAGCCTAGTGTTTAAAGACTCAGAAATAATAGACAGTACAACATAAGGGGATAAGTATAAAACATACTCCCCTTCAAGTCCAGTTCCTCCTGAGTTCTTTTAGATTTTTCCACCCCAATCTATAAGACCATGCCTGAAGTGTGGAATTACTCAACACCGACACCCAACAGCAATTCCATCCTGAGCTACACAATAGGGCCTATACACTCTCTTCCACAGTTCCTCACTGTTCCTGCTGTTAGTAGGGTCTTCTGCCTACACTTCAATGGCCTCTGTTCCTTCTGCTTCCCTCAGTGCAGTGCTCAGCATATGTGTTGGTGTTCTGATGGACTGATATGATAACCAGTTATAGCTCAGTTTTGTTCAACTTCAAAACAACCTAGAGGTAAAAGAAGAAAATAAAGAATGATATAGGAAAGTACTATTATAAATCTGGAGGTGGGGAATTAAAATACATATATTTAATTATTTTTGAAAAATCATTAGAAATAACACTGAGGTTAATCTTATGTAATGTGGCATTGCTCTTTATACAGTGATTGCCCATTGATATTTCTATTTATATTAATTTTTGGCTTCATGCTTTTTGTTTAGGGTGAGATATATTGAATACTTTTAAATCATTTTACTGTTGCCTAGTCCTTTTCATATTAATAAGATTTCTGAGTAACGATAATTCTGATAATATAATTTATTTAGTGTAAATGACAGGTAACCTTTTAAACTATTCATCTGTTTGACTACTTATCACTTTATCTAATGTTTTTGACATATATTTTTCTATTGAGCAGTGGTCTAGAAAAGATGATAAAGATATCCTTCCCTTTTGCCAATATAATCATTTATGTGGCTTTCTCATGAGTTGCTATGGGCATGATTTATTTTTATTCAGGATCATCTTTGAATTGCTCCCTGACATTCAAGGTTGAGCTCTGCTTTCAACTGAAAAATAACAATTCATCTATGTTGTCTATAAGCACAGCCATGCCATCTATAAATAGGAGAAACATCGACTGCTCTCACCATGAGACCTTTCATTTCTGTTCAATCTAATATCTGAGACACAACTTCCAGGACCTAGACAAATAATAAAGTCACTTGAAAAGAAGAAGTATTCACACAATTTTCTCTCTTTTCTGTTGATTTGTGGAGGCAGGCTAAATTTGGTAAAATTTTAGGTCAGCTTAAATTATGAATGGTGGGGGGCATGTGCGCATGTGCACGTACTTGTGTGGGATAATAGAGACCCAATGTGTAAGTATTAAATACCTGTTTGCCCCTCCTTATTGCAGTGCTTCTTAGCCTTTCCCTCTATCTTTATGACAATATATACTCCCTCTGTATATTAAAATCTCATTGCAATATGCATTGGCTTTCTTTATTAGTGTTGTCTTAAATTATTTTCCCGTAAGTAGAACTATTTGGGGGAGTAACTAGCTATGGTTAATTAATTAAATCTTCAAACTGATAGTTTTATTGAAATACCTTTTATAGTTAGAACATAGCCTTAAGTTAAAAGATGCAAAGAAGATGAAATTCAGCTCTTTCCAAAGAGAAGCTCATATGAGAATGGTGGCACCAGTGGAAATAAATAGAAGAATGCAATGATGTGTTATGTGCTGTGCAACTTAGAGGGCATGGAAATATCTAATTCTGCCTGGCTAGTTTAAGCAGGCTTTTGGAGGAAAGGGGCTTCCTCTAAAAGACAGGTACATCCTGCCTAAAAGGCAATAGGGACAGGGCTTTCCAGGCTAAGACAGCAGCCCGTGAAAAGCAGAGGAAAGGAAGAATGTGGTGAAGCCCCAATGAACATAGATTACACATGGTGGAAGTGGTTGAAAGTGAAGCTGGGGTGCTGGGCAGGCTGGATGGGAAGGACCTTCAAATCTGGAATCTGTATAGCAGGTAATGCACTTCAAGCCTTGGAGTAAAAGTGGGATTTGTATTTTAGAAAGATCTGAGTGTACTTCAGGGGCTCAATAAGGTGGTTGGGAGAAAGAACAGTAGTGTGATTATGCCAGGGATATTCAGGAAGGCTTTAGGGGGAAAATGAGAAGTAAGGCAAATCTCAAAAACTGGCTAGGAACAGAGCATGGACATAGTTTCTCAACTTATATTCTTCACTCAACATTCCAAAAAATGAAATTTATTTAAAAAATTGTGTGTTTATTCTTACATGTTTCAACATCAGTCACCTTCAAATTACTCTCCATTTGATGCAATATATCTATCAAGATGTTTTTTCCACTGCTCAAACAGTTTTTGAACTCATGGATTTTGATGTCTTTTAAGTGCTTCTGCATTTTATTTGTTTGTTTGTTTCATCTCTTCCACATGGGCAAAGCATTTCCCTTTGAGGACTTCTTTCATCTAGGCAAGCAAAAAAGAAAAAGTTGCTCATGGTTAAATTGGGTGAATAAGGAAGGTGGGCTGGGGCCACGCTGTTTTTGGTGAAAAACTGCTGAACACTCTGCACATTGCAGGTAGGTACACTCCTAAATCATCCAGCATGCAATGGGCAAATGTGTTGAAAGAGTCTTCAAAAAAATATTCACTGAAATCAAACACAGCCTCTCACAACAATGCCAGCTGGTCACTGATACAGATGGGTTCTTAGAACACTCAATGGGTGAAGGGGAGGCAGCTGTACTCCAAGGGACCCACCTTCCAGAAAATAATTCTGTTTTTACGGGGGTATCCCTTGTATCTTCTACTGCCTGCATGAAACTTACCTTCCCATAGAATCTTCACTATGAAGCACCTCTAAGGCACTAAATGGGTTTTAATATCTCTGTTCAAAAGGAGTTTATAAGACCTACTGAATCTGTATTTTAGTAAAACCCTACTTTGAGGAGCACTTTTTTAGTTCTGCACATCCACATTATAGTGTTTTTGGGGCAGAGTGGTCATTTTTATGCTCTGCTTCTTCTGACTCCCCCAAAGCACATAATGGCACATAATTGCAAGTTGATTTATCCTCAAAATAAGAGTATTACTTTAAACAATTCAACCATTTCAGTTTAATAGACATTTATTGCAACTGGGAGACCAGTTAAGAGGTTATTGCAATATTGTCTCGGTGAAAAATGAGGTGATGCAATTAGGCAATGATAGTAGAGATAAAAGAAGAAGTGGCAATGGAAAAGAAATATTTAGAAGCAAAGATTGGTAGGTTCTGCTAATTACAGATATAAAAAGTGAAGGTGGGAGAAAGTGCAGTGTATATGAATAGGGTGAGTATAACTATCTACTGATTTACCAACACAAGATTGGGTGAGATTCCAAGTTTATACAGAAACATTCTCTCCACATTTTTCTGTTTTTATTTTTCCCAGTCAACATTTATTGAGCCAGTGCCTGCTAGAGGGCAGGCTTTGTTCCAGGTGCTATAGATAAAAGGGCTCATCTAATAGGATTAGGTCTCTGCTCTCAAGGAATTTAAGGTCAGATGTATAAGTCATTAGGCTTAAATAATAGTGAAGATATAAAAAACAAACTGGTGAGTGAAATAGGACGAAGTATTGTGATAAAGGTAAAAGCAATGGGCAGCGTGGCCCTGAAAAGGAGTACTTAGTCTGGATTTGGAATGGGTGGCTTCAGAAAATGCTTCTCCGAAGAGAGGGCTCCCACATGAGCCCTCAAGACCTAGTAGGTAGCCAGGTATATGTATGTATGTATATTCAGTGGATCAGAAGGAAGGGTGGCGGTGGACTTCCAGGTACCTGGCAAGCCAGATGGAGGAGGCCTGGGAGAGTGAGCATAGATGGTTTCTTTCGTAAATTTATGATATGCCACATGCCATGTGGCAGCAGTATGCAATACCAAGAGCTGGCTTGCTATATTGAACAATACAAGTTAAGTAATGTTATAAAGTGCCACCTATCTGGTTAACACAGACCAAGGTACACGGTCATTTTTTCTAAACCATGTCTCACACATGGAAAACATGACAAGTTGGTGTTATCTTTGTTCATTGTTTGCAATGGACAAAATCAAATTTAAGTGTTCTCTTAACACTCCGATCACCTCTTAGAATCCTGTTGATTGTTTAAAACCTATTAATGAGTAAATCCCCTTTTTTTAAAAAAAGAAGCTAAACCATACTTGCTCCCCGTTAAATAATTTCAAAGTTTGTTGCTTCTCATTATTCATGGGCTGCCCTTTCTGAGAGTCTTAGAATCTTATTGTTTGTTTGAGTCTTATACCTGCCTGGGATCTCCAAGAAGTAAAGAATAGTATCTTATTTCTCTTTATAAACATCTCAATCATTGATAGACTGCTTGGTATAAAGTAGTTACAGAATAAATTCGTTATCTCAAACAAATTAACTAGATTCTTAATTATTGAACTAGATAGATAATCGATTCAGGTGAAAATTTCCATCTTTATAAGAACAAACTCAAGAGAGGGCTTTTCCCCAAATATGCTTCAGATGTATCAATTATTAGTCTTAAATAATAGGCTTTGAAGGGAGAAAGATTAGCTTCCTTTGTTCCTTCATTAAAGCCCTTTGTATCCTGTAAAATATTTCTGGACTCCACATTTGCTTTTGCTATATTTGCATGATATTTCTCTCTCAACAACTCAGAAATAAATTTGCATTTGTTAATTTTTTTTTTTTTTTTGTTAGCTGAATGCAATTGTTCATCTCGGTCAGGTTCACACCATAATCCGATAATTCCTTGTAGCCTACAGGGAAGAGAAAGAAACAAGAAGCTACAAACTTTCTCTCCATCATTGGTAGTTTCTTTTTGTGAGTGACCAATTGACAGCAATACTGGTGTCCTTGACATTTTACTCTAGTGTCCCTAATGTATGCTCAAAGGCACTTTTACTTTTGCATTGGGTTTCATCTTCCATTCACCTCTAACTGTTCTGTGACTCTTGCCTTGTCACTAAATTGAAAGGAAGTGCTGCATTCTTTTCATATAGACACAGCAGTATGGGGCATAAATTGTGTTTGACAGCTCCTTTCTATTATTTTATTAAAGAAAAATAGATGGTCTCACTGAATCGGCTTGGATTATATTGCTATAATTCTGTCACTGTTTTGGAAAGAACATCCCTCTCAATCCAGGCTACCATAAATGATTAACTATGAGCACAGATCAAAGGCTGTCACTGTATAGACTCTATGGGAGGAGGTCACAAGTTAAAAATATATATCACAGGGTGGCCTTGTGGATATTTCTGTTAAAAATGGATTTCAAAAGAAAACTCTTAAACTATTAAGGATCTTGTTAGAAAACTAAGATCACATTTGGATAGTAGTGTTCAGATTAAAACCCCCCAGGAATATTCAATTTCTCTACAGTTCAAATATATCCATTTGTCTAAAGTAGCATATAGTATTCTCATTTTACAATGGACTGGGTATTGACCCCTTCCTCTCAAGATCTGACATGGTACTCTTAACAATCTACAAAATAAATGTTTAAAAAAAAAACTTTAATATAATACTATACATTTTTTTCTTGCTAACATCTAACATATACTATTAAGGTGGCATGATCTTCATCTAGGAGACTAAAAAATTCTGCTTAATATTTGGTTCTGTCTATGTATACATCAGAAATGGTCTGAACACAGATGTTTTTCCTTATTTTATTAAAACACTACAATATATTTTCTCTCCCACTACAATCATCACTTACTCAAGTACATATATTCAATTTTACCTAGTCTCTCTCCTCTGCAGTTTGTCAAGTTTCTAAATATGCTTACAAGTATACATAACCTTAGAATCTCATTTTTATATACAAAATTAAAGCAAAAAAAGGTAAACTTGCCATGTATCCAACAACTCAATTGAATTCTAGTTAAGTTTAATTTAATATTTCAAAATAATATTCTCTTGTGAGGCAGGCCATTCTTTAAAAATATGACATTTCTAATGTCATAATCTTGGCCCAACAATTATTGGATATTTGAGGAATCTAGTGAGAACCTTTGGCTTATTACTGTGATTATCATAATCTCCCTCCACTGGTAATAATAGCCTATTGACTTGAAAAATAATCTAAAAAATAATAATGTGGTAGTCAAAATAAGTCTGAATCACATATATATTTTTAACGCATGTTTACATCCAGTTTTTAAAAGATTTTATTTATTATTTTTAGAGAGAAGGGGAGTGAGAGAGAGATCAATGTACGGCTGCCTTTCACCTGCCTCCAGCCACAGACCTGTCTGGAGACCTGGCTTGCAACCTGGTATGTGCCCTGGCTGGGAATAGAATCACATATTCTTTACTTTTCTTAGATCGATCACAGAAAGATTTTATAACCTTGAAAAAGTCACTGCACCTCTTTATACTTTTATTATCATTTCTTTAAAATAAGGAACATTTTTTAAAAATTAAAAAATAAAATAAGGAAAATAATGTCACCTTATTATCTGTTTCATTGATGAGGTATGAAGACTAATAAATATGAAAGGCACCTCAGACTTTTGGGAAGCTAAACTCAGTATAAATTTAAAATATTCATGAAAAATAGCACACAAAGGGTTTGTAAATACAGAGTTTTCATAACATGTCTTGGACAAAATACAGAAAATAATTCATACCCTGATATTAATTTTCTGAAGTTCTCCTGTTCTACCACATCCACTGCTTTACTATTCCAAATCAAAGGCCTAAAGGAATTTTTATATCATTACATGTAACATTCAGCTATGGTCCCATTGCCAGGTTGTGAAATACTTATCTTCTAGTTCAAGTACCAGATTTACTGATCCTAATGGGAAATTTGCATTGGTTCTAAGATTACAAATAACAATTATGCCAAAGCAATTACTCTTAACCTCAGTTTGTACGCCTTGCTTGCAGTAGGGCACTTTTATCTCTTCCCTTTATTTTCATTCTCATTTTGGCCTGGAGGAATTTTTAAAAAATCAATTACAGTAGATATTGGAACAGGTCTACTGAATAACACCTAGGCTGACTACAGACATTGTGTGGAGGATAAAGAAAATTATAATTCAAGTAAAAAATAAAACATACTTCTGGAATCAAAGGAAAAAGCATTATGCCTTAGATTAGCTAGTTTGCTTTATTCTCCACATATTCTTACGAGTACAGAGGAAGCATTTTGTGTAGCAAATATAAAGCAAATTATGCACTGCCTGTATTCTAAATAATTTGTTGACATCCCACATAGTATGCCTGAGCTTTCTTTCTCAACAAACATAATTGATAGAAATAACTCATTATTACTACAATAATTTTTAATCTTGATCATGAACATCCTACCATGTCAGATACTATTAAGCACTTGACCATTTTTTATTTCTATTTCATAGATGAGAAAACAGGCAAAGATGAAAGAATTTGCCCATATTCATAGAGCTAATGAGGGCAGAGCTAACTAAGAATTCATCTGGGGCATGCCTCAGGAGCCTTTGCTATCATCACTTTCTCTTCTAGTTTCTCATGATGAGCCAAATGCATCACAAAGCAGTATTGCTGTCCAGTTGTCATTACATCATGGTGACAGACTGATTCTACCACAAAGAATATATCAAAAGTTTATTAATTTTGGCTATGCTTTTACTCCCATTATCAAAGCTACTCATATTTCTTGAGAATATAATGGAATGAATGATTATGAGTAAATGATTATATTTTTACTGTATGCAAGTATAATTAAATAAAAAATATTGCATTTTTCTTCATATTGAGACTTGGCTAATAGACAATCTATTATTTCGTGTCCTTACATGGTGTCAAATGATTATTTTCCTTAACTAAAAACCAAAAGAATCAGGCCCTGGCTGGTGTGGCTCAGTGGATTGGCACTGGCCTGCGAACCCAAAGGTCGCTGGTTTGATTCCCTAGTCAGGGCACATAACCAGGTTGTAAGCCAGGTCCTTATCCGGAGGCAGGTGAAAAGCAACCATACATTGATGATCCTCTCCCTTTTTTCCTCTCTCCCTGCCCTTCTCTCTGAAAATAATAAAATTGAAAAAAAAAAAAAAATCTTGTTCTATAAAATCTAATAATGTTCTCCCTTATTGAAGACACTGATTTATGAACGTTATTTCTTTATATGTATCATATGTAATATATATGTAAAACCAATAAGGCAGTTTATACACAAAGGATTCAAAAAGAATTTATCACCAATACTATGGTCACTGTTTCTAATCAGAATACTAATTAATGTTGCTTTTCAGTATATATTAAAATTTTGTAATCTATTTACTGATTTTCTAAAGTAGCTCTTAAAATGAAAAACTATAAAATATGCTCCCAATATAAGAAACTGGGGAGAAAGGAAATGTAAAAAGAAGGAAAAATATCATCTATAATAAATACCCTCAGTGGAAGAAAAATAATAGATTGGTATATTTCCTTCCATATTTTTCCATGAATATTTTAATAAAAAAGTATTTGCTATTGAACTAGAAATTCTGTACATCCAAAAGTTAAAATGGCTTCAAAATTTTCAGAGTAGTGCATATACAAGCCCAGTTAAATTATAAAAGTGTTCTTTTAAAACAAACTCTATGTTTTACAATAGAATCACTTCAAATAAATATTTATAGTTTATAACATCATAGAAATCTTCTACTCTGGGCCTAAGCAGATAACTATTTTATGTGATCCATAACATTTAGCACTGCAGTTAGGGGCCTGCATGAATTAGGTTTGGTAACTCTCAGAGGCAAACTTCAGTTGAGGTAAGTCATTCCCATGGCCAGAAAATGTCTTTTTTTTCTGTCCATATGTGATGTATATACATCATGGCCAAATGATATCAACTGTGCACATGTGACTGCATGTACACAACTGCATCTAAAAAAATATATGCTTTTGAGTTTAGGTCCAATTCAAAGAGGCCTCTGCTTCTCTGCAGACAGGCATCTCTATTGCAATCATTATTCACTGTTCCTTCATTTGAACAAACAAAACAATTTACTATCCTTTGCAGAAACATATATATATATATTTTAATTCAGAGTACTATGCTGTAATGGCTCTCCTTCCCAAGAAGGCAGTCTGCTTTTGAGGGCAAGGAAATCTTCAGTCTGATGGTCTGCAGAAAAACTGTTCATTCACAGTAAATGTAAAGGTTCTTTTGTTCCGTATTTCATGGTTGGAAGTTTTAAAATGCCACTGGTGATTTATTTTATTTATATTTATGTAAAACTAGAGTCAAGCTACAATAGTGAAGTTTTAGATATTGTTGGAAGACTTTTATTATAAAAATTCTGGATGTCTGTTTAGTAATAGAATTTGAGAGATTCTTAATTGACCGTTTCCTATGTTTTATTGATTCAAATCTATTTAGTAAGACTCCCATTAGGCACTCTAAAGTAAAAAATGAAGGGTATTTTGCACTAAAAAATAAACAATTTTATGTTCCTATCTCCCAACCTGACTTCTAAACTACATAGCAAAATATTCAACAAACCAAATTTCAGAGCAAAAAATCTAACCTGAAAACAGAACTCATAGACATGCGTTCAGTACAAAATGCCCTTTAGAATATGTGCCTTGAACTTCTTGTAGATATAAACTTAATATGAAAAACACATGCTCAGTGTGGTGAACAGGAAGGATAAATCTAATATCTTCACCATAGGGGGGAGCAGAAAAATATCCCAAAAAACATTCTCAATAGCAAGCACACAAGTGGCAAGGGGCACTGTGCTATTCCTAGCATGGAGATACCAGGATTTAGTTTGGCTTTTACCTAAGCCAGGATTGCATCACACTGGGAAAGTCTTAACCTCCTCTAAGTCTCCTTTCACTCGCTCTGAAGATGGTGAAAAATATCTGTGATACCTCACAACATTTTAACAATAATTAAACGTTGAGGTACCTTATAAATGCTAAAGCCCCTTGCCCACATGAATTGGAGGGGTTAATAAATGGCATAGGGTTCTGGGAATGGAATATTTATGATGGCCTTCCATGCTATATTCATGCCAGTAGGAGGTGGATATTTTAAACGTTAGAAAAACTCCATAAGAGATATTTGGCCTGTTAGAAAAAGCCTTAGAAAAAACTCATGTAAAGATCCAAAGATCTAAGTGTAAATACTACCTGAGAATTACATTAAAGCTTGGGGCTTAACAAATAAATTGGAAAAAAGTTATTATATCAAACAAAACAAATAATTTGGTAAAGATATAACAAAAAATTAGCTACTGTCACCCAAGTTGGTGACCCTGACATTTGGAACAGGAGTTTCTCAAGTCACAAAACTTGGAGTGAAAGGTGAATAAATCGATGACAAGGAGAGTTTTAGGACTGTTAAAAAAAGAAGTCAGTTTGTGTGATTAAATGTTTCACATCTTTGGAGTAATGTAATAGCTGAAAATTAAAAATCCCAAGGTATGCTATGATTTGTAGTGCTGGTATTATGGGAGCTCTGAAAAAATGTTTATGGACTCATTTTACCCAATTTTATTAGTGGACTCAGAAGGAAATTAAAAACTTTAACATTTAATTTTATTAACATAAAATATTTGAAAAAGTTCAGGCATATCCAGGACAACCAATATAATAGGCTTTGTCTTAAAATTTATTTTGTTCATTTAATTTAGGAACAAAGAAGAGTTGTGTAGGCAAATTCAAATACACATTAGTTTAAAAAGCCCTCATTTTCCATACAACTCTTTAATGACAACCAATAGAGACACCTGCCTTTAAATTATTTTTGAGTTGTATATTTATTTAAATTTTTTGTAAAATATGAGTTGCTTTATTACTCTCAAAAATATATTACTTTACATTTCAAACTGATTAAAAATAACAGATTAAATCATATACTTGTCTAGTTTTTCAACAAGCTTATTAATAAGCTACTAAATGTAGAAATTTAATCAAATATTTGTCTAGTCTTTCACTGAACTTATTACTACCTTACTAAATGTCAAGTATTGAGTAAATGAATTACACATTCATGATCGGTTTTCCTTAATAAGAATGCAAGTTTTTGTTTCACATTTTTCATGTACAAATGTGTAAACAAGAATATTTAAGTTCAGTGGTAAATCTGTTATTTGACAAGGATACAATATGTAACAAGTAGTTAATTAAACATTTGGGTTAATACAGCAATAGCATACAAGTGTAATTATCTATTGATGCACCAAAAAATGCACATATTAGGGAACCTATTTTGATCTTTTCTTGAATTCAGATGATCCCAATTCCCTTTAGGATACTGCTGAATGCGACAGTCACCATATAGAATAACTGGAATCATACTTTTAAAATTAAAAAAAAAAAATCAATTTTGTGAACAAAAATATTTGGTGGCTGATCTCACATGTATATAATTCAACACAGAGCTGAAAGGAATAGTGAGTTTTCCTGCTTATCCATATCCCTTCTAGGCTTTTTTTTTTTTTTTTTTTTTTCATTAGAATGAAAACGATTTATGGAAAAGGGCTATTTGAAGCTCTTTCTTTCCTGTCAGCCCTTGGGCCTATGATGTAATACAATAATGATCCTGGAATCAGGGAGCCTGGCTGGCGAATTAAAACAGTGGATCTTTCATGTGCCTCTGTGTTCTGTGATGCACCATAGCCAAGGCACAAAGGCAAAGTTGCCTTGAAAGAACTAAAAATTCCAGGAAATGTGGATTGTTTCTCAAGTTTAAAAGATGTTCTCAAAAGTGGTAGGAGATGAAAATTGTTGGTGGATTAATTGAACAAAATTTAAAGGGGTCACCAAAGGGAAAACAAGGAAGTTTTCCAGATTCTGACTCACATGAAAATTTACCTTGTATATTAAAGGAACAACTTAAGTTGATTAGGGAAATGAGGCTTAGAACTGTCCATGGGTTGTATATGATGAGAGCCTGAAAGGAGAAAGAAGAACAGAAGCAACACTCTATCATAGAAAAGGCTGATGCTTTTCCTCCCAACCCCTACCTAGAAAATATTCTAGTCTAGCAGGCAGCACTGACCTGTAGTTAATAACAATCTTAATATAGATAACATTTATTTTATTTTACTTTTTTAAGATTTTATTTATTATATCCAGAGAGAGAAGAAGGGAGAGAGGCAGAGAGGGAGAGAGAAATCAATGTATGGTTGCCTTTCACCTGCCTCCAGCTTCCAACCTGGTTATGTGCCCCGGCTGGGAACTGAACCAGGGACCTTTGGGTTCACAAGCTGGTGCCTTATCCACTGGACCACCAGCCAGGGCTAGATAGCATTTATTATTGAGACTTTATTTTGTAAAGTTTAATCCCATCTGTGTTCCATTTTAAAATGAACATTCAAAGAGCATGCTGTTAATACAGGATAAGTAAGTAGTGGATAAAAGATGTGAGCCTAGCCCTGGTTGGTGGCACAGTGGATAGGGTGCCAGCTTGCAAACCCAAGGGTTGCTGGTTCAATTCCCTACCCAGGGCACATAACCAGGTTGCAAGCCAGGTCTCGAGCTGGAGGCAGGTGAAAAGCAACCATACATTGATGTCTCTCTCCCTCTCTGCACCTCTCTCCCTTCCCCTCTCTCTAAAAATAATAAAATCTTAAAAATATATATGAGGCTATATCTCTAGACTTTAAACTCAATGTGGTAAAGTACAAAGAGAACAGATCTATGTGTCTTCTGCTTAGGTTGAATGTCAATAAAAAGGGATAATTCACCTAAACCTGTTTCTGACCAAAAAACAGCCACAGAATTAAAGTGATTTTTTTCTTTCTCTCACCCTCATTTAAGCAGGTGCCTCTTCCTTGAGTTATAGGCCACCCTAACATTCTACACATTCTACATCTGAACCCATTGATAGTTCACAAATGTACAAGACTGCAGAATAACTGTAAGAACACCTTAAACATGTCACATTTCTTAGTACAAATCAATAGTCAGTAGCCATATCCATTTTCTCATTGAAGGCAACACATTTATTCTTGTAAAATTTACAAGAATAAATACAAACTCTTAAAGAAGCCAATCACACAATACAGAAATGAACATACTTCAATTGATAGCAGTTGATATTAAAAACAGAACAAAAATAATGGCTTAGTGATCATTTTCCAAATGAATGAAGAACTTGAAGCAACAGCTGTAGAAGTTAAACAAATGGCAACAGTTTTTGATTAGAATTTATACCCCCATCAAATTTAATCCATACATAGATTACTCCATATGGTTCTAAAATTTTCATTTTGACAAACTAAAGAATGATGTTAAAGTCTGGAAACAATTCTCATGTTAGTAAGACACTGAAGAATTGACTAAATAGAGTCAGGGAAAGAGAAAAAAATAACTTAGGAGGAACAAAATTGTTCTTATTCTATTTGTGCATGGAGGGTGTGTTTTTATTTTCATGTCTATATTGCTAAAAAAATAGTCATAACTAGGACGCATAGGTATAAGCTACATGGGGGCCAGACTGTTCCTCAATTTAGACATTAAATTATCCAAAAGTAGGTTGGCTATTTTTTTATATAACCACTGAGGGGATAACTGTGATTGTTTGTTAAACTAAATGTTAGAAGATTCTTGTATTAGGTGCAAATTTGGATCAGCCATTTAAGCCCCTTCTAACTCTAGAATTACTGATTTTGTGGGAGCAGATGGAAGCTGAGGCTCACAGTAATGAAAATCTTGAGTCGCACTGAAATGGCTTTTTATAGAAGCACATAGAATCACATATATTTATTGAGCACATATTTACTCATATGTGCTCAGTAAATACTTTCCTTCCTTGAGTTCCCCCAGAAGTTTCATGTAGACACTTCCTACATCTATGTTGAATCCAAGTGAGAAAATACCTTCCTTCCTAAGTAAACATTGTGCCTCTGACATGTGAAACTCTGACAGTGAGTATTGGTTTTCAGAAAAAGGTTTTTTGGTTGTTATTTGACTTCTAAGCTATGATGTATTAGTCTGAATATTATCCGTATAGTTTTTTTCATTACATACTCAGAGTTAATTTCACAATGCTTAACTTGGTAGATAAAAGCAAACCTATCTGCATCATCAGGTTGTTTGAAAATATAATCATTATTTTTCCATGAAAGTGAAAGTGACTATTCACAATATATATAATGCATTATGTGTGTCTGTGTGTGTGTGTGTGTGTGTACACATATACTACAATTGACATTTAGTTGAGTTGACCCCTAAGATTGCACTAATTTTCAGTGTCATCATATTAAGAATGGAAGTTTAGTTAACAGTAAATAGAATTTTCTCCTAATATCTTATTAAAAACCAAAAATGTTGAAGTTAAAATATAATAGAACAATAACATGTCACCTAGGACTTCATACTCTACAAAACATTCACAAATATTCTGGTTTAATTAATAAATAAAAGAGAAATACACCACTGTCAGTGGGACTACTGTGGTATGAAAAGACTAAGGTCACATGCTATGTTTTCAAGCAGTGCTTAGAGAAAGTAATCTGGCCATAGCTGAATGGGAGGAGGGGTTGGAATTGGAGTACTAATGCTATAGTGGAGACCTGATGTGGTGAGGCCTGGCCCAGGCTGATAGCAGGAACAGTGGAAATAAATACAATTACAAAGGGACAAATAACCAAATCTATTTGCCTAGAGACAGAAGTAGGGATAGATGGTAGGAGACAGGAGGGAAAACTGATGATGACTAATAAATTGAACCTATGTGACTAATATATGATGTAACCATAGAGAGAAGTAGAAAAATAACTGGAAGGGAAAATCATCTTGAGTTAAAAATATTAGTAGATCTCATACTAAATTTGTTATCTGTCAAACATTGTTTTTCAGTGCTTTACATTTATTGACACACTTAATACTTACAAAAATCTCATATGGTAGACATCTAAGGTGGCCTGATGTCAATGAGGTTAAACATCCAAAGATTGTTTTTTTCTAAAATTTGACATTGGCTGACCAAAATAAATTACTTGCAGTTCTTTGTTAAAGGTGTATGTTATACTGGTCTGTCTGAAAGTGAGATAGCATCACACTATTTGCAGGGTCACTTTGGAGTGTACAAAAGGAGATGGGAATAAATATTTAGGGAAAAAAAGGAAAGTGTTGGCTAAAAGTTGTATGCTTTACAGTAATTTCCTCCAAAATACTTTATAAAGGGTAAGGCTAAGTATGAGGGAAGACATGTCATCAACTAAAAATGCTTTTAAAAATATAGCTAAATAAAAAAAAGATGTTCTTTAACCTCTGATTTTATTGTAAATTAAAGACATTCAGTGGTAGAAGATGACAAACAATTTCAATAGCAAAAACAAGGTTAAAATAAATGATTACTGTGGTTACATGTAATATAATGTCCTTTAGTTTTTTTGGAGAATGGCATCATCAAGTTCTACAGGTCTACAACTTCCCTACAGATAGCCCAGGAAAAATAAATATGAGAAAGAAAATTCAAATGTGGTAAAATATTAACATCTGAAAAATCTTGAAGTTTTTTAAAATAAATTTTTAACTCTTCTGTACATTTGAAATTATTTAGACTACAAGATAAAAAGAAAAATATAGTTGGGGCTGTTGGCAGAGCCTGTGTGTGCGAGTATGTGTGTGTATCTATTTTAGAGTTCTGAGATGGGTGAAAGGAGAAAAAAATCAATGCTAAAAATCAGGGAATGAACTGAGTATGTGTATAGCATGAAAACTGATTTCATCTGGTCCATTCCATGTACTTATGAAATGATATTGCTGTGCTTCTAACACTGCATCTAAGGGAAGGAAATCAATTTTCTATAGAGGCCTTCATGGCATCTTATTAAGTGTTTATTGAGGGTTAAGCATAATAAGAACAGTTGAACAGCAGTGGCTAGTAGGTAATTGACCAAAAGCTTATTGGTATTTCAAAAGATAGGGATAGCAGGCAGGTAACAACTCACTTTGATGACTACAGTACAAATAAACTATGGAATTGGACCAGCAGCCTAACTTAACTAATGCATCAGCCTCACAGCCTAGGGAACTTATCTCTGAATGCCTCTAATTTTTTTCTTCTATGTGAAAAATTATCTTTTACAAAAATACAAATTCTAATTACTTAGATCTGAAATAGAGTCTGAAATTTTATATTTGTAATAAGCCTGTAAGTGTACCTAGGTATTGTGGTCCACAATTTGAGAAGCAAGGCTTTATATCATGATGACTTTCTGGTGGATGTCAATGGCATTCTATTTTACATGTCTCAGGGTTTATATGGTTATACATGTCATCTTCCCTCCTCCCAGATTCATAAACTATTTGGGATTTGGTTTCTCCTTATGTTTTCTTACCACATAATATACATAGCTCCAGGTACACAGTAGCCATTCAAGGAATACGTGCTCAAATGAATTTCTACTTTAAATGTTATCCTTTTATGTAATCTTTGGATAAATAATCTCATCTTCACACAAGAGAAACTCATGAGTGAAATGTTGTCGGTTAGCACCCCAAAATAGCCACAGAATAATTATTTAATTTGAGGAGAGAAAAGACACTTAACAAGGTAAGTAAATACAAAACAAACCAAACCGCTGTTTTTTTGCCCAAGCTTAATGTCATTTACACATAGCATTTTATTTATCACAGATACTCTCTTCCACCAATGACCTTCCCATATATATATATATATATATATATATATATATATATGTCTGTCCCTAAAGTATTCACTGCACAAACTGTTTTAATTATGTTGACATTATCTCAATACTTTCAGGACAGATCTTGTATGCATTTATTACATATATAGAGTTTAATTTGTAAACTCAAATGATTTAAAATTAATCCTTACACATGATAGTGAGATTTTCCATTTATCACATCAACTGGTATTATAGTGCAGAAATAGAGTAATGTATAGTTTATAGTTCACTTGGTCAGCTATGTCTGCAATGAAACTTTTTATATTTTTTGTTTTAAATGTTAGCATAAATTGTAAATGTTTGTGTAAAAATTAGACTGTTAATGTTATCAGTCAAATTCTCAAATATGCATTTTTTAGAGCACAGTTACCTCTTAAATATGAGGATCTCCTTATGATACCCCCTTATGTTTTATATTAGATTGTATGTTAATTAACATCATTCTTAAAATAATTACTTTTTAATTTATTTTTTAGAGAGAGGGCAAGGGAGAGAGAAAGAGAGGGAAAGAAACATCACTGTGTGGTTGCCTCTCACATGCCCCCAACCAGGGACCTGGCCTGCAACCCAGGCATGTGCCCTGACCTGGAATTCAACCAATGACCCTTTGGTTCATAGGCCGAGCTCAATCCACTGAACCACACCAGCTAGGGCTTAAAATAATTACTTTCAATACATAAGTATCAAGCCTATCTAACTCAGAATTGTATAGTAAAACCTTCTGTCTTTGACAGGTGACTAACTATAAAAAGTCACTCTATGAGAGGTGTCTCTAAATATTCCGTTCAGATTAGGTCATTTTACTTTTATTCAGAAAACTAGAAGCATTAAAGAACAAAACAAAACAAGATAGGTCAAACAGAAAAGCCAGATGCTATGAACTAAGCTGTTCATTACCCTAATTCATATGTCAAAACCCTAACCTCCGACATGATGGATTTGGGGAGACATTTAGATTTAAGATGAGACCAAGAAAGTGGAAGACGGGGCCCTCATAATAAAAAGACACCAGTCTCTCTGCCTCTCTCTCCCCTCTCCTCTCTCTCTTTCCCCATCTCTCTCACTCTGTGTCTCCCCTCACCTCCATCCCCTCCATCCCTCACCCCCAACATGTGAGCACCTAAGAACACAATGAGAAAATGGCCAGCTGCAAACAGCAAGAGGGCCCTCACCAGAAAAACAAATCAGCTGCCATTTGAGCTTGGCCTTCCTAGCCCCCAATGGTATGAGAAATAAATACCTGTTGTTCAACCCATCTCATCCTTGGTATTGGGTTATAGGGGCCCAAGCTGACTAAGATTGCAGACAATAGAAATGAACGTATCTCTGGGAGCCCAACTGACTTTGATCAAAATATCTCCTTGACAGATTTCCTAGGAAAATAAACTATTCTAAGAATAGCTGTTAGTTAAAAAGTTTTACTACAGTATTAAGCAGTTGATTGGTTTCAATGGTATGCCTAACACCACTATCCAGAGAACAATGTTTCAAGTGCTTCTGCCCCATATAGGCCTTAGAGCGGAAAAGCAGGGCATGATGTTGCTCATTAAAGAATAACAACCTTTTTCACCAAAGCCTCTGCCACTGCTATTTATGCCTTGACTAGCCAAAGCTGGTAAGTTTCTTCTCACAGCCTATGTATCATGCTACTTAAAATAGTCAATGTGTTCCTTAAATTTGGCTTCCTACTGGCTTATGTTATCATGGAAGGGTGTTTCCAAGTATTGTAACTAGCTTACAAATGAAGACAAAAACACTTGTAAGGAAAAAATGAAAGGAATGCCCTTTTCTGTAAGGCTTATAAAATGGGTTTCAGTAAGATTTGCTTTGCTTTCTGAAAACATTGCAAAGCTCCCTTTATATCACAAAAAGTAAGTGAGGAGCACACACACTTAACTTCTTGTCACCCTTATTTATTTATTTTAATGCTTCTTTCTGTACTTTGCATACTCTTGCTTATTTTCATTGCAATTTCTGCTCTAGACTATTTCTTAATATGCGGAAACTCTAGCTAAGGAGGCTTTTTTTTTTTTTTTTTTTTGGTCTGAAAATGAGAACAAACTGGAAAAAAATTCCATTACACCCTTAGTAGCCATGTTAGTTGACATATCATTGAAATCTGAAACACATATCAGGAAGATTTTCCTATATTGTGTAATGAAAAGTTTGCAGGCATATTTTCACTAAATACTGTCCACACATGTTTCATTGTCTCCAGACAAATGGTCTGTAGCAAATCTCTGAAATCTTCTCTCGCAGTACTACAGCTTAAAAGATTCATACCATCAAACACTGCACCTCAAAGGCTAATGTCTCCTCTCCAAATTCCAAACACCATAGTCTAATGAAAATTTAAAGTCTGAGCTCCTCGCCAGGGAGCAGCTGTCAAGCATCTCTTAAAAGAAAGAAACATAAACAGCTTCCACCCAGAGTACCAATGTCTTATCTTTGAGAAAAGACAGAGTAAGGGCAAGTTTTCCTTTTTAATAAAAAAAGAAAAATACAAAGTATGCTATTTGATGTTAAAATGATGGGCTTTTGAGCTCTCGGTAACTGATTAACACACTGTTCCAAATATATGATAAAATTAAGAAGAGAGACAAAAATTTCTCTTTCTATACGAAGATACATACACACTTTTACACACAAACATGTGTACAAGTATTTGGGGGACATTGCTTTTTATTTTAACTTCTTTCATGGTAAATTTTGGTGTAAAGTCAGATTTATTCTGCTCAAAGCTGCATTTCATTCAGTCATGGCTGCCCTCGAGATAAAACAAAGTACATTTTAGTTCAGCAGCATTTCATATTTTTCTCTCCTCTCAATACATTTCCTCAATGATCCTTCATTTACACTTTCTGGTTCAGTAAAATTCCTTGCAGTTATACTCCTTCATAAAAGCTTGATCTGAAAAATCTTGTATAGAAAGAACCAAATCGCTTTATGTTACCCACAGAACAATTTATTTGAGTACAGAGAGCCTCCAATTAAATTGGAAAGATTTCCACTCGCATCCACAAAAATGCAATTTCATTTTTCAATTACAGTATCTTAAATGAATTTATACTATCTCTCTAATAAAGAAACTTATTTAAAAACAGTTTAATATTAAATATTTTATAAGATGAAATAAAACTCTCTCTTTTGTGATTCATATACTGTCTGGTATACCTTCTGCTGACTTCTGGTTTGAGAAATAAAAAATGCCCATCTTAAAGGAGAACAGTATGTCTAGACTCCTACCTGGTACACTAATAGCCTAATATAATTCACTGAAGATAGGTTACCTTTAAATTTTTTTTTTTTTAAAGATTTTATTTCACTATTTTAGAAAGAAGGGAAGGGAGAGAGGCAGAGAGGGAGAGAGACATCAATGTATGGTTGCTTTTCATCTACCTCCAGCCACAGACCTGACTGGAGACCTGGTTTGCAACCTGTTTATGTGCCCTGGCTGGGGAATTGAACCTGCGACCTTTGGGTTCACAGGCCGGCACCTTATCCACTGTGCTACCAGCCAGGGTTTACCTTTAAATTTTTTCCATGGCCATTGACCACATATGGAAATGAGTGGTTACATTTTACTTTGGTTACCCTGTGGCTAATTCTTCCATAAATGTCAAAGGGAATAGAAAACACAAATAGTGAAAACCATGAACAACCATTTTGAACTGGCAAGTGTTTAGAAAAATAGTGACACTTTAAGGGAAAAGATTCAGTTGAGTTCACACAAATCATTTGCATTTATAAATGCATATTCACCCATAATTCTTATCCAAACTACTTGGATAATTTGATTATATTCAAAGCCATTATAATCTAGTACTATTTAAGACCAAACTTTAAAAGTAACCATTTGGTAATTGAAATTTGGTAACTAAAAATGTCAAAAATATATATATATAAAACAGGCCCTGGCTGGTAGCACAGTAGATAAAGGTGCCGGCCTGCGAACCCAAAGGTCACAGGTTGGATTCCCCAGCCAGGGCACATAGCCAGGTTGCAAACCAGGTCTCCAGTCAGGTCTGTGGCTGGAGGCAGGTGAAAAGCAACCATACATTGATGTCTCTCTCCCTCTCTGCCTCTTTCTAAAAATAATGAAATAAAATCTTAAAAAAAAAAAAATATATATATATATATATATATCAAACAATATTCAATTAAAAATTTAAAATCCTTGGGGCTTAAAATGCAGCTGATATTTTAAAATATAATACTACAATATGTTGTGGTTTTATGCTGTGATGATGAGCCAAATATAAATTTAAATTTAATAGAATCATAAGCTCATTAAACATGTTTGCTATTTAAAAAACCAAGAAACATTAAGTATAAATATGAATGCTATTAAGTAGTAGAGTTAACATTGGATCAAAAAGGGTAAGCTTTCTAGCCGTACTATGTGCTATTTTTAATACTATTTCCTCTGTAAGAAAAATGTTACAAATATCTAAACCTATGATTCCTTTTAATGTGTGGAAATGTGATTATCACCCCTGTTTATTTCTCATTTTTTTTAAAAATTGAAGGAAGTTCAAGTTAAAATTTCCCTTAAAATGTTACCTTGCTCACATTAAGTACACTCATCATACTCACCATTGTCTTAGAAAATGTCGCTGTCACAATTTATCAAGTTTATAAAGTGTGATAAGTTTTATGTGGTGATGAGAAAGAGATTAATAAGAGAGTGACATATTGTAGGTAAACCTCTTCAAGAAATGCTATTTAAATTAAGACTTGAAGATGAAATCAGCTAATAGAAAACACTGGCTACTAAAGAAGAGGGTCAAGCTTGTGTCGTAAGGCTGGCTGGAACTCAATGAGAGAAATGGGGTGACGTTGGGAGGGTAGGCAAGAACATAGTAGAGAATGGCAGGGAATTTTCATTTTATTTTAAATGCATGGACAGCCCTTGCAGACTTATAAACAAAAGAGTCAAATGATTTGATAACTTTTAGAAATGATTATACTGACATGCATGGGTAATAGAGGACAATGGCAGCCGGTGGTACACAAAAGTAGAAGGTTTAGGATTTCCATGTTATATGAATTATCTGAATTTCTTATTTGAGTATGAAATGTTTTCCCATAGCATAATGGAACGCACTGGGCACTCAATGTACTTTATGAGCAAGTACCAATCATCTTGAAATTATTTTACTGTTTCATTGAAATTGAGAACATCTGTTCCCTCCAGGTGAAGAATCTTAATATGCTAAACCTGATTCAGGTGGTATGCTTATGCATACAGATAGGCAGAGAGACAGATATGTAGGGAGACAGAAACATATAATATATAGTTTTTGCTATATGAATATTATGTAATACATTTTGGCACAATCCTAGGTGAATAGTGTAGTTCTACTATTCTTTAAATATTTTAAAGTGTTAAGTTGATAATTTTTATTTCCTACCATTGTGTCTTGCAATTCAGAAGAATACAAGAATCATACCTATTCCAGTTGGCTGCTTTACTGTACGATTTGTGATTAAGCCTTTTTATAATGTTTTGATGTGAGGTGTTATACAGAGGTGTTTTTGTACTTTTATTTTTTACCTCAAAGCCATTCTTTTTTCTAGTCACATTATGAAGTCTAAAAATGCTAATAAACGTTCATGAGATATTTTTTCTCAGGTAACTTCTAACTTGGAAATGGGTTTTTGAAATAATCTTTTGTCAGTATACAGTGTGCAAATCAGTTTATAAAAAGAAGAGAAAGTCTAACTATTCCAAAGACTTTAAGAATATCTGGATCTCGTGTAATACACAAATAGTTCAAGACTCATATTTGGTCTAAATCAGCCACTCAGCCCTTAATGCAAAACCCTTTTTAGAACTAGGTTACACAAAGAAAATCTATCAACAATGATCTGAATAAATCCATACTAACCTGCACTATGTAAAGATATACAATGAACAATTGTTCAAAAGATTCATGGGAACTTAATCTGTCTGTAATAAATTCTTAGGAGAAATTCATTGGGGAACATAAATATGTTCTAACTTAGAAGCCTGAGGACATTTCAACATTCCAGAGAAATGCAAATACATAGTATGGCAAAGATGTCAGAAGAATGTTTTCAAAATTGTGCACATGACCAGCATTTCAATATGACAGCACCTATTTCAAATACCTGGGAGGTTCTCAGAAGGCAATGTAAATAAAATGTAAAATTGTGAAGTATCAACAAGCATAAATTGATCAATCATTCAATAGATAACAATTTTTCTGTTAATACACACCAGGCTGTAAGTTATAATACAAAATAGCTCTCTATAATTTATAAAAGTGAAAGTAAATAAGAACTTCTTTATATAACTCAATGTTCCAAAATGAAAATGTCTTTTGTTTTCTATGTGCAAAGGGCACCATGTGTCAATATATGATGGTGGATACCTACTCTGTTAGATAGGAATGACAGAGGAAATTATGCAAGCACTAGAGATGTTTCCAGATTTAAGGAAAAAATATTTATGACCCCGCCATTCAAAGGCAGAGAAGAGTGCCTGCCCTGGGGAAAATGTTGTTAGAGACCAGTGACTGACTGAATCAAGTCCTGTTAGTTTGAGAGGATTAAGTTAGTTGGTTGGCATAAATAACTACTGTGATACAATGGTCAGCATGCTACAAAATTAACTTTTGTTTTAGAATTTTTATTAGCAGGAAGGTACTCCTGATTATTTCATTTTTTCTTGTGTCATGGGATTTTCCAATATTAAAATTTCCTACTCTTCCCATGTCTACACTTTCCACTCCAAATAAAACTAGCGATTTACCATCTCTTCTAAAACATACCTCTTGAATCTGTTCCAGTCCTGGCTCCGTCTCTATAGCTTCAACAGCAATTATACAAAAGTTTTCAGGATTCAGCTAGTGTCACAGTAGTTTAAGTTACGTGACTCTCCTACTACTGGCTTACCTGCAGCCCTTGCTCCTGATGTAGTCCTGACACCCCAAGATGAGCCTGTGAATAGTGATTATTAACCAGGAGCAATTTTACCACAGAGGAGACATTGGGCAATGTCTAAAGACAACTTTGGTTGTCTCAGCTAGAAGTATGCAGAGGTCAGAAATGTTATGAAAATCAAACATCCTGCAATGTATAAGACAGCCTCACAACAAATAATTAATTTGGCATAAGATGTCAATAGTACTGAGATTGAGGAAGTACTCTGCTCTCAAGGCATTTGTTTTATAATCAATTCTGCCAAAACACATGAATCTTGATATAAAAAAAGAGAATGGGGAGGAGTTTATTTTTATAGGTGTTAGTAAATATTTACCTTTAAAGAATTAATAATGCCAACTATATGGCCTGATTTCTGATATTCTAGAGAAATAACAGTATCTGTGGGATGAATTTTTCAGTTTATATATGGCTCAAGTTGTTACTAGCTGTGTTCCTTTTTCTATAATGTTAACTACATTGTGATTGTTTTTCTAATCTTCAATTATAAAGTATATCAAAAAAAAAAAGGGAAAATAATGCTTT
The DNA here is from genome assembly GCA_004026585.1 of Noctilio leporinus. Classification (NCBI taxonomy): domain Eukaryota; kingdom Metazoa; phylum Chordata; class Mammalia; order Chiroptera; family Noctilionidae; genus Noctilio; species Noctilio leporinus. The sequence continues at coordinate 279,582 of PVIW01001219.1, forward strand.
CAAGTTCTCCTGGACAAAAGGAATGAAAGCATAGAGATTATCCGTCAAAAAGGATTGTAAATTATCCATGTATCAAATATCCATGTCTTGAGTTTATAGGAAAATATGAGTTTGTAAGTAACATTTGACAAAATTCAACATCTGTGAATTCAATATGTTCTTTCAGCAATCTGCTTATCCAAGTTTCTTGCAATACCCAATTTTGTTATCTTAGCTTCTATCTTTTTTCTATTATCTACCACATGTTATTCTAGCTTTGATTTGTAACTTCAAATAATTTTAGAGATCTTTGGATGTAATTTTTAATGATATTCAGTTTATCAAATATTTTTTCAGTGCCTATCTCATTTTAAGAAAGTGATGAAAGTTTTGAAGGTCATAAAAAACAAGAACCTTACAATTTGATATGCAAATGAAGAGAAGCATGCTAATAACTATTAATAAAGCAGAAAAATTAGAGAAGATGAGAAAGACTACATGGTCAAAGTACAGAATCATTCCATTATGTGAAAGAGAGAAGTATGAAGATTTTAGGATAAAGTTAGCTACTGAAATCTAAGCTCTTAACAAGTAGAGTGTGTCAGAGGAAGAAGATGTTTCAAAGGACTAGTATAAAGAAAGATCAAGATTTGTTTTTAATGGTTAAGTTTAAGCTACAATAAGGTTTGTGGTAGTAGGCACAATAGGTGGATTAGTCAGTAGGTCTGGCTGAGGCATGACAGTGATCCAGTTCTACCCAATAGAACAGTAGGGGACATCAGCAGTCAGCTTCATGCTACCCTGCAAGTTTATCCTCTTTGTTTAAGTATGAAAACTAGACAACTCCACGATGAAATCAACACTTTCAAAACTTCCTTCTTCACCAGCTCCTTGCATATTTAAGTATTCTGGTTAATAATATGACCAGATGTTACTGGAATATTAGTACACATATATTTGATGAATAAATGAAGACATGAAACCTTATAAATAGCTATTATAGAATCTTTAATAACTCTTAAAGGCTTCATGTATTGACCCTTATTTAATAAAGCTATTTGGATTTATAACAAGTGAAATTTCGTAGAATACATCTGTAGATGTAAGTGGTATCTGTATCAAACAGTCTATATACTTAAGTAGGAGGACGCAATTAAGTGCTAGTAAATTCAGTTATGCTGCTGAGTATTAAATTATATGTTACTGAAAAAAGGGTTTAAAGGAATATAGGCAAGAGAGCAGAGGAGAGTGAAAAAATGAATGTAGTATAGAGATGTGGCATATATTTGCAAATTAATAAGGGGGAAAATGTTGCATATTTATATTTATGTATGCACCTGTAAGTAATGAAGAATTACATACCATTTAGGTATAATTACTTTTACCCTCCCACTTCTACAGGTAATGTACATCTTCTGTAAGATGATATAATCCTGAACATACTGTGTCACTTTTGAACATAATGTAAACCACGGGTGGCAAACACAGGCCTGTGGGCTGAATCCGGCCCTCCACCTTTTTTATCCAGCTCAGCACCTTCTGCCTGGCACCTTGCTTCTACCCAGTTGCCTAGCTGTTAAGGAGTAGTTACATTTATACCCTCCTAAAATTACATCGGCCCTTTAAGGCAGTGAAAATGTGTTTGATACCCCAGATCTAAACCTAGTGAAACTAAGCAGAAAACCAACTGCACTCATAAATGATACATTTTTCTAAGGTCTTCCTTTTTTTTCCAACAAGAAAAAGGTTTCGACATCTACAAGTGAGAAAACACCAATACTCTTTAATCAAATTGGAAAATAGCTGATGTTTGTCACTGACAAAATTAAAAATTCATTGTTCAGTTTAGTAGCTTGAAACACTGTTATGTCACGTTCTTCCCTGAATGACACACATTCTTTTGTAGTGTTCTTTTGCTAAATGCACACTAGAATGTTGGTAATTGGGGTATGCAAATTTGTTCTGCAACTAAGAACAGGAGGTGGATTTAGGAGCTATTTTAATGTGGCGGTACAGTTATGTTTAAACTACAATAATATTCATGTCATTATCATGTATTATTCATATGCAGTGTTTGAAGTTGAAGTCTTTCCAAATATATTAAGCAACTCTTATTCACAATAATCTAATTAATTCCCACACCCGCCCTTCTTCTGGATTTTAGCAAATGTGAATCTTCAGGATGAATTCTATCATGGGCTACAAACTGGCACCTCATGGCCCAGATCCAGCCAGCAGTGTTTTGTTTTCTCTACACAGTGTTTAATTGTTTAAAAAATATATTTGCCAGAATAAAAAAATAGATAACTATTACACAAAAGTGCAGATTTTCAGTCTCTTTTGTAAAATATCAAAAGAGCTGGCGACAGGGAGCCTGCATTTCTGCATGGTGACAATTTGCTGTCTGGTTAACCTGTAGGTGGGGCCCCACTGTGTTTCACTGGTCTTCCACAGTCTAAAATGGCTCTTCCAGCTCTGGGGACATTGATGATATTGTCCCTGACACCATTAAATGCAGCCCAGTTCCATTTGACAGCCTATGCTTTAACAGAGGTTTGGCATGCATAAGAAATATTGACTACAGCTAGAATGTTATTTCTATAATGGGATGAATGGTAAAGTCAATCTTAGCTACCAGAGAATCACCGGGGGTCTGTCCATAGCTATAAACTGTCTTTTTAAAACATATTTTATTGATTTTGCTATTACAGTTGTTCCGATTTTCCCCCTTTGCCCCCTTCTACCTGATACCCTCATGCCCTCTAGCAATTGCTCCCCTTAGTTCATGTCCATGTGTCATGCATCTAAGTTCTTTGGCTTCTCCACTTCCTCTATACTTCTTAGCATCCCCCTGTCCATTCTGTAACCACCAATGTGCACTTCTTTTCCTTTTTTTCACATCCAGACAATTCACCATTTAATTATTGCCTTTTAACTGTCAGCCTCTCAAGTCATATTAATACAAAGCTTTCTTTTCATTATTTCAAAATGCTTGTTAATTCTTTTGTTTTAAAAAATTATTTTAAATTAATATCAATTGTAATATTACCAAACACATGTATATTTTTATAAATATTAGACTAGAAAAAATACTTCTAGTCCAGTGACAGTGTCTAATAACATCATTTAATTAATTGCCTTCAAAAATTTCTATTAGAAATATCTTGGTCTAGTTTCTTTCATTTCTTGTCCCAAAAAAAAGAAAATATCATCTCATAATCTTCCTTCCCAGGTCCTATCTACATTTGCTTGGCTATAGGCAGACTTCTCCTCAGTTCAAATAAATAAACAAACTATTTTCATTCCCAAAAGATTTAGTCTTCTTTATTCTTCAAATCTGCAGTGTTCAATATGGTAACCAGTTAAAATGTGGCTATAACTCAAATTGCAATATACTATAAAATACATACTTGATTCTGAAGAGTTAATACAAAAAAATTTTAAATATGTCAATAGCTTATATAATTATTATATGTTAAATGATACATTGTAGTAAATCATATTTCTTTTTTTCTTTAAAACTTATTTTACTCTGGAATGCTACTTTTGTGAAACATATCACAGAAATGGTATATTACAGAACTTACTTTCATGAAAGCTGTCCTAGAAACAGTGCCAAACCCACAGTAAAAAATGAATTTGGTTTCTGAGTCAGATTACCACCCCCTCCAACAATACAACTCAACTTTATGTTAAGCTATTGGAACTACAACTTACTCTTTTGTTTTTTTAATTTTATTGTTGTATTACATCCATCCCCTTTTTGCTCCCCTCTGTCCCCCTCTCCACCCACCCATTCCCCCCAAAGTCAATCCCACCTGTTGTCCATGTCCATGGTTCCTTTATACTAGGTTCTTGTCTAAACTGCTTCCCTTCCTTGCCTCTTCCTCCCCACTCCCCCAAACCCCCTCCCCCTGCCCGCTGAAGGCGTATTCACTGTATTCATATATTTGGTTCTGTTTTGCTTGTGGTTAGTTTTGTTCATTATTGTCCTGTAATGGGTGAAATCATATGGTATTTGTCCTTCACTGACTGGCTTATTTCACTAAGCATAATACTCTCCAGTTCCATCCATGTTGTTGCAAAGGGTAGGAGTTCCTTCTTTCTTTCTGTTATATAGTATTCCCTTGTGTAAATGTACCAAAGTGTTTTGATCCAATCATCCACTGATGGGCACTTAGGCTGTTTCCAGCACTTCGCTATTGTAAATAGTGCTGCCATGAACATACATGTACATAGGTACAGAGGTTCTTGCAACTTATTCTTTTTGGAGTTTCCATCTTAGATAGTAGAGTGATTTCTTCTTTTTTTTTTTTTTGCCATTCAGAGGTCTTATTTCTTTCAATACCCTCCATTTCGCATTTACATATGTTTTACTAGGTCAAGCCTTCAGAAATAATGGCACTTGCAGTGGTCAGCTGGTCCCCACAGAGTAGAAATTATGATGCCTACTATTTTGAGGTAAAAACATAAAAGCAAAAAGCAAAACAAACAAATAAAAAATCCCCTAGGATTTAAATAATTTTGTAAAAAAGTATTCTAGCTAATTTTTAGACGTGTGGTTGACTTCCTATGTGGTCCTAAACTAACCACTGAACTATTAAAGAGTCTGCTATATACCTCACATTTATAAAGAAATTACTATGGGTTATAAAACTTTGTTGACTACTTGACATGTGTTATTTCCTTTAATCTAAAACATAATCCATATAAAGTATGTGCTATTGTTATCCTGATTTTACTGCTAGAGATCAAATAACTCCCCTAAAGTCTCATAAACATGAAATCATATCTTGAGACTGGTTTTGTTCGATTTCTAAGTCATGTTCTTTATGGCCTCAGTGAAATGGAAGAAGGACAGGAAGGACTGAAAGATGCATAGAAGGAAGGGAGGAAAAGAGGGAGAAAAAAAGAAAGAGAAAAGAGGATAGGAGAGAATAGAACAGAATAAATGGATACAATAGACTATATCAAGGTAGATGAATATATTAATTGTAAATTTTGATTCTGAAACTTTTGATGCAGTTATTAGGTTTGTACATGTGTGTATGTAAACATGTTGGTACATGTGGGTGCTAAGAAGTATTTAAAATATTTTTCTCCCTGTGAAATTTAATCAAAAAGTTTAAAGCCATTTTACTATACCATCCTGTCTTTTCCTAATAGAGCTTATAATGTTGAATGGAATTGTTTTAATATTTTAGGTAGGTGTGGTTTAGAAGTAAATATTTTTTAAAATACATTATGTTCCTTAAGCATGGCAATGTCAAAAATACTAAAATGTATTATAATTTTACAAACTAAAACTATTTGCATATTTTAGATGTTCTTAGTCATTATCTACTCTTTTAAAATGGAGAATGTCATTGGAATAAAATAAATGGGCTACAAAGTGCAAGTAGCAATATCTGAGATTTAAGATTAAAGATGTTAAAAAACACAAAGTGAAATATATGTTTCATCAGTACCATTTTTGTTTAACTTGTCTATTTTATCTTATTTCTTCTATGGATACTAGGTAGACACATAAATTAATCAGATAACATCTTTGTAAATATTGTTTAATCAGAAATTAATTTCTGCTGTGAATAATTGTTAATAACTGCTAAACTCATATCTGATGGAGAAAAATAAACATATTGGAGCTTTAAATTCTTCATCAGCACTTCACAAAGTTAACCCTAAATAAAGAAAACTGAGTTTGCTCTACTTCAAGCCTCTTCTGTTGGCTGTTTCTTACCCAGGCTCATCAGCCACGATGTCTATTTAGACCAGAGAGATTAGGAAAGGTGGCATTTTGAGTAAGATCAGTTATATTTTGTAGTGGAAAAATAATAATTGTAAAGTTATGGCCAAACACCCATCACAGCACCTTTGCCTTTTATGTTTCTCTTCACTTTGTTTGTTTGTTTTTATGTAAATTCTTTTTTCTGTTTTGTTTTGTTTTTTTTAAGATTTTATTTTATTATTTTTAGAAAGAGGGGAAGGGAGAGAGGCAGAGAGGGAGAAAGACATCAATGTATGGTTGCTTTTCACCTGCCTCCAGCCACAGACCTGACTGGAGACCTGGTTTGCAACCTGATTATGTGCCCTGGCTGGGGAATCGAACCTGCAACCTTTGGGTTTGCAGGCTGGCGCCTTATCCACTGCGCTACCAGCCAGGGCCTTCTTTTCACTTTGTTACCATAACTTGGAGTTTTTCATAAAACACAAAATTTTTAGTGGCTAACAGTGGCTTCAGTTTTCTTACTGCTTTATATAGTCTGTGAGAGTCTATACATTACATATATATGTGTGTGTGTGTGTGTATATATATATATATATATACATGAATTTTTATCATTTGTATCTATTATTATATAACAATGTGTTATATAATATATAATTATATAATTATATATATAATATACAATATCAATATATATTATTAATATAAAATAAATGCATATAAACTTGAAAGTGACCAACAATCTGGTCTAGTGCATAAAACCACATGCTCCTCATTTTGATCACCATTTCAGATGTCCTACAAGGACCTTTTCTAATTTTTAAACCTCTTGCTATATTTTAGATTCTCAGTCCTTCTTTCTCAGAACAATCAAATTCATCCCACCTTAGGGCCATATATTTCTCTTTGTGTAGAATATTCTGTGTCATATTTCTAGTTTGCAGAAGCATCACTACTTTAAAAACATGGAAAAATTAGCCAGAAAATAGAAACACTGACATATCCTGTTACTCCAAAATCCACCTAGGCACATACCCATAGAGAAATACATATGCATCATCTTAAATGTATTATAAACGTAATCAGATCTATGTTATCTGTAATTGCAAACAAATAGAAAATAACCTGGAAATAACCCAACTCTTAATAGAAAGCAGAGTGAACTAAATGCACTGTGATGAATTTGCAGACTAGAATATTATATATAGCATTGAATATGTAAAAATATATATCAACATGGATAAATATCAGAAACAATGTCGACTCCAAAAAAAGCCAGTTATAAGAAAAAAAAACTATGATTTCAGTTTTACAATGTTTTAAACATGCAAAACTAAGCAATTTGTCTTCAGGTTCATATGTGTGTGATAAAATTATTAAGTAAGCTAAGAAAATGATAAATACAAAATTTTAAATGGTGACAAATTCTGGTAAGGAAGGAGTTGAGATCAGAAGGGTATGTAAAAACTTCAAATACCTTATTACTTAAGCTAGTTTTGGAGAAGCTTTGTATTTTAGTTTTTATATATGTGGCATACACAATAATAAATATTATAAGTAAAGTATTAAATAATAACATTTTATGTGTTTCATATTTTAAAATTAAAACAGGTCCTGGCTGGTGGCTCAGTGGATAGGAGCAGGCCTGCAAACCCAAAGGTCACTGGTTTGATTCCCAGTCAGGGCATCTGACCAGGTTGCAAGCCAGGTCTCTAGCCATGTCCATATTTGGAGGCAGGTGAAAGGCAACCATACATCGATGTTTCTTTCCCTTTCTTCCTCCCTCCCTGCCCTTCTCTCTAAAAATAATAAATAAATAAAAATTTTTAAAAATATAAATTAAATTAAATTAAAACAATAAGCCATCAATCCTAAATTCATCATGTTTCATTTTCTAATAGCATCACTATCTGTAATTACTATATTCATTTATTGCTGTTGTGTTTATGGTTCTGTCTCTCTCCCTTTCCCCACCAGACTGCAAACATCGTAAAAGCTGGTACCAGTACTATCTGCTTCAATGGTCAGAATAGTAGAGTGCCTCATACTTATTAGGCACCAAATATAGCTATCTATTGATTTGCTAAATATGTATTATAATATGCTAACTACAGAGTATTGTAAGGAGGACATTTTTAGGTATATGAATATGTGTATCATATACCTTTAGGTATATCAATATGTGTATATATGTATATATATTTCTCAGAATTTCCCAGAAATTCCCAAAATTTTAATTTTGGTTATATTTGTTCAACATTATATATCTTCAGGGAAAGTGTTTTCTTATCAAACAGAGTTTCCCCTTTATGCACCCATTGCTCTTCTTTGTATAGCTGGCCATCAACATGTGTAATTTTACTTTTGTCACAGGCAACATTTTAGATTTTGGCATTTAATGAATCTTAATGTGACAAGATGAAACATTAGGAAACACTTCAACAACCCGCCTCTCGTCTATTCTATCACTGGTTAGGAAAATTACTCATGCATTTCCTAAAGGATGTAATCCTATTCCTGTTAACTGCCTGGAAAATAATTTGCTTGTATTAAAGAAATGTCTTTTTCTTGTTAATTCCTTAATGAAAAACTGTGTAGAAACTATTACTTAAATAGCATGGAAAAGCTCAAAGTACTTAATTACTAAAGGAAAACCAGAAAAATGTTAAGTGAAGTGTAACAACAATTATAAAATGAGCCAAGAAGCCATTAAACAACATTTAACATATGTATTTTAAATTTTTGCTTTTACTCAAATTGTACTATTTTGCTGTTTAATTATTTTAGAAATAATAAATGATAATATTTTAATGTAGAAATCAAAATAGATTGCTAACATCATTTCTAAGAATTAAGCCATTAGCTAATATAATTTGTTCTCAATCATAGATATACAAAAATCATTACATTTTCGGCTATATACTTCTAGTTAGAATCATTTGTAGGAAAATAATCTCACTAAAGTAAGACCTTCCTTCTCAGTAATTTCCTCAAAATATTCACATGATCTCTGGAGAAAATCACTGATTTTTGTCTTAAAAAAAAAGATTAATCTACCAGACAGAAAACTTAAGGAGACACTACCAACCAAGAGAAACTGTAAATTTTAATGTTCCAAAGAAGGGAAACATGGCATACAGTAGTGGGGTACAATAATAGATAATCCTGGATTGCTGGAATATATTGCCTGGGTTTGATCACTATTTTCACTGCCCATGTAAGAATTGTATGATCTTCAGAAAGTTACTTCCTCTGCCTCATTTCCTCATCCATAAAATGGAGATAATAATAATAGTTACTCTCTCAAAAGGTTTGAAGGTTGAATGAGGTTATACACAAAAAAGTGTCTGGTCAACAGAAGGAAAGTACAAACCACAGACTTGGCAAAAATATTTGAAAATGACATTTGATAAAGGATTATTATCCAAAGCATAACAGAATTCTTAAAACTCACCAGTAAGAAAGCTAACAACACAAATGGAAAATAAGAGTCCTGGGCAGTCACCTCGCTAAAGAAGATATATAGATAAAAAGGTTATCACATAAAAAGATTAGGGAACTGCAAATTGAACAATAATGAAATACTACTACAGATCTACTAGAATGGCCTGACTGGGGATGAAACCCACCACATAGGTAAGTGCCCTAACTAGGAATTGAACTCATAAACTTTTGGTGTGTGGAATGATGCTCAAGTCAACTGAGGTACCCACCCAGGGTAACATTTTGATAGTTTCTTACAACATTAAAATATCTTATCATACAATCCAGCAATTGTGCTCCTTGATTTACCAAAAGGAATTGAAAACTTAAGTCCACATCAAAAGTTACACATAGATATTTTTAGCAGCTTTATTTATAGTTGCTAAAATTTGGGAACAAACCAAATCCTACTCAGGAATTAAATGAATAAACTGTGGTACATACAGACATTAGAATATTACTCAGTGCTAAAATGAAATGAGCTATCAAGCCATGAAAGGAAAAGTCATGGAGAAAACAAATGCATATTTCTATGTGCAAAAAGACCAGGGCAGGCTGCCCCCAAAATAACTCAGAACGGCATGTTGATTACTTTGAATCAAAGTTACTTGACATCAGTCGATGCAAGGAGGACATGTTGAACCTCCCTTGTCTCCTTGAGTGTAAAATATATGAATAAATCTCCCTTATGACAGGTACTCTCTGTGCTGCAGTCTATAAGAAAGACACCCTAATTGCTAGCATTAAGAAATCCAGAGCCAAAATCTTGCAGACACAAATCTTTCTACTCCTTTTCTAATTATTACCCAAGCCCAAACTTTGTTTAGATTCCTTGCTAATGACCATTCAAACCTAAAGTGCCTTTGTCCTGATTGTTCTTCATAAATTTATTGTTTCTTTATCTAAAGAGCATAAAAAGCTGGCTGGTTCATTATTTCTGGGACCATCATCATTTATGATCCCTTGTGCATATATTAAATTGTTTTTATTACATTTAATCAGGTCTTATGTCAATTTTATTATTAGTCTAGTCATAAGAACTCTAGAAGGATAAAAAGGGTGAAATTCTCTCCCGTTCTAACAGTTTCCATTCTGTGACAGTGTGAAATGGCAAAATTATGGGGTTAAAAAAATTAGTGATTGACAGGGGTTAGAGGGGCACATCACAGAGAATGCTTTTAAGCAGTGAAACTATTCTTTATATGATACTTTAATGGTGGATACAGGTCATTATATATTTGCCCAAAACCATAGACTATACAACACCAGCAATGAACCCTAATGTAAACTAAGGACTTTGGGTGATAATGATATCAATGAAGGTTCATCAATTGTAACAAATTTACCACTCTGGTACAGGATGTCAATAGTAAGAAAGGTGTGCATGTATGCAGTGAAGGTTAATGGGAAAGCTGTACTTACCCTTTAACTTTGCTGTTATCTAAAGCTGTTCTAAAAAATAAAGCGTATAATTTAAAAATTTCTGGTATGTGGATATTGACTAATCACTATACAGCAATGTTAGTAGAATATAACATCAAATTTTTCTGCCAAAGAATTTGAAAGTAGGTATTAAAAGTATATTTGGCCTATACAGTTTTTAACCATGGTAAAAACAACTAAAGGATTAAATTCAAATACACAAACAAATATGTTACAGACGGCACAAGTGGGATAAATGGTGATAGAAAGAGACTTTACTTGGGGTGGTGAACACACAATACAATATACAGTTGATGTACAATATTATAAAATTGTACACCTGAAACCTATATAATTTTATTAACTAATGAAACCCAATAAAGTCAATTAAAATGGTTACAAATTGATTGCTTGTAATTAAGCAAGTTAATGATTTAACAGTTCTAGCTTTAGCACCCATCCCTCTCTTTTATCGTCTTTTTGGTGAACAGTCAAAAATGAAAAAATTAAAATTGATAAATTAAATTAAATAGTAATAAATTATATAGAATTACAACTTAAAAATAAGCATGTCATTCAAATTGCAAATTTATAAAAAGATTTTATTCATTATTTTCAGAGAGAAGGGCAGGGAGAGAAGCAGAGAGGTAGAAAGACATCAATGTATGGTTGCCTTTCACCTGCCTCCAGGTGGGGACCTGGATGGAAACCTGGCTTGCAACCTGGTTATGTGTCCTGACTAGGGAATCAAACCAGCAACCTTTGGGTTCACAGGCCAGCACCAGTCCACTGAGCCACACCAGCCAGGGCTAAATTGTAACTTTAAAGTTAAGCCTTGAGAAGGTAAAAAGCAACTTTATTTAAAATAATATGCATATATATTTGGCAACCAACATTTATTTCTTTCTAGTAACTTGAATTACTTGAATAACTAGAATTAACTTACTGAGAGACCCTTTATATCAGAGAACAAATTTCTATACCAAATTTCAAATAACTGCTATATGTGTAGCATACTATATGTGTTATATATTTACAAAACTAATGTAGTAAATATTCCAGAAAAACAAGCTTCTACAGTCAAATTAGTTTGGGAACTCTAGTATATTAGCACCTTTCTAACAGTCAATGAACTAAGTCCTGCAGTAAAACTACCTGTTTAACTGTAAAATATCCCTTGCGTACCTATGGTGTAACCTAAATTGATTTAATCAGCTCCTTTTCTCATGGAATGAAATAGTGAATAATTGACCTTGGAACAGTTTGTGAAATGGTACTTCTTTGGAGGAAGTGTACTAAAAAAATAAATATTAGTAGTTTTTTTTTTCTTTATCTTTATTTTTTATTTTTTGTAAAGTCTTGATTCTTCCCTACATAAATGATTAAATTATTATCATTTTAGAATTTGGTGGGCAGGAACTATATGTTATTCATCCTCTTATTTCCTACTAATAATTACTGGGTAATAACACTATTGCATGAAGAATAAAAATAAATTTATCAATTTGTAAGTAATTGCCTAATACTGAGTGAATAAGTTATGAAAAACCAATTAGCGTTCTAACCTGGAGATATTTCTCCTCTTTTCATATGAGAATACAAATGCACACACACACAAACACAGACACATTTTTAAGATAAACTCAAAGGCTAGCATAGTGTGAAGGCAGTGCTTTCACTGAAGAATATTTCTATGTTAGAAAGTTAGTGGGCCTTCAAATGTTGAGTATAATGCTCCCAACATTGTTAGCAGAGCGCTATGACTCAATTCTAACTCCCATGAAGGCAGGGAGTGTATTTCCTTCACTGCACAGTACCTGGAACTTGGCTGAGAGAGGACAGAGAGAGTCCTTGTACCGTTCCTGTCCTTTTTAGTATAATTTAATTAGTTTTCTCATTGGCCAGAGAGCTACAAGCATCTTCAGTTGAAAACTCCTACTGTTTTCTTCCCATAGTTTGTTTTGTTTTCACTGAATACGTTTTCAAGAAAATAGCCTCCAACCAGGATTTGAAAAGCAGTGACTTAATACACAATAATGTGAAAACAATTAAGTCCTCGGGCATAGAGTTGCCTGGAAAGATAATTGCAGAATTAGATCACTACCAGCCATGCTAGTGGTGAGTGTGGGCTAGGGACAAAATGGCCTTTAGGTGCTATTATAATTACAAATGATCACACTTTTTGGGTGCTATCTGGCTCTACAGATAGCTTAGAAGTCTGGGGGCTCAGCCTGATATAGGAGCACAACTCCCCACTTTAAAGGCTCATGCAAAGCTGCTACTGGCAGACCTTCCCCAAGCAAATACATTTTCAAGTGGAAGAGAGTTCATTTATTTATGGAAAATTGAGTGGTACCCCTGGAACCTAATGAAAAATATGTCAACAAAACATGTCTCTAGTCAAACCTCCTCCCCAACTTCCTCTTAATCAGATGGTCTGTACAAGGTATGTTTTACCTAAAATGTTCTGGCAGTAATTCTCACCAAGTATAAACTTTTTCCTATATCTAATCTAGCTTTGTGACCACACAATTCAATGATTTATACCCAAATTTGATAATACGGAGACACATAAGTTTCGAGTTAATGTTGATGAAAATAGGCCTGAGTATTCATTTGACTAGATACCTTCTTACAGAACATATCTGAAAAGTAGAGGTAATAAATACCAATAATGTTATGTATGGCTATGTGCCTTTTATTTTCTTGTTCTGAATATTAATGTGAACAGCTCACTAATACAGCAGGTACATATATTTGGAACCTACAGACATCTGTTGTGCCTGGTGAGTTGCAAAATATTCAGGAATGGAGAGCTGTTCCAATCTTGGAGCAAAGGTCAAGCCTTTCTACTACTGTGTGTATAGCTTTCAACAGATTAGAATAGAAGCTAAGCCATGCTGGGTGAAATTCTAAATTTTGAAAACAATGGCTTGCAAATAATAGTCAGTTTTCACATACTAGCTTTTAGCTTGCAACATTTCTATTTCCTTATTTTACCAGGTTCAATCTAGTCTTGAAGCTTAAAGATGGCTTTTTTAGAAGCCACAAGTTTAAAATAATTGAGGATTACTTAGAAGAGGTAACTTTTGATCTGTACAGTTTTAAGCTACATACTTAGTAATAAACTTCATTTTTATGTTAAATGAAGCTAAGGTGTCAAACGCCCACAGTGATGATTGCCACACTGAATCTTGTGTTTCCTGGCACCCCCAGGCCATACTTGGAACCCTGTAAGAGTATCTATGCTGTTCTTGGAAGATCTACAAAGGATAGAATGAATTTTTAAAAGAACTGTAAAAACATTAAACCCACTTACTTAGAATTAGAGTGAATAATACAGCTTGCTGTTTTAAATATATCTTTGGGTTATGAATAGGAGTCATTAAAACCTTCTGAGGATTAGAAACATTGCTGCCTCCCAGCATAGTTAACATTGTTTACCTTGAGCCACATGTTATACCTTCATGTCATCTACCTATCATGTTAGAACCAAAAACAATTCTACTATACATTCCAGCTAACTACTCACAATTTTAGCTGTCAAAAAATAAGAAAAATAAAACTTTACTTCATTCATTTATTCAGTATTTTCAGACAATTATCTAATAAATGATGTAACAGAGATTCCAAGAAACATAATCTTCACGGAATTGTCTCCATAAATGTGGTTAACTTAGGAAACCAAATGTCTGATTAAGATGCATTAGAAGTCTTAAGAAACAAGAATATTACATGTGGGATGATCAGAATGATAGCTTTTATAATAAAGACATAAGGGAAATGGTTTTAATAATCTCAGAACTTTGGCAGAACATTAAATTGCCCTTTTTCTATAGAGAAGTAGCTACAATTATTTCTGAAAAGAAAACATAAATAGCAGCTTCTTACAGGGAAGGTGTCAGCCCCACCAGGAACACAGTAGAAAGGCATAGACCTAGAATACCCTTCTGAGAATTTGCTTGGTTTCTGGAAAGGCAGGATTAGTCTTTGGCCTCTGATTTCACAGAAGCACCCAGCTGTACCTCCACTGGTCAGGTAGCATTCCACTGATAAATTGATTCAGTCTTCACTCACCTAATGGCCTAAGAAAGTTTCCTCAGAATTGCTGGGGTCCAGACTGCCCAGCTTCTGGTCATGTACTGAGATAAATCAGGTTTCTGTCTCCTCCATGCACCCCAGTCTCTTCAGGTAATACCATGTTGGGCACCCACCATGGGGCTGGTTTCTTCACCTTTCAATAAAGTCAAGAAGGGACAATCCCCCTCATTCAGGATCACAAATAAGTATAGATTTTTCTGTCCTTAAAGCATTAATTGCAAAAATAATGTAAATAAACCTTTCCAAAAGGATTTATTTAAGTTTTTGGCTAAATAACTTTCTTCATGTACATAAAAGCACTGAAATGATAACCAAATAAGATGGGGACTATTGTTTTCCCATTTCTCTCAGTTTTACCCTCAGATTTTATAAAAGGGTTGCTGGGTTTTACCTCACCAATTCTTCAAGATCTATTTACTTCTTAATATTTTGCAAACTGGTTTTCCCATCTACCATTTTCTAAAAAGGTCCTTTTGATTTTCTCCTCAGCCTGTTGACTGCTTAGCCTGTTTCTGCCCTTTAATTATAACCATTCCTTCTTAGGCCTATGGCTGCAATAAAATATAGTTTTCCTTCTTCCTTTATTTTCAAGATCAAAACAGGAGGAGCAAGAACTTGCCTAAGAACTTATTAATTGTCTAAGATCTTAGTAGTGGCTTTAAAGCTATTCCCGGATATTAGAATAGCCACAAGAGTTAACCAGTTCTGTTTCCAATTATTTTAAAGGTTTAAATTAAAAAAAAAAAAAAAAGTATATGTGTATGTGTGTGTGAGTGCATGTGTGATGTTATGTAGTTGTGTAGTGTAGGGGGTTTGTTTTGTGGGAGGGATACAGGGGAGAGAGATTTTTAAAAATCACTAGTTTGTGTGATAAGAAATACTCACTGCCTTGTGAGAAAGATGGTCTTGCTAATTAAGAAGGCAGGCAGGAAAAAGTTTTCTCCTGTGGAATGTGAAAATCTGGTTCCCAAAAGTGATTGTTATCCTTGGGAAGTATGTGAATTTGTTCTTACACTCAGGGGACTCATTAAGGTCTTCGGTTCACAGTGGAGGGCAGAATTCAATGACACTAGATTGGGAGACCTTGCCCACGGAAGACTGTTTTGCCAAAGCTTCTTTGACCACCCTCCCTTTCCTTGCTACCCAAACCTCCACCTGCTCCCAACAATCAAGCCAAAATTGTGCTTGATTCAAAAGGCAAAAGTCCTCTGAGAGTTGATTAGAAGGTAACCTAGGCACTAATTCGCACTAAATTCCTTACACTTGGGACACATGTTAGGCAAAAAAGAGGTTCTGAAGGAGGCATTTAATGGATGGAGTTTCCTGAAAGGTAGTTAGGAATTTAGATGGCCAAGATTAGAAAGATGCTTTCCCAGAGAGGCTAACCCTCAGGATAAAGAAATGGGTTACAAACTAAAATCATTTATGAGGGATTGTCTTAAGATTTGGACTTCTTGGCTGCTTTTCCTGTGGTTTTAAATCTTTCCCATTCCTAAAGATTATTAATGTTATTGACCACATGACTACTCGGAACTTTCTAATTAAAACAAATTAATCTTTGTTTTCATATGACAATCATGAATTGGGCTAAGTTGACATGGATGGAATAAAAACTGAGTTAATTCACTGGCAGCAGGTGAGTGCAGGGTATGTGGATCATGAGATTCTACAGCACCCAGTTTACACAGCAAACTTGGGGAAGGAAGGCACTGAATTTTCCACAAATTATGGACTGGGAGTTGAGCCTAACTTATCTGTGGGCAAAGCACAGAGTGATCCTAGCAGATTTATGGATTCTATATTTAGTAAGCATTCCCTGTGACTCTCAACCATCAGGCCCTTTAAAAAAGCTCATCCCCTCCCTCGGCAGAGAGCACTCTGACACCTGGGACACATTCAATCATTCGTTGGATTGAATTTCTTTGTTGAGATCACTTAAAATAATCTCATTACTGATGAGGAACAGAATCATTTTGCTGATACCGAAGGCAGAGATTGAGTCTACTGAACATTGTTAAGCCTACAGTGACTAGTACAGAGAGACTTGAACTCTGGGAAGTGCTTAGTAATTGTTTATTGATGATTAATCCAAAGGGTTCCAGAAGCTTTACAGGAGGTTATAAACAGGATGAAAAAAAAATCTATAGATCCCTCAAGAGAGAACCAGTCTTACCAGGAGTATTGAAACTGTTTTCTCTGAAGCAATTTTAAAGAAAAGATGCATAAAAGGAAAATTCTAAATAGTCCATCTTCATGACACAGGTTTGCAACTGCAATCAAAGGCCAAATATTTATATAAAAAGCTTGGCTCTTTTGGTTTTGCCTCCCTTTCTGCCCCTCTTTTATTTTGTAATTTTTCAAACAATAAAAACCTGATATAGTTACAAAAATGCTTATATGTATTCCATCAGAATTAAAAATTAAAAACATTTTGCCATATTTGCTTGTTCTTTTTTTCTTTCATTCTGGGAGGGTTTATTTGAATGTAAATTTCAAATATAAGTCATTCCCTCAAAAAATTCAATATTCATCTTCTAGGAATAAACATATTCCTATGCAGCCATAATAGAATAACACTGGAAAATTCAATAATTCTGTACTATCATCAAATATCCAATTCATATTTAAATATTCTGTATTGTCTCTAAAATGTCTTTTAGAGCTATTTTTTTTTCCAATCAAGATCCAATAAACTTTTCATACTGCATTTGTTTGCTATGTCTAGGGCCATCTCCCCCCCACCCCACCCCCACCCCACCACCACCATCAGCATAAACTCTTTGAAGAGGCAAGGCCAATCATCTTGCAAAAATCGTCTTGCAAAAGGTCCTGCAATCTGTATTTATTTGTTTATTTCTTCCTGATATTAATTAACCTATCCCTCTGTTGTCTGCATTTCCTATGAACTGGAAATTAGATCTAAAAGCTTGGTTAGGTTTAAGTAAATAGTTTCAGCAAGAATACCCTATAGATGATACCTTGTGCCTTGTATTACTTCAAATCAAAAGGCACATAATGTAAGTTTATCCCACTATAAATGAAGTTAACTTTGAACTCTTGGATAAGGTGGTTCCCACCAGATTTCTCCATAGTAAAGATCAATTTCCTATTTGCAGTTGATAAGTAATTTGTTGAGTGATACTTTGAAACCTTGCAATTAGTATGTTTCCCACCCAGAACTTCCATATAATGGTTTTAGTATCCATTGGTAATCCATTTCTGAATCAATTGTTTAACTGGGGATTACTCAGTGGTCTTTATTACTACCATAAATAAAAGTTAAATAACATCCTTAAGAAAGTGCAAATAGGAAGCCGAATAATTAATAGAAATATTTTTGTCCTGAACTCATTTGGAAACCTCTGGATCCACATGAGACACGTTGTGAGATATGTTGACCACATAGCAGAACATATTTGTTTCTATGCAATGGATATTTGAAAAATAGCTTAAAGATATAGGGAAGTTTGAAGAGGATACTCTTTGTAGTTTATCATTATACACTATGATGCCCTTCATTAGTCATTAGTTAACTTAAGAGAATATGGAACAATTTGATATCAAACATATTAGAATCACCTACCAAGAAACAAGAAAGAAACATAAGAAAGAAGAGAGTACCATAAACAGTAAATACCTTGGAAATCTGAATAATAAGATTCTAAATGTAACTTCAATAAAAAGATAAAAAATAGCTTTAAGAACAGGAAGAATTCTGTAATTTCTCTACTGCAGATCACTAAATATTTTTGAAAATCAAGGACTGATTGAGTACAAAGGAATGGTGGTGGTTCATTGAGTCATGAAGACTCAGCAAATCTGCAAACCTAAGTTTGTAAGTTAGAGCTATTCAAGTCATTTTGTCAGCTTGTGATTTCATAAACTTATATTTCTAGTTCTATGACTTGAGTTGGAAATATAAAGTTTTCCTTTATTGCTTTCTCTGAGTATAAAAATTGGATGTTATTAGCAGAAATATGCAAAAATTATAAGAAAATGAAGATCACCCCCTAATTATGCCTTCTGGACAAAATATTTTATAATATTTTGGTGTGTATAACTCAAAATGTTTTTTCATGCATATGAGGTCTCTACAGAAAAAGTCCAACCATTGTTAATATACTAATGAGAACCGTTTGCATGACATCAATGTAACCTGGCAGTCAAGGAGAGCAAACTATTGTGTACATGAGTGAACAATGATGACTTCATTGTACTTAATCAGTTGAGGCAGCAGATGCTGTTTAGTGAACATGTGTACTGTGTGGCCATCATGTTCAAAATGACTGAGCATGGAGAGCAACAAATGTGCATCAAATTTTGCATTAGGCTGGAACATTCCTCTTTGGAAACTATTTGGATGATTCAGAAGACCACAGCTATGGGCAACTGGTGATCGGCAAGTTCATCACAACAACATGTCCACTCATACATCAAGTCTCATGCAGGGTTCTTTTGGTGAAACATCAAACCACCCAGGTGACTCAGCCTCCCTACAGCCCAAATATGGCACCAAGACTTCTGGATTTTTACAAAACTAAAATCACCTTTGAAAGTGAAGAGATTTCAGATTATTGATGAAATTCATGGAAGTATGACAGAGCAGCTGTTGGAAATTGGGAGACCCGTGTAAGGTCCCAAATTGCCTACTTCGAAGCGGGCTGAGGTATCATTATCCAATGTACAATGTTTCTTGTATCTTCTTCAATAACTGTCTCTACTTTTCATAATACATGGCTGAATACCTTCTGGACAGACCTTGTATATATTTTAATAAAAATACAATTATACTATCACATGTTTTTATAATCTGCTTTTTATCTAGTATACATTAGATGGACACATTTTTGTGTAATACAGTTCTATATTATCATTGTCAGGATGAAAATTATTACAATGTATAGATATATTTTAATTTATTAAGTAATAATCTGTTGCAGGAAAGAAGGCATTGCCAGTTTTCCCTGCTGTGAACAATATAGCAATGGCCATTCCTGTATTTCATTTTTTGGTGCATTGTTCTATAAGTTCCTCGTAAAAATTTTCTGGAAGTAAAAAATGCTAAATCCAAAGATACAAACTTAAAAACAACTACTTGTAATATATTTTAAATCTACTTATTGCTACATGTTTAATTGCTTATTTTGTCTAACTTTGACTATTATGACTAACTCTATTATGCCTAAATCTTTATATATATATATATATATATATATATATATATATATATATATAAATTTTTATTGTTTTTTAAAGATTCTACATACTTACCTGAAAGGCATATATAAGGTTACCCTTAATGGCCTGCTGGTCCTACAAATATCTTTGGCCTCTTAAATCAGAGGTAAGTGGAGTCATAGATCCCCAGGCTGCCAGGTAGTATACGACAATGAAAGCAAGTCTTACACCAAATTCTTTAACAAAGTTTGATTGGCAAGCAGATGCAAGCATTGTCATACATCCTTTTCTTGTAAGTGTAAGG
Source organism: Noctilio leporinus (assembly GCA_004026585.1). Classification (NCBI taxonomy): domain Eukaryota; kingdom Metazoa; phylum Chordata; class Mammalia; order Chiroptera; family Noctilionidae; genus Noctilio; species Noctilio leporinus. The sequence goes on from PVIW01001219.1 coordinate 299,777, forward strand.
GATCCTTCTCTCTGTACTGAGTTACTCTGGAAAAACGTATGAATGAAAATTTTTCTTCTTTTATACCCTAGGCAGAAGCAACAAAGGTAGGGCCAGCCAGTTTTTGAGCAGGGTCAGGCAACAAAGTACTCTATGAAATAGGAGCAACACAATACCAAATGGAAGGCCAGACTTGGATCCCATTTCTGAATATATTAAGCTGTTCAGCTTTTTATATCCCAATACCTTGTTTAGGAAAAGGGCACTGATGTCCTTACCACCTTTCCAGGCAATGACAGATTTTAAACACCTGTCATTTCACTATATAGATTTCTAACATCCTTTGTACTAATTGGTAGACTCTCCAATGTAGCTTCACTAATAATATTTAAAGTACTACCCTGGCTGGTGGCGCAGTGGATAAAGTGCTGGCCTGTGAACCCGAAAGTCGCTGGTTTAATTCTCCAGCCAGGGCACATAACAAGGTTGCAAGCCAGGTCTCCAGCCAGGTCTGTAACTGGAGGCAGGTGAAAGGGAACCATACATTGATGTCTGTCTCTCTCCCTTCCCCTCTCTCTAAAAATAATCAATAAAATATTTAAAAAATATATTTGAAGTGCTTACATAGCCATCTTGGAACATGAATTCTTGATTAACATCCTTTAAAAGCTTGAGAATAGATTACTATTTATTCAGTTATTTATTTTTTCTAAAGATTTTATTATTTCCAGAGAGAGAGAGAGAGAGAGGGAGAGAGAGAGAGAGAGAGAGAGAGAGAGGGAGGAAGGGAAAGAGGAAGAGGAGGAGAGAAACATTAATGTATGGCTGCTTTTCACCTGCCTCCACCTATGGACCTGGCTGGAGACCTGGTTGCAACCTGGTTATGTGCCCTGACTGGGGAATTAAACCAGTGACCTTTGGATTCACAGGCTGGCACCTTATCCACTGTGCTACCAGCCAGGGCTAGATTACAATTTACTTAAACAGACACAAATACACACACATTATTCTGTTTATACTGAGTTTAAAAAAGTATCTTCAGATAGTATTATGGGTATCATTTATTATTATTGCTATTAATATCATCACTATTATTCCCATTTTTCAAATGAGAGACCTGAAGCTCAGGGAGTTTAAGTAATTTGCTCCAAATCATACAGCTAACATGGAAAAAGACTTTACTGCTATGTGAATCAGGACTCAGTCATGGACTTTTATCATCCACTGTAAAGAGGTGAGTGACCTATAAAGCCTTCTCAAGTCTAATAGAAGAATCCAGAGAACAAACAGGAATATGTGTGGAACATCATAAAAAATGTTTTGGACAATGTCATAGGCAGTATTTGTCATTAGTAGTTTGATCAATGCAGAGATATTCCCTGGTATGATGGAGAGAAACAAGGTGTCATACTGTCTACATGAGGCAGTAAAACATATGGTGATGCTTAACAGCTTCCTGGTGACCTGGCTCAATATAGAGATGCAGCTTAATGAAGGAATGATGAATACACCCCTTATACTATGTCTTCTCTTAGGAAGCGGAAATAAAGAATAAGAAGCACATGAAAATCTTTCACAATATACTCCTGTATCTATATCCTTATGACAATTTTTAAAAGTATTGTCCCAATGAGCATTTAGCAGGAATGACTGCCAGGTACTACAAAAACAGAATTTCTAGCAAGTAGTTGCAGAATGAGCATTCTCTGATGTTGACCAAAGGATGTTCTGCACGCTCTTAATGTTCAGTATCAAAACCAGATTTCTAAACCCAATTTGTATCATATTTTTCATTTTATTCCTTTTATACACGATTTCTTTATCTTCATAAAGAACTGCAATTCTGCTAATGTACTGTCCCGTCATTTGCCTTTATTCTTGTTTTAAAATATGTTTATAGATTGAGAGAGGGGGGGGGAAGGGACAGGAGGGACAGGGAAAGAGAGGAAGGGAGGAAGGGTGAGACAGAGAGAGAGAGAAAAAAATACATTGATGTGAGAGAAAAAGCATTGATTGGTTGCTTCCCTTATGTGCCCCAACTGGGGATTGAGCTCACCACCTCCGTATGTGCCCGGACTGGGAATCAATCACCCAATCTTTTAGTTCATGGGCTGACACTGCAACCAACTGAACCACATCGGCCAGGGCTGCCTTTATTCTTGCTGTGTGCTTCATCGGGCACATCCTCACCATGCCCTCTCCTAGTCACTACCTCCCAAAGTTTTATTTTCTCTGTTTCTCTGGCATACCACATTGCCTGATATACCTTCGGTCCTCAAGACTGTGTGGAATGAAAAAAAAGGCACATATTTATTTTTGTTTATTATGTAATATGACATTTGGTTCATTTAGAGTCCCCAAGATTCAGAGCTGTCAGACAAGGAGCACATTTTGTCTTGGAAACTGGGAAAAGATTCAGAGGCATGTGAGTGATTCTGCAACACAATGATTTGATCTCAGGGTAGTACTTGCTGGCTGCCCTGCTGCTGTATCTTTTTCTTTATGCTGCTGCTATATTCCATGGGCTATAGCAACAGACAGTCCCTACAGATACTGGTGGTTACAAGAGAAGTGTGGATACAGTGACCAACATAGCATGATCAGTAGTAAATCTAAACACATTGTTTACTTGGGAAGTGCACATTAACCTTTAATGGCAAATGTATTGGAGCAGAGAGTAAAAAGTTACACTCAGGACCCGTTTAACTTACATTTTGGTATCTTATTCTAGAAAGCACATTAGCTACTCTATCTTTGTATGCTTTTTAAAACTTATTAAACACAAATATTTTTTCACATACCTAGTGGTATAGACTGATATAGTTCCCAGTCCTAGGCTTAAAGATTGAGCTATACTGTTTCATTGGCAAAGATACCTACCCTGCCACAAATTTTGAAAATGTCAAAGTCTTCAGAAAAGCCATCAAGCCCATCTTAACCTAAATGTCGTATGTACCTTGACTACTAAACCTTTGCAGCTTTAGGAAAATTTTCATTTCCAAAAAGTGTATGCAGGTTGTGGCTATGGATATTTTCAGCCCTGTTCACAGTTTTAGTTGCAATGGAATTACTGTGTGCACTTAGGTGTGTGTGTGGTGCACAGGTGTGTGTACCTGGTTGGGGAACCGGATGAAGCACATTTATTCATCCATCTCACACCAGCTGACCAGGATTTTTACCTCTTTAAATTCAGATAATTAAATTTAAAAAACTCCCTGGGCTGCAACATTTATAAGTCTTAAAGGTCCAGAGCACATAAATTCTCTGGCAGACTGAAGCTTCTGAAACCAAATGAAAGCTAAGAAGGACTGGAAAGTCATCTATTTTCATTCTATGATACAAATCTGCTGGTGTGTTACGTCTTTTACTTCCGGATCCAACAACAGGCTAACCATACATGTTTACATGTTTGAATTGAGGACTGTTACCTACAAATGTCTAGGTAATAACTTCACACAGATGCAGCCCTTCACAGTATAAGGACACATCTGCAAATAAACATGTCTTTAATTTTCTTTGTTCCCCATTTCTCTTTTGAGTTCCCAACCTTCTGTATTTGGTAGGCAGGCACGTTTTCCAGATGAGGCAGTGACGAAGGCAATAATCAGGACATGCTTTGTGATGTTCTTTTCAGGTTGCTTTGTGCAGCTCCATATCCAAAGAACCCAGCCTTCCTGAATGGCCAGGCAGGTGGCTCCTTTATGAAGCCCACTGAAATAGCTCATCCCTAAAAGTTACAAGCTACCAGCTGAGCAAGTAAAAGCATTGCACTCTGGGTTCTCTAAGGTCAGTCAGTCTGACTAAATGTACAAAGACAAGAACTACATGGACTATGGGCTGCTTTTAAAATGGGTCAATAAATAATCACCATTCAATCAGAACAGCAGTGAAGAGATCGGATGTATTCAAGGGCAATAAAATGGAGGTGAAAGCTACTTTCTTTCCAATTTAACCAGGCTGTTGTAAGGATCAAGAGAGAATCCAAATGAAAACTTTTCAGAAAATGTTCAACGTAATTCCTCTCTATCCTCTGTATTATCTTTTCCATTGTTATTTCACAATTTTTCATGACTCCAGCCTGAGAGAAGACAGAAGTAATATTCAAACTATTAACTTATATAAAATTGACATAAATTAATACCCTCTAAAAACAAAGACTGAGTAGCTAATATCTGGCTTTCTGGTCTAGCTTGGTCTGTACAATCATTTGGTCAGAACCGACTTTTCATTTTAATTGGCTAGACATCAAAGTTAAAAATTCAGAATGTTTCCAACAAAATATTTGAACTTCTTTTTTTAATTAAGAAATTAGATTTTTAAGCCATGGTGTCTCTCTCTTATTTAGCAATCAGTTATTTAGTCAGTTAGTCATTCAACAATATTGAGGTTCTACGTACTAGGCACATTTGAAGGCATTGAGAAAATGATAGACAAAGCCTGGCAAAAGTAAGCTAAAAGAAGCAGGAGCTTCTTCTATACACAAGTATATGCTTTATAGCCACCACCATGTTTATATTATACGAGTATTCTGACTACCAGCTCCACTGTACTCAGTATTAAAATTGCCTAGTTCCTATTAATATCAGTGTTTGTGATGCTTGCAATACACTTGCAGTTTATATATACCTAAGGTCTAGAAAGAGTTATTTAATGGACTCTCATTCTCTGAGCCTTCCCTATAAAAGGAATATTGGAGCGAAGTGTGCCTGGGGCCCTTTCTAGACTGACTAGTCTATGACGTTAGAGCTGACTTTTGGGTTAAGAAGTACATTTTCAAATTTAGATGTCACTTTTCTTTAATCAAAATGAAGTCAAGTTTATTCAAATGGTACCATGGCTCTGGGTCCCACTATTACAACAGGTAAAAAGTGCAAACAAAATGGGTGCATCTTGGGATGTACACTTGTAGCTGTCACCCAAAGCACCAGATCTCCCACCTCTTTCTTAGGGGATGCTACTGGCATGGTGCCAATGCACAAGATCACCCAGGGAACAGAGGAGCAGAGATGGACTCCAACCGCCCCTGGATGGTGTTTGTGAGCTCTGATCAGGAGCAGGTCGGTACCAGGCACTGAGGTTGCAATGGCAATGGGCACAGGCTGAGTAGAGGAAAGGAGGTAGGGTAAGAGTCTTAGGGAAGTGTTCCTAGCAAGGGCAACAGCCTTCTGGGAGAAGAGAACAGAGTGAGGGGAGAGATGAGAGCCAGTAGAGATGGAGTGGAGGTAACTATGGTGGAGGGCAGATATAGCTTGGGAGATCAGTCATGTCCAGAGGGTAGGTGAGACTGGCAGTAGGGCAGGGCCAGAGCATATGCAATCTTGCCAGCTGACCAGGACAAAGGATACAACTGTGGGGGATCCACAAATGTATAGAAGTTGACAAGAATGAGCTGCCCCATTCCTGGCAAGAGTGACAGTCGGGGCAGCCAACGAAGGCTAGGAGGAGATGTGCTGCTCACCTGCAGATCTGAAGATGAGGGTGACCAGTGTGTTCAGGTCAGGATGGGTTGGGAGGGAGAGCAGGGAATGGAACCATGTTCCCAGATAGCCAAGGGGCCAACAGTGCTGTTTGTACGCTGGAGCAAGCGCCAGGTCAGAGGCCAATGATCCAACTCTGGGGTGGAAGCATGGGGCCTGGCCTGGGGCCAGAGAGTGGCCAAGTGTCGAAGCTGCACCTCCCCAGCCCTATGGGTTTCTACATTTTCTATAAGGGAAGTCTTTAACAAATGGTCTTTTAAAACAATAAAGTAAATAAAACAATAAAGTAAAAGGAAGCTGACTAGACAAAAAGACTAGCTAGACCCACAAGAAATTAGGATCTCACGGACAGAAAACCAATTTTACAGTCAGAAAAATCTAGGATGATTTCTGTAGCAATGCCATTTCCTGCTCACAGGATATCCAAATGCTCTTCCACATTTTCTAGAATCCTGCTAATAGTTACAACCCTGGAACTAATTTTGACCATTGGCTGTGAGTGGAAGTGATGCAGGCCACTTCTGGACTGAAAAATTTAATTCTTCAGGCTAGTGTGTGACTCTCCACATTGCCTTCCATGGTCATGAAGAAGGCCACTTGGTCCAGAAGCTATGGATACAGGATGGTGAAGCTTCATTCAGTCAGCCTAGTCTTGAGTAGTCATACAGAACAAAGCTCTTATAAGTGCCCTTCAGTGTGAACTCATGAGGTGTAAACCTCAGTTGTGTCCAGTCACTGAGAGTTGAAAGACTGCTTTGTTTTTTATACTATCTGGCTAAATCTAGTCCACCGGTTTTACCAGATTTTCTATGTATTTATTGAAAAGGTGTTTGACCTCTCTAAGCCTCATTTTCTTATTTTAAAAATGAACACTAATGCTTTCTTGGTTGACTAGAGGGTTAAATGAAAGCTCTTGGTGTGATTGTCAAATAGGAGATGCTCAGTAAATGGTAACTATTGTAATTATTGAGTATTACATTACATAAAAGTAACAGGAAAGCTCTAATGACAGTGTTTAAAGAAGATTTTTTAAGCAGAGCTTATTGGATTTCTATGCATGGCTTATAACTGAACCAGCTAAAGAATATTTCCAAGGCAATGTATTTGCTGGGTTATATTTTACACCCATTGCATGTATACATATCTCTTGTTTCGATACCTAGGATCTACATGTCTGTCCTTTGTTAACTGTAACCCAATTTCCCATGGGACTCTTTCTTCTCCTTCACTCTCAATCAATATTCTTCAGGTTGGGCCCCAGAATAAGTTCCAGAATGGAACATGTGACTTGAGGCTTAGTTAGTTATCATAGTTCTGACCATAACAATTAGTTCTCAGAACCACTGAGAGACACAATGAGAATGCTGGAAATCTTGCAGGGATGGGGTAGGGGGAAGCTTATTTCATTCTCTTCTCATTTGAACGTAAGATATTGAAATATTTAGGGATGTAGTAGCTATTTTGAGCTACAAAGTAAAAGCCTATGTGAGCCTGTAACCAACATGGAGGGGAATGGTAACTAAGTGGATGGCTGTGATGGAAAAATTAGGGTCTACTGACATTCATTGCTCAAGTCCCCGATCAAGCTTCACCTGAAACTAAAACAGACCCTGAGGTTTTTCCCTTGGGTAGTTAATAAATTATTAACTTAATCCAGTTAAAATAAGATTTTAGTCATAAATTACATTTGGATAGTTCAAAAGCATAGTACTCAGTTCTGACTAGCAGGGGCTAAACTTGGATCACATGAGTCTATATGGGATTCCTCCCCATTTCTGGAGCTCTACAGAGCTTTTTTGTTCTGTCTTTTTTCCTAGATTCTGTATGGAGGGTGAAACTCGATTCTTTATAGCCACAAAAATGTTATATCTTCAAATTCATGTAAAGTTTGCACACAAAAATTAAATATAATATTTCAGTTATACTAATAGATTTTAGAATGCAGGGAAAATGAGAATTCAAATAAGAATACAGGATACTAATAACATTTCTGAGTTTATTAAATAAATGAGATATATGTGTTGATAAGTTTCTTGGATTTAGTCTGGTTGAATCTTACAAGTTTCATGAGTAAAACTATAAATTCTATAATTCTCAAAAAACTTTGTAAATATTCCAGAGGAGGGAAAGTCACTTACAGAAACATGTATTGATCACCTAGGCTGTGCTTAGTACATGTGTTAGTCAGCCTGGGCTATCATACAGAATAGCATTAACTAGGTTGCTAAAGTAACATAAATTATTTTCTCAGTTATGTAACTCTGAGATTAAGGCTCCAGAGAGGTTGGTTTCTGGTGAGATCTCTCTCCTTGGATTGCAGAAGGCTGCCTTCTCTCTGTGTTCTTGGACCTTTTCTCTATGCACTAAGGAGAGAGAGAGAGACATCTCTAGTGTCTCTTCTGCTTCTTATAAGGACACCAATCCTATTGGATTAAGATTCCAAATTTACAATCTCATTTAATTTAGTTACCTCCTTATAGGGACTGTCTCCAAAACTAGTCACATTGTGGGGTAAGGCTTCAACATATAAATTTAGGGGTGACGCATTTAGTTCACAACAATATATATAGTGAAAGAAGATAAAGGAGAAAGAGCACAGATTCTGGACTCAAACATAAAAATTTTATGATCAGGTTCGACTACATATTAGGGGATCTCTAAATTGTTTTCCATAGAAGAATATTTTATGAAGGACAAAGCACAAGAAAATCAGATTTTTACTATGTTCCATTTTTGTACAAGCAGACAAATCCTTAGATTTGAAGGTGAAAAGCTGCTATACTTTGCGAAATGTTTCATACCACTCTTAGTTGAGAAATGCAACCATTTCTCTCTACAGACAAATTTTGAGATGCAGGGTCTGTACTGTATGTTGTGTATCACAGAAATTCAGTCCCTTCCTGTCCTGCATTCTCTCCTGGATCAAAAATAACACTCAAAATCCCATGCACATGCTCAGGTGATCCTACATGAAGGGCAGCGTTCCTGGCCCTACCCCATGGAACAAGTGTGGAGTGCTGAACCTACTCAGCATTTCACCAAATGTACACTATCACTGTGTCTGGAATTGCTGAACCACAATTTCAGTCCCTTGATGACAGACCACCAGCTCTTTCACCTTTTGCTTCAGAGATTTCTTGACTTCTGCCTTCGTATTCGGATCTTTTTTTTTTTTTTTTTTTTCCTAACAAGAATGTGAAAATACTCAAGTTGTAATTTTGTAGTCACACACAACTGGGAGGCCCCAGTTAGCCTAAATCAGATGAAATATGCAGAGATAATACATAGTCATAGATACCTTGAAAGCGTCTTCAAGTTAATAGTAAACATTTTTTAAAGGTAGTCAACATTCACATTGCCAACAAATCATCAGTGCAAACTTTCTTTTATGGAAAAGAACTTTTCAGGCACCTTCAATGTTAGTTGTATAACCTCAGGTGAATTTCTTAACCTTTTAGAGCTTCTATTTCCTTAATAGAAAAATAAAGTGGATAATGTCTACTTAGTAAGGCAGTGGTTCTCAAACTTTGACATGAATCAAATTATCCAGGGCGCTTACTGAAAATGCACTCTTAGACTATGCTCCAGACCTACCGGGTAGGTATTACCAGGATCCCATGCTAAGAAATATTAGTTTAAGAAATATATTCAATGAGAAAATATGAAGCACCTGTTCTCATTTCTCTACATGAATAATTATAACTCTGGAAACTCCACTCATCCAAAAAATCAAATCTGACATCAAAACTTTTTTTAAGACATGTGATGAAAAGAAAAAAGAAAAGGAGAGGAAAGGAAGGAAAAAAAAAAAGAAGAAATTAAAGTAACATGTCTAAGTGCAAATAAACATATACAAAACAGACTAGTCTGTACTGGAATAAATCATAAAAGAAGGTGTTGTACAAGATTGTTCTCTTTTAAGAGCCTCAGCATAACTATCAGAACCATAGTCACCTATTGGAGGCTTATTATACAGAAGTGACCTTACAACTGGAACCACAACGGACAAGGCTAGAAAAGATGCCAGGTCTAAATGTATCCAGTAGTCTATGGAGTGAGTGACCCAGTGTAAGAATCCAATAGGGGCACCCTATACAAGAAGGTAACTTCTTGACCCAATCAAATTGTCTCTTTCAGAAACCTTCCCTCTGAGCCATATTTGAACCTGAAAGGGAGCCTGAAGCTGTGTTCCACCGTCATCCAAGATCCAGGGCTCCTAAAGAAAGTAGAAGGGTAGTAAAAAAAAATAAAACAAGTATTGTCTCTATTTGTCCATTCATGACACGTAGCCATTTCACAGGCAGAATGGGGTATACAATCTGGTCTTGAACTGGGTGATTCATAAATCCTTTGGGCAGTTAATGGCAAAAATTGGAATTCTATTGGTCAGTTTGAAAAATTACCAAGTAATTACTCAGCAGTGCAGCCTATTTGCCAGCAAGAAGAAAGGAAAACAGAGATAAAAAGGAACAGAGAAAGAAAAAAGACCTAGGCTTTACCTGGGAAAAGGGAAGAGTTACATTCTAACCAGGAAAGAATAGCTGCATGCAGTCGTTTGAAGAATGCCAAAAGTTTGGTTAGCAAGAGATTGTTTAAGGACATATCAAGTTCCTTGGCCACATTCTTAAGGGTTTTAATCTGTGTCTAAATTTTCTCATCTATTATAAGGGTTTCCTATTAGTAGCTATCTTATAAATATAAGATGAGATTATATGAGATAATGCTTATAATGTTAGTTTTAAGAACACTAATTGCTAGACCTGTACTATTAAATCATTGTAAAGCAATGTGCCTCAATCATGTTTTCTCTAATTATTGAAGGAAGTTTTATTAAGTTCATCTTTAATGTTATGGTATCTTTTATATGGTTGACATGAGAAACATTTACTTTTCTTAAAACCAGAGTTTCGCATTATCCATTAAACAACTGTTGTGTAAGCACCTGAATGGTAAGCCCTTCCAATTCCAGAAGAGAAAAGAGAAGGACATGAGATGGAAATCCACAAAAGAACAAATACAAATTTCTAGTGAATATAGGAAAAAATAGAGATACTCCACATGATTAATACAGAAATGACAGCTAAAACATTAATGAGGCAATATTTTCATGGGTCCTATCGTGAAGATTAAAATGTTAATTCCCACTATAAAATGCAGAAATGAGCTTTCTCTTACTGATATGGGTAAAGATTTGTTCAAACTTTCTGGAAAGAAATTTGATGATATGTATGAAGTAGTGTAATGTTTTCCTTGGTTCTACCCCAATAATTTTACTTACAGAAATGTACCTATAGAAAATACTTATGGATGTATAAAAGAATTTGTCTCCATCATTGCTTTTATTTACTATATCTTCTCCTTAAAATATTTTCTAATAATAATAATAATAATCTTTTCTACAATAATAGAACTTTAAATACAATATGATATAGAAATACATTGAAATACTATACATACAGCTATTTTAAAGGTTATTTAGTGGAGATACTTTCTTGACATATGTTTTATTTTTTAAAAACTACAGGGTATTCAAGATTTCATTAAAAGTTTATATTGAAAATGAAATTTATAATTACTATGATTCCAATTATGTGTGAAATTATTCATGACATATCATATAGTTAGGAAAATTGAATTACAACCACAATTTTTATGAAAGTATACTTCTAGATGATATTGGAACTCTATACATCAGATGTGAATAATGATTATTTCTGGAAACTGTGATTATGAATGATTTTAATTTCAACATTTATGATCTTTCTCTTAAAATTAAAAATTGAGTTTTAAATACACAAGTATATATCCACTGTAATAAAATATTTAAACAGTACAAAAGTATAGAGTGAAAAAATGAAAAGCCTGCCTTCATTGCATTTTCTTCAAATGCTCCAACTGCTGATGCTCAATAGTTATAGTTGGTTTTGGAGTGTTTTTCCAGAACACTGTCCAGGGATTCCTGAAGCCTGACCTGCGTTCTCTGCACCATTGTGTAGTTTGCAGGCCGCAGGGTGGCTGCTTTCAGCCATTTTCCCTGTTCCGGATGCAGTGCTGTCGGGGACCCCTGGCCACACCACAGGCACAAGGTCTCCCTGGAAGTCCCTCCTGACCCTTTCCTCCACTTTCCTGACTCTCATACTGTATCTTTGGCTCCTTTCCCCTTCCTCCTATCAGCCAGAAATGTTTCCACCTCCTTCTAGTTGTGCATGTTAACTCCTGTTTTTCACCTTCGGATTTTGAAAAATTTAAGGTCAGCTGGCCAAGCTTTGGTTTACAAAGGAATCTTTATAATGGAATTTATCCTCAATCATCTCTGCTTTTAAGACGTTATTTCTCATCTCCTTTACAATTGGAGTACACACCAGAGAGCCTCGTGCTGGATGAGTTAGGTTAAGCATCTATGGTTCTACTTGCTGACCATGTAAATGCATAACTGGTAGTGTTAGTATCTTCACCATTGCTGCTTCCAAGTTCTGCTCAAATTACAGAAGATATTTAAATACATGTTTACTATCTTAAAAAGTTTTCTCCTTTTGAAGGATCTCAGTTGAAGGATGGGATATTTATTTGTTCTTGTTTATCTATATTCTTTATTTTATTGTACTGTTAATTTATCTTTATTTTACTGTTAATTTCTTTATTTTTAAAACAATACGCTGCTGAGATGAATTTTCTTTGGACATCTCTGACTACAGAGTTACCTAGGTATGTATGTATAGCAGTTCCAGCTATAAAAAAAGAGAGTTCCAACAAGATGGCGGAGGAGTAAGTGGAGCTGCATTAAACTCCTCCCAGGTCTCATCTGGAATTACTTCTTAGGAGAAAAAGTCAGCTGGAATTACCAACAGAACACCAGCTGGAAAGAAGCCCTATATCCAGGGACAGAACAGAAGAGGTCACTTCATCATAACAGGACAGGTAGGAATCTCAGAAATTTGAGACACCTGGTGGGGCCCCCACCAGAGGCAGCAGCCGAAGGGACAGAGCCGGGGGCCCCACCTGAGAAGGGTGGGATCTGGTTCCCTCACTGGGTGTCCCAGCTACAGCAACCCAGTGGAGAGCAGAGCAGCGTCCATCTGAGAAAGGGGGGGATCTGGCCCCCCAGCTGGGTGTCCCAGCTACAGCAACACCTTGGAGGGCAGAGCAGCATCCAGCTGAGAAGGGCGGAAAGCCTCGAGGTTTACTAGCCTGAGAGAGTGCTCGAGACAGAGAACTACCAAGGCGACCACAACAAAAATACATTAACACCCACCTACCCTGGGCTCCAGCGGAGGGAGGGCAGAGAGGACTAGAGATGTGTGGGAAGAGTTTGCAGTGGTGGCTTGGAGGAGAGAAGTGGGGGTTCCGGTGCTGACTCATCGCCCACACCTCGGGCAGACTGAGCTACACCAGCGGCTTCCCTATGAGGGTCCTCATGTCCCCGCCCACTGGAAGCAATCTGCCGCACCCAGCAGTGCTGGAGTCTGGCACCTGATCACAATTCTCTGATTTACATCTAAATAAACCTCTCCTGCCCTGCGGTGTAGGAGCATAGATACAATAGTTGGCACCTGAAGAGGTATCTCTTGCCCAGCAGAGCCTGGGCCTGGCGGTGGATTACAAACTCTGACTTACAGCTGGGTCAGTCAGTCAGCCCCACATAGTGGCAAGTAGGCCTGGTGGTTGATTGTGGATTCACTGGTTCACAATTGAATTGGTTTGTCCTGCCCAGTGGCCCCTGGACCTGGCCACTGATCACAAACTCATTAGATTACAATTGAATCTTTCAGTCTAGCCCAGTGGTCCCTTAGACTGGCAGCTGATCACATATTCATTGGATTACAATTGGATCTTGCTGCCTAGCGCAATGGCACCTGAGCCTGGTGGCTGATCACAGATTCATTGATTTACATCTGACTTTGTCCCACCAAGCAGCACCTGGGCTGGAGGCTGATCCACTGGGTTATAATTGAACCCCTCTGTCTAGCCCAGCAGGGCCTGAGTTTGGTAGCTGATTCATTGATTTACAACTGAATCTGTCTGTCACCCCAAGCTGCATCTGAGCCTGGAGGAGGATCACAGACCAATGGGATTACAACTAAATCAATCCTTCCAGCCTAGCAGTTTCTTAGTCTGGCAGCTGATCACAGTCTGATTGGATTACAAAGAAACCTAAAAATGGGGAGAAAAAGAAACAGTCCATCACCAAAAGGAAAGGAGGAATCCCCAGAAAGATCACTAAATGAAACAGAGTCAAGCAAACTATCAGATATGGAATTCAAAAGAATGATGATAGATAGAGAAGTTCAATGAGCCCAGCCAGCTCAAAGAAAACTAAAAACAACTTCAGGGGTACTATGACGAACTCCACGGAAGGTACAAGGAACTTACTGAGAACTACACCAACATTAAAAAGGCCTTAGAAACCATCAGTAATAGCCAGGAGAAAATGAAGAATACAATTTCTGAATTGAAGAATACAGTAGAAGGAATCAACAGCAGCCTAGAGGAAGCAGAAGACTGGATCAGTGAGCTGGAGGACAGTGTAGAAAAATATTCCAAGACAATGCAACAGAATGAAAAAAGGCTGAACAAGAATAAAGAGGTTTTAAGAGAACTACAGGAGAACATGAAACAAAATAATATCTGTATTTTAGGGATACTGGAAGGAGAAGAGAAACAAGGAATGGAAAACCTGTTCAAAAAAGTAATGAGAGAAAACTTCCCTAACATAATGAGTGAAAATGTTACTTAAGTTCAGGAAGCACAGAAGTTCCCAATGAAGATGAATCCAAACAGAACCACTCCAAGACACATTATAATTAAAAAGGCAAATTTCAAAGACAAAGAGAGACTCCTAAAAGCATCAAGAGAGAAACAGCAAATAACATATAAGGGGGCTCTGATAAGGCTATCAAATGATAAGGCTATTCAACAGAAAAAATACAAGCCAGAAGGGAATGGCAAAAAATATTCCAAGTAATGGGAAACAAAGGCCTGAAAATAAGAATACTTTACCCAGCAAGGCTCTCATTCAAAATGGAAGGAGAAATAAGGAGTTTTCCAGACAAAAGAAGACTAAAAGAATATATCTCTATCAAACCAGCATTGCAAGAAATGGTGAAGGGTTTGCTTTCAAAAAAATTAAGAAACAGAGAGACAGAGAGGAACACAGATACAAAGAGAAAAAAAATGGCAATAAATAAGTATCAATCAATATTAACCTTAAATGTAAACAGATTAAATGCACCAATCAAAAGACAAAGGGTAGCTGAATGGATAAGAAAAAATGACCCACATATATGTTTTCTTCAAGAGCCCCACCTCAGAACAGAAGATCAACACAGAGTGAAAGTGAAGGGATGGACAAATATATATCAAGCAAATGGACATGAAAAAAAGGCTGGAGAAGCAATACTTATTTCAGACAAAATAGATTTTACAATGAAGACCATAAAAAGAGACAAAGAAGGACATTTCATAATACCTAAGGGAACAGTTTCTCAAGTAGATATAACTCTGGTAAACATATATGCACCCAACATAAGAGCTCCCAAATATATAAGGAAAATCTTGGAGGACTTCAAGAAGGATATAGAAAGCAACACAGTCATAGTAGGGGATTTTAATACCCCATTATCAAAAATGGACAGATCTTCCAAACAAAAACACACCAAGGATATTGTTGCATTCAACAGCTATCTAGAGGAAATGGACCTAACTGATATATACAGAACCTTTCACCTCAAAAAAGCAAAATACACATTGTTTTCAAATGTACATGGAACATTCTCAAAGATAGACCACATGGTAGATCACAGACAAGCCTCCACAAATAGAGGAAAAGTGAAATTATACCAAGCATCTTGTCATATCACAATGGGTTGAAATCAGAAACCAATATCGAGAGAAAAAAACAAAAAGATTCTAGTTCATGGAGACTGAATAACATGCTCTTAAGTAAGAAATGGCTAAACAATGAGATCAAATTGAAATCAAAAAGTTTGTGAAGCCCTGGCTGGTAGCACAGTGGATAAGGCACTGGCCTGCAAACCCACAGGTCGCAGGTTTGATTCCCCAGCCAGGGCACATAATCAGGTTGCCAACCAGGTCTCCGATCAGGTCTGTGGCTGAAGGCAGGTGAAACACAACCATACATTGATGTCTCTCTCCATCTCTGCCTCTCTCCCTTGCCCTGTTTCTAAAAATAATGAAATAAAATATTTAAAACAAAAAAAAAAGTTTGTGGAAACAAATGACAATGAGTACACAACAACCCAAAACCTATGGGGTACAGCAAAGGCAGTCCTCAAAGGGAAATTCATAACAATACAGGCCTACCTAAAAATGATAGAAGAAGCTTATACAAACAACCTAACCATAGAGCTGCAAGAATTAGAGGAGCAACAACAAATAAATCCCAAAGCAAGAAGAAGGAAGGGAATCATCAAGATCAGAGCAGAATTGAATAATTTAGAGACTAAAACTGCAATTCAAAGAATCTATAAATCCAGGAGCTGGTTCTTTGAAAAAAATAAACAAAATTGGCAAGCCTTTAACCAGACTCATCAAGAAAAAGAGAGAGTGGACCCAAATAAACAAAATCAGAAATGACAGAGGAGAAATCACAACTGAAATCACAACTACTACAAACAGCTATATGACAAGACATATGACAACCTGGGTCAAATGGACAAATTTCTAGAAATGCATAATCTATCAAAACTGAATCCAGAAGAAGCAGAAATCCTGAATAGACTAATAACAACTAGTGAAATTGAAGAGGTAATCAAAAATCTCCCAAAGCACAAGAGCCCTGGACCAGATGGCTACACAGTTGAATTCTACCAAACATTTAGAAAAGAACTAACTCCTATCCTTCTCAACCTATTTGAAAAAATCCAAGAAGAGGGAAGACTCCCACACTCTTTCTATGAGGGCAATATTATTCTAATCCCAAAACCAGGTCAAAACACAACTAAGAAAGAAAACTATAGGCCAATATCTCTGATGAACATAGAGGATAAGATTCTCAATAAAATATTGGCCAACCAAATCCAGCAATACATTAACAAGCTCATACACCATAATCAAGTGGCTTTCTTACCAGGGATGCAAGGATGGTACATTTGCAAATCAATACATGTAATACACCATATAGACAAAATGGAAGACAAAAACCACATGATCATATCAATAGATGCTGAAAAAGCATCAACAATCATTTATGATAAAAACACTCAGCACAATGGGAATAGACGGAGCATACCTCAACATCATAGAGGCCATATATGAGAAACCTGAAGCCAACATCATACTCAGTGGGCAAAAACTAAAAGCTTTCCCCCTAAGATAAGGAACAAGACAATGATGTCCACTTTCTCCACTTCTGTTCAACATCATTTTGAAAGTTCAAGCCATAGCTATCAGAGAAGAAAAAGGAATCAAAGGTGTCCAAATTGGAAAGGAGGACATAAAACTGTCATTATTTGCAGATGACATGATAGTGTACATACAAAACCTGATAGGCTCCACCAAAACTTACTCAACCTAACAAGCAAATTTAGCAAAATAGCTGAATATAAAGTCAATATTCAGAAATCAAAAGCATTTTAGTATACCAATAATGAAACATTAGAGATGAAAGCCAGAAAACAAATCCCATTTACCATAGCAACAAGAAAAATAAAGTACTTAGGAACCAACTTAACCAAGGAGGTCAAAGACCTGTACTCAGAAAACTACAGAACATTGAAAAAAGAAATGAAGGAAGATACAAATAAATGGAAGCATATACCATGTTCATGGATGGGAAGAATTAACATCATTAAAATGTCCATACTACCCAACGCAATCTATAGATTCAATGCAATCCCAATTAAAATACCAATGACATACTCCACAGAAATAGAAAAAATGCTTCAAAAATTTAGTTGAAGCCAAAAATGTCCATGAATAGCCACAGCAATCTTGAGAAAGGAGAACAAAGTAGGAGGAATCGTAATACTGGTCATCAGACTTTACTACAAGGCTACTATAATCAATACAATTTGGTACTGGCATAAGAATAGGCATATAGATCAATGGAACAGAATAGAGAGCTCAGAAATAAACCTAGGACTCTACCATCAATTAATATTCGACAAAGGGGAAAGGAACATAAAATAAAGTAAACACAGTGTCTTTAACAAGTGGTGTTGGGTGAACTGGACAGTGTCATGCAAAAATATAAAACTAGACCACCAACTTACACCATACACCAGAATAAACTCAAGATGGATAAAGGACTTAAACATAAGCAGTGCCTCCATAAAGGTCCTGGAGAAAAATATAGGCAGTAAAATTTCAGATATCTTATGCAGAAATATGTTTACTGATACTTCTCCAAGGGCAAAGGAAATAAAAGAACAAATAAGCAAATGGGACTATATCAAACTGAAAAGTTTCTGTTCAGCTAAAGAAAACACCAGCAGCCATGGCTGGTGGCTCAGTGGAAGGCACCGGCCTGGGAACGCAAAGGTCATTGATTCAGTTCCCAGCCAGGGCACATAACCAGGTTGCAGGTCAGGTCTCCAGCCAAGTCTGTAGCTGGAGGCAGGTGAAAGGCAACCATACATTAATGTTTCTCTCCCTCTCTGTCTCTCTCCCTTCCTCCCTCTAAAAATAATAAAATCTTAAAAAAAAAAAAAAAAGAAAAGAAAAGAAAACACTAACAAAATTAAAAGGTAACCAATTGTATGGGAAAACATATTTGCCAATAATACCTCAGACAAGGTTTGATATCCAAAATATGTAAAGAATTTATGAGACTCAACACAAGGGAGACAGACAGCCCAATTTAAAAAAATGGGCAAAGGATCTGAACAAACAACTCTCTGAAGAAGACATACAAAAGCATATGAAAGAATGCTCAACATCACTAGCTCTCAGAGAGATGCAAATTAAAATCGCAATAAAATACCACCTCACACCTGTCAGAATGGCAATCATCAACAAATCAACAAACAACAAGTGCTGGCAAGGTTGTGGGGAAAAGGAAACCCTGGTGCACTGTGGTGGGAATGCAGGCTGGTGCAGCCACTACGGAAAACAGTATGGAGTTTCCTTAAAAAATGGAAAATGGAACTGCCTTTTGATCCAGCAATTACACTACTAGGACCATACCCAAAGAACCCTGAAACACCAATTCATAAGAACCTATGTACCCCTACGTTCATAGCAGTGCTATTTACAGTAGGCAAGTGCTGGAAACAGCCTAAGTGCCCATCAGTGAATGATTGGATCAAAAAACTGGTATATTTACATAATGGAATACTACACAGCAGAAAAAAGGAACTCATACCCTTTGCAACAACATGGATGGAAGTGGAGAATATTATGCTTAGTGAAATAAGCCAGTCAGTGAAAGACAAATACCATATGATCTCACCCATTACAGGACAATAATGACCAAAACAAACAAACAAGCAAAATAGAACCAGATACATGAATACAATGAATAGACCTTCAGAGGGGAGAGGGCCGGGGGAGGAGGAGGCAAAGAAGGGGAGCAGTTTAGTCAAGGAACTAGCATGGAAGAACCATGGACATGGACGAGAAATGGGATTGACTTTTGCAGGGGAATGGGTGGGTGGGGAAGGGAACAGAGGGGAGTAAAAAGGGGATGGATGTAATACAACAACAATAAAATTAAATTAAAAATAAAAAAGAGAGAGACATCTTCCTACTCTCATTTATTTATTTAAAAGATTTTAAAATTATTTTTAGAGAGAGGGGAAGGGAGAGAGGCAGAGAGGGAGAGAGAGACTTGAATGTACCGTTGCCTTTCACCTGCCTCCAGCTACAGACCTGGCTGGAGACCTGGCTTGCAACCTGGTTATGTTCCCTGGCTGGGAATCAAACCAGAGACCTTTGTGTTCACAGTCTGGCGCATTATCCACTGTGCCACCAGCCAGGGTCTGTTATTTAAAAACCATAAAATAAGCAAGAACAAGGATGATTTTCCACATGTTGGATAAACCAGAGCAAGCGATCTTTGCTTTTGGAGATCTAGCTTCCAGGTTTTGTCTTAAAAACAATGCCCTTGTTAAATCTGAAGGTCCAATTTGCCACCTAATAATCATGGAGATATTGTCAATTGCATTATTTCTTTCTCCCCAAAGAGGTTATAACAAAACAACTTTTATTTTGAAAATGTCACCAAAGAGATGGAAAAATATAATCTCCCCCTCTAGGTAGAAGATAATAAAGGAGGAAGAGAAGGGATTCTGGTGGATTTTCAGCTAACAAAGGGCAGAGTCTTTCTCTCAGTTAAGGCAAGAAAGAATGCAACAAGGTTACATTTTTTTGTATGACCCTGCTATTTTTATTTTATGGTTATTAAGCCTTTCTCTTGTAGAACATGCAGAAAGTCTATTTCAAAATGGGTTAAAACTGTAGGTGAAAATGTTTTGCTTTCAAGCAGGCTACATCTTAAAAGAGGAAAAAAAAATTAGATGTAGGTGGCATGGAACAACTTAGAAAGTTTTTGTGGAGACTGACAATTAGTGGGTAGGACTGAGCTTAAGAAATATGTTCACCCTCTTTTCCTTTCACACATTTCCTTAATTCCACAAGACATTTCAAAGCAGCATGATCCAAAGCCAGTCTAGAGGTGAAGAAACTTCCAGAAGGGCAAAGAGAAGGTTTTGCTTATGAAAGATGGAAAACTTTTTTTTCACATATATGACATAGGGTAAAAGAATAGATGTGAGGAGAGCGTGGGTGTAAATTAGAAGCAGAAATGTCTGTTTGATTTAAAGAAGCACATGACAAGTGCAAGACTAGTGAGGGCGGTTTCTCATATTTATATGCTCATGTAGGTTCAGCTCCACAATGTAAAGAAATGAGAAACATATGTTCTGGGAGTACATTTTAGTTTATGATTTTGTCCCCATAAAATCCCACATACCTTAAATGATGGGTGCATTAATATATAGGCATAGAGTCTTCATTGTATAAGATCCTAGAGGTGTAGAAGTTTGCAAGTGAAAACTAGCTGTTTGTAGTTGATGAAAAATTCAGTGGTGAGGATTGGAGATTTAAACATCCAGAAATGAATTTATTCAGAACTAAATTTTATTCCCCTAGCTAGGGAGCAAAGTTTTTGTTTTTCACTTCTTTTGCTGTGCAGAAAGCCTACCTTAGAACTAATTTCTAAGGCCACGCATAGCTCTGGCCTCAATCACTGAGTGCATTAGCTAATTCCATACACTTGCCAACTTGTCTGGAATACAAATGCAGACCAATGTGGCAATGTTGCCTTGTGCTGTGCTTTACACACAGCTTTTTCACATAAAGCACAGGTCATGCTACTGGGTGGAAATGTGTCTGGTCAGTGATCTCAGAATAAAATGCCATTGTACACAACGGTACTCTGAAGTCCAGAGTGCAGGTCAAGTAGAGTAGAAGAGGTCAAGGGGCTCTTAGACAGAATTCATTGCTTTTGTTCTTTCAAATACTGTCACTAGTCACTGCTCCAAAATAGCAGAAATAATGAGCACATGTGCTTGGCCTGAACCCCTGATGTTTCAGCAATTGTAGGGCACATGCAAGGCCACTCAGTTGACTCTAAAGGTATCATTCAAGTTGAACTTGAATTTCCAGGGCTTTAAGGTACTTCCTAGCGTGTAAGTTACAGGAATTTGAAAGTCACAGACTATTAGGTTACTGCAGTAAATTGCTAATGTAACAAGGTCCATTGCTCCTCAGATTCAGATATACTGCAGATCATGTAATGACTGGGCCTTATTTTACCAGGGATCAGGAACATGGGCAGCCTAGTGATGTTGGGTGAAGGCTGGATTCAGAGTTAAATCTGAATTCTAGTCTTGGTTCTAACATTTTTGAATTGTGATGCCTTGGCCAAGAAACTTTATATTTTTGAGACTTAAAACTTTTTTGGGGGGAAAGTTTACCTTTTCTCTGACAATTCAACCTCCACCTTGCTGAGAGAATGAAAAAGGATGGGGGAGACAGAGAGATTTTTAAGAATTCACATATAACCGCACATTTCATGCTTTAGCATCTCCAGATGTCATGCAATGCCACAGGATAAAGGTTAAATTCCTAAGGACGGCAAAATGGAACACTGGTAAATATTTTCCAAAGAATCAAGTTAATAGATGATTCAATGAGATGTGTAAACCAAATAAATGGAACTAATAGTGATAAGACAGGATTTTTTGAACTCTTGCTATGTACTTGATGCCCTGTTATTTATATCACCATTTCATTTAATCTTCACAACAATGTCACACTTATTTCTAATGATATTGTTAGTTCTACTATTTTATGATGCTTGAAATTTAGTTCACTAGCATTTAATATTATTAATGAGCGTTTTGTGAAATATCTAGGCATCTAGACCACTGGTTCTCAAACTGTGACTACTAATATTTTATTAGAAATAGCTATTACTTTAAAAAAGGTTTGGTATTCATATTAACAAGTGCCAGATTAAACAAAAGTAAACAACTTTCCTTACTACAGAAACTTTCTGACCTATAATATCAGTTGGTGTCCTGTGACTATCCAAAAGGAAGTAAGGTAGTACAGTGTTATATGACAAAGGAATTGTTTTTAGTTGAACACCTGTTGAGACGTATTAGTATGCCATAATCAGGGAAATTCTGATATAGATAAATAAACCCTAGAGTGATATGTTTTTGGCAAATATTCCCAGAGTGCTTTCTATGTCAAAAAGAGCTCACTGGCGCCTAAAGGTGTGCCTTCTAAGTGAGTTACATAGTAATTCTGTAGTCATTCCAGGAAAAACGATCCTTGTTTTGAAGCAATGTGAGAGCCCCTATCAAAAGCATGTGATGTAGAACAAAGGACCCACCATGCGAGTCCACAGAGCAGTTAGATACATAAAATGGTGTGAAATTAGAACATTGTCTAATTTAATGGGTTTGTATAAAATTTTAAGGAGGATTTTAAAATATGCTATAATAAATCCAAGCTATGGAGTGGTTAAACAGAATGAGGTAAAATAATGGATACTATAGGGAAATTTGGCTATAGCCTTTTTATAAAGTGAAAACAAAACAAATTTAAATAAGCATATTATATAATGATTACATTTATATTAAGAAACATGTCCACTTGGAAATGCATGGAACTGGATCTGGAAATGCATATTAAAAAGTCTCAGTTGTGTCTTCTGAAAAGACCTGTTTAGGGGTGATGAGCTGTGGGTATATAAAGACATTCACTTTTTTCTCTAATAACCATAGTATTATATGACATTTCAATAACAAACATGTGTTTTGAAATAATTTTATTTAACTGAATCATACATATTCTAAGCATGAGGAAAACACATACTACAGTGCTTACTTTCTATGTCCCCTGCCTTAGTTAAAAATGAAACGTCAATAATGCCTTTAAGAAAATTATGGAAAAGAATATTGAAAATTCATAAACTCCATTTGCTATAGATTCTAGAAAATATCAGTCATTGTTCATATTCAGCTATGTAATCTATACAAAGCAGAGGTATACATAGAAAGAAACATACCATTGCTTTGAGTATGGAAAACAAAGCCACCACTACCTTACTTTGCACTTCACATGTACATAACTTGTGATCTGATTCTTACAAACACTTAGCCTTCCCAATGTTTCTTTAGATCATGTAGAGAGGCAAATGCTAGAAACAACTTTCTTTCTACTCCTCATCGCAGTCTCATGGTTCTGTTAAACATGTACGAGTCCTTCAAGTATAACTTCAGGATTTTACTCATCACTGAAATGTCTCCTGACTCAGCTCCTTTGATGCTGCAAATAAGTAAATGGTGTTTTCAAAAATTTAAACCTTAGCACTTATGACAATGTATAAACATTTTTGTAAAACTTGAGCTTTTAACACTAAGTTATGTATACTTCAAAACACATCTGCATTTATTTATTTCTTAATTCCCAGACCCTGTATACACCAGGGTTCATAGTTTGTACTCAATTAAGTATCTAGATAGCTTTGGTTATAGAGTTAAGATGTCACATGCAAGATAGAGTCAGCTCTTTGAGGGCTCTGAGGCTAAAGTAGGTATGAATGAATGTTTGCCCTAGGAAAATATGTGAAATGCATACAAAGAAGTATAATACTAGGAAGAAAGTGATTAAGATTTTGGGAGGAAGTTCGAGAAAATGCTTGCTTTTCCCTCTTCCTGAAAAAAAAATAGACAAAAAAACTAAGCAGTGGCATATAATATTGATTCAAACAATTTATGAATTAAAAAGAAATAAATACATTTAAAAAAAGAAACAATTTTAAAAATAGATTAAAATTATCCTAGCCAGTGTGGTTCAGTTGGTTGGAGGGTCCTCCCCTCCACCAAAAGGTTGCAGGTTCAATTCCCAATCAGGGCAGATAACTAAACTATGGGTTTAATCTCCTACTTTGGGCCTATACAAGAGGCAACCAATCAATGTTTTCCTTTTACATCAATGTCTCTCTCTCTTGCCCCCTTTCTCTCTATACAAAAGCAAAAAAAAAAAAAGTTCTCAGATGAAGATAAAAAAATTTAAATAAAGATGAAAATAATAAGAAATAAGTATTAATGGCATGACCTTAGCATAAGATAAAAGAAAAAACTTGTGCAGCAAATTATTCTCTGTATTCGTTAGCTGTGAAGCCAGATTTGATTCAGATCCTGAAATAGAGTATGGATTTGAGTGTCTGTTAAGATTATATGTTAAATAAAGTATATTTGTAACGATAATACTAAAAAAGATCTATGTAAATGAAAGTAATAGAGTTTTCTTCTAATCTTTGCTTAAATCAATTATGTTTCATGGGCTTGGAGCTTCCCAGTTGGTGGGCAGCAGCGCAATGGTATGTTGCAGAGATGGCATGAGTATTAGAGACTGACCTCTGGCTACACTCATGGCCTGTTCTTCACCAGCCGCAACCAGTGGGCTCATTGATCCTAGTGATATTCTTTGTGTGCCTTCATACAAAACACTTCACAAACATTGACTTACTGTTATTTTTGAAATCTTCATTCTTTCACATAAGCCAACTTTTTGATAAATGCCTCTGAGAGATGGCAGCAAAACAAAATAGGATATAATGTTTAAAAATTAATAATGGTTAAAATATGTTAAATTACCTGTGTTCTTAAATGGGTGGCTTTCCCTCTTTTATCCTTAGGTTTGCTAGTCTGTAAAATAGATAAAATAATACCTGCCAAGTCTACTTTTATATGATTATTACAAATATCAAATAAAATAATGGATAAAAAAGTGCTTTGAACCCTGCGTGGTATTAAATTGTAAGGCTGTTAAGGCCAGCTTATATTTTCCCCCCTCAGTGGGATAGAAATCACTTTACATATATCACCCTGTTAATTCTTTTGAGAAATGAGAAAATATGTTAAGTGAAAGTCATTCCAGACTGAAAATTTAACTGGAATATGGCTCATATGCCTTCTATTTCAATTGCTATTATCTAAGAGTATTTGAATTCTATATTTGCACTAAGTTAATATTGAAACCCAACATCGATAATCAGCATTTTGGTATATAATCATATGGTTTTCAAAGGCATTATTTGCCTTTGTGTTCTAATACTATTACATGTCTCAGTTCATGGTACAGTACCTAGAACTGGTGTTCATAAATGAAGATGACAGTGATGTTGATGTTGATGATGGTGATGGTGGTGATAATGCTGGTGGTGATGATGGTGATGAGGATGGTGATAATAAAAATCTTTCACATTTGATTAAAACTTTATAACTTTAAAGCTCCTATATTACCAAGTACAACATTTATAGAAATGATTATACAAGTTTCATAGAGAATATTAAGTTTGGGAATTGAGGAATTAATAATCTCCATTTGTACTGAATTTTCTAGAGATTTAATATTCCTGGAGATTTTTATTGTATATTTTCAGAAGATAGCATATGCAGAATTTCCTCTCCAAACATTCCATTCCTTCACCCCAAAACACAGGCAGACTATTAATTATTTAGTGGAATATAATTTATGATACTCTCATCTAATGTACAGGTACAGAGAACTTTTTTTATTTTTATTTTTATTTTTTTTTAATTTTATTGTTGTTGTATTACATCCATCCCCTTTTTGCTCCCCTCTGTCCCCCTCCCCACCCACCCATTCCCCCCAAAGTCGATCCCACCTGTTGTCCATGTCCATGGTTCCTTTATACTAGGTTCTTGTCTAAGCTGCTCCCCTT
>PVIW01001220.1:9786-65788 GCA_004026585.1 Noctilio leporinus
GGGGTGCCCTGCCGGGTGTGCCCAGGCTCCTTGGGAGGGGGGCGGGGGGGGGGGCAGGGGGCAGTTAGGGAGAGGGCAGGTATAGGAAGCAGCCTGGACCGTCCAACCCATAGAGGTGAACACAATTTCAGTGAGCCTTTCCCTGAAACCCTAGGCCCTGGGGGTTTCTTTAACTGAACCCCCTAGTCCCTGGGGCTCCCTTAGGGACTGACATGGGAAAGAGTCCTCTCTCTATTTCAAATATTCAAGGAACCTCTCAGGGACAAGGAGACCCCTAGAGTTTCTTTCCCACTGGCCCATAGGGAACTGGGCCAATCAACTTCAGAGGGGGTGGTGGACAAACACCCCAAGCTGCTCACATTAGTGCCAGCTGGTACATGGAGAGGACAGGAGCTGTCCCTAACATAATTCCTAACAAAGGAAAGAGCATGAACTTTCAGCTCAGGTAGACCTGGGTTCGAATCCTTAGCCAATGAGCTCATTTTTCTCATCTACAAAATAAAGTATCTAGAGTTATTACTGGAAGATTAGATGAGGAACTGAACAAAAAATGCTGGCACGAGTCCTGGTGCATGGCAGGGCTCAACAAATATTAGCTATCATCATCATCACTGTTATATACTTTGGAGACACCTCTGGGGCCATACCATGTAAACAGGAACATGGTCTCCACAGAGCTGCTGCAGATGAAGCTTCAGGGTCCCCTATTTGCAAGACTCTGTCCTGATTTTTCATTTGTGACTTTGTATTAACTTTCTTGAGGAGTGCCTTCTCCCTTGGGACTTATAAGCTTTGGGCCCCACAAAGCCTGGTTATACTTCTTGTGTCCCCCACAACTCTTAGTACAGGGTGAGAGTGGATGAATGACGGGCCAGTGAGCAGATGGGAAGGGAAAGTCAATGGAGAGATGTGAGCAGGCCGCTGGCCCCTGGGGAGGCAGGCAAGGAAAAATACTCACCCTGGAGAAGGGGACAGATCTTCTTCCAGGCTGTGACACTTCCTTGGCTGGTGTACTGGCCCAATGCCACCTCCAAGAAGAATACTGGGATGCCGCAGGTGAAGAAGAAGATGAAGTAGGGGATGAAGAAGGCTCCTACAGAGGAAGGGAGGCAGGTACTGAGCCTTTCAGTCCGCAGCCTCTTCCAGACACCTGTGCTCTGACCCCCAGTGCCCTTCATGTCCCTCTTTACCCCTCACAGGGACACAGGTTGACTTCCTCCTGTCTGTGCCCAGGGACTAGCAGAAATTTTCCAGTCTGAACCTTACTCGGAAAAGGAAAGACCTTTGAAAGAAATTTCAGTGGGAATCCTAATATATGCACTCTTTATTTGCTCAAGGTACTTCACAAATCTAGTCAATTTATTATTTTTGGAAGAAGAACATGTGTTCTATATAATTTGTCATGCTTATTAAATCACCAAGCTTGTTACATTTTAGAGAAAAACAAACAAATAGCCCTGGCTGGTGTGGCTCGGTTGGAATATAGTCCCACTACACTAAAAGGTTGGGTGTTCGGTTCCTGGTCAGGACACATACCTAGCTTACGGGCTCTGTGCCTAGTCGGGGCGTGTATGGAAGCAACCAGTCAATGTTTCCCTCTCTCTCCCTCCCTCTCTCTCCCTAAAATCAATAACCATATTTTTTTAATTAGTAAAAGCAACACTTGGAAAAATTACTTTCCCTCTAATAATTTTCAGAGGGATTTTTCCCCCCTCCAGGTTCTGACCTGAACTGGGCTCTCAGCAGAGAAGGTCATTCCTCTGCTTGGCCCAACTCTCAGGCCCTGGGTTGTCAGCCAGCCAGGTAATCAGGACCTGACCTGCAGGCCCTGGCAGGAGGCTGGGCCTAAAAGACATCCAGCAAATTACATGTGAATGGATTTGAGGGCAAACCTAAACCCACTTAGGGCACCCACTTCAGTCACAAAGCCATACACCTCCCCTCAAAAAAAAAGTATACCTGTGGGTGGAAGGGCTATTGTTTCTCACACAATAACAACACTAACATTTATTTGGTCCTTACTGCTGTGATGCAGACCATCATCCGTAGCCTGTGCACCTTTCAAATTTGCTCCTTAGTGTAGATTTCTAGTAGAGGAATTGGTGGGTCAGGGAGTATGCACATTTTTTAAGCTTTTGTGTGTGTGCGTGTGTGGTAAAATATATACAGCATAAATGTTACCATTTTAATCAATTGTAAGTGTACACTTCAATGGCACTGAGTACATTCACACTGTCGTGCAACCATCACCACCATCCACCCACAACTGAAACTCTGTACCCATCAAACCCGAGCTCTCCATCTCCCTCTTCCCTGGTAACCATTCTCTCTCTGAGTTTGCCTATTTTAGGCACCTCATATAAAATGAATCATACGATATTTATCCTCTTAGTTCACTTAGCCTAATGTCTTCAAGATTCAACCAGGTTGTAGCATGTGTCAGAATGTCCTTCCTTTTTAAGGCTGAATAACATTGCCATTATATAGAGACCACATTTTGTTTATCCCTGTACAGACATTTGGGTTCTTTCCACCTTTCAGGTATGAACTTATTTCTTAAGGTCTTTGACATGCATTTCCAAATTGTCCTCCAAAACTTGTGTGCCAAGCTGCAACGTGTGAGAAGCACTAAGGGTCTTCTAGGACCTGGGGAGCTATGAGCAGCCAGTAACTCTCCTCTGAGTTCTAAGTCCTTTTTAACACTGCTTGCCTTGACATCCTGAGTAACACTAGAGCTTCAGTGAACAATTAATTACCACACTTAATTAACAACTAATTACCACCCCAACTCTGTGTTAAATGGCGGAGACAGTTGCAGGGGCTCAGCTTGGAGTAGTGCCCCACAAAGGGACTTGGCTGGGGGGGCTCCCCAAAGAGCACTTTGTAAGCAAGTCTGTGGGGACCCTGAGGCTCCTTCCCACCTGCTGCGTAAAGGAAATAGCTTCAGTTCTAGGCTTAATATATAGACTTCTGCCCCTCAGAAGCCACAGGTTGGGTCCACCCACAGAGGGCAGCATTGAACCTGGACCTGCGGGGACAGTAAGGGGAGGGTGGGTCTGGGAGGACTGTAGAGGTGTCCTCCATCCTGTGCTCTCTCCTTGGATTTCCAACATACAATCACTGCAGACGTCCTACCCTCCAGTGAGCTCTCAGAATCCTTGCTTTAGGAGGAGATCCTGGCTCATAGTTTTCTTGGCACCTGTCCAGGTCATGGGCACAGGCAGTTAGTGATGCCCACAGGGATCTGTGCACCTGGGGTGACCAGAGGCCTGTGTGAACTCTCCCGCCCTCTATACTAAGGTGTCCCTCATTCTTTCTGCCAAGTGCTCAGTGACAATCAGGAAACTCAGAGTTCCACGAAGCTCTTTTGGAATGAATAATTTCTTGAGGATGATTTTGTTGGTGACCAAAGATATTATTAGACCAATATATTTATTATTTTTTATTCCTTTCAAAATATTTTTCTATACAGAACTATGTATTAATGAATATTTAATTACTAGTTAATTACTAATTACTAATTGAAAATCAATTTAAACATACTTATTTTTTTCTTTTAATTTTATTGTTGTTGTATTACATCCATCCCTTTTTTTCTCCCCTCTGTCCCCCTCCTAAACATACTTATTGATAATTAATTTTAATATATTATTAAAAACTCTATTTATTTATTTATTTTTTCATTTTATTGTTGTTGTATTACATTCATCCCCTTTTTGCTCCCCTCTGTCCCCCTCCCCATAAAAACTCTATTTAACTTTCAACCAGGGCTATTGATGATCAGCGGGAGGTAATATGGTTATATAACCACAGTGAATACAATTTTAATCTAAAACAAAAAATGGACATTTGGGTCAGTCTGTGGAGTCGTGTTCCCACATACATCTATTAAGTTGTCTAGACAAGGAACTTAATTCCTGGACCTTCATTACTATCTTTCTAGAGCCCCAAAGACCAGTGGACCTGCTGGGTGTCCCTGACCTCACTTAGCCCCAAGTGTTCATGATGAAGGAAACATGATGGAGGTGAATAGTTAGGGTTGGGACAGAGCTAAGTGAAAACACAGGTGACAGAGATGAACACAGAACCTGCACAGGATATGTGATCTGGTCCTGCCATTTCACAGATGACTTAGGCTCAGCCCAGTGTCACTGCATGCTATCATAGGTCCTTCTTTCTCCACCCCAGCCACGGTCAGTACAGGAGTCACAGCCACAGCTGCAGCCACAAGGCAGGACAGAGGCAGGGTGGGCCGCATCCTCCCTTCTGTTCAGATGAGAAGGTGAGATGCACGCAGTGAAGTGGGAGCTGGCGAACCTGGGTTCCAGGGCTCACTTCTACCATCCAGCTCTGTGGTTTCAGGCAAGTCGCTGAACTCCCTGGCCCTCCGAGTCCTCTTCTATGAAATGAGGGCTCAGCCTGGATCATCTTTAGCTCTAGCTCTAATATCCTATGTGTCCATGAAACTGTGGCCTGGGACAAAGAAGTAAGTCACTACCCCTGACCCTTTTTCCTGCCTCCCCGACCTCTGGCTCAGCATTAGTCTTCCACTCCCAGTCTAGGAACTATAGCCCTGACCTACCCAGGAAATCCCTTTTCTATTTCTTTGGAGTCACTGCTTTAAGCAGTTTGTAATAACTGTTAAGTTTTAAAACACAAAGCAAGATACATGACAGGTACTCAGTAAAATTTTGTAAAATTAAATATAAAAAGTGTTTAAAAATTTTTTTTTTCTAAACAATGATTACCTTTAAATGGGAATGTTTTAATTTTTGTTTTTGTTTTTGTAGCTTCAGAATGTTTCTACTATTCACTGTAAGCATATATTATTTCTGCAAAAAGAGTGCAGGTATTTCAAAAGCCAAAAGTGGACCTAGTCAGTCACAAATAAATTCACAGAACTGTGAAACATCCCCAGTAGGCAAACCCATAGCTGCAGAAGGTAGATCAGCAGTTGGCGGGACCTGCTAACAAAAAGGGGTGTGACTGCTAATAAGCCCTGAAATCCATGGTGGTGACGGTTGCACAATTCTGTGAGTATACAAAAGACCATTTAATTGTCCATTTAAAATAAGTTATTCTAGTCCCTTCCTATCATGCCCCTGCTCATTTTTATTACCAGTGCTGAAAATAGTAAAATTATGTTTCTTTAATTAAAAAATCATAGCTAGACAAGATAATGTCTTTTTTTTTTTTTTTTTAAATAAAAATTCCTCACTGGTTCCCATCTCACTCAGAGCAGAGCCTGTGAGACCTGACCTGCTGTTGCCTCTATTTAGCATGTTCCTCCCTTGATAAATGTCCCTAAGAGTAGCTCATTACCTCCTTAAAGTCTTTACTCTAATGTCACCTCCTCAGTGAAACCTCTCCTAGTCCCTTATTTTACATTTCAAACCCCTCTCCCCAACCCTGTGACCCAGCAGTTCCTACCCTTCCTCCAGCTTTGTTTCTCACCATTTCACTCATCACCCTTTGACCTACCACATTTGGTGCTTATGTGTCTGTGATCTGCCACCCTTCACTAGAATACAAAACAAGGAATATGTTCTGTTTTGTACCTGGAACTGTGGTTGCCATGTGCTAGGCCCACAATGATGTTGGCTGAATAGATGAATGAATCCTGTCAGCAACTGACATCTATACAGTGTAATGAAGGAAGTTATTCAAAACTCAGATTCCTAGGTCCTGCTGCTGCCTCCTTTAATCTTTATAGCAGCTCCACGGGGTACCACCCACTTTACAGAGGGGGTCACTGAGGCCAGTGGTGGAGCTAGAACTAGAACTCAAGTCCTCCAGCTCCACGCAAGACTCCTTCCAGTCTACCACATTGCCCAGGCAGGAGGCACCCCGGCAGGCACTGCCTGGCTCTCAGGGCGCAGCTCTCCCCACCACGCCTACCTCAAAATGAACTCACCACCTCCATTTTTGTAGCAGAGATAGGGAAACCTCCAGACATTGCCCAGCCCAATGATCTCCCCGGCCACTGACAGCACAAACTCCATCTTGTTGGTCCATTGGCCCCGATCCTTCACCTGGTCCTCGCCTTCCTGGTCCAACTTCTCTCTCTCCTCTGGGACCCAGGAGACCACAGGAGGCCCATCCTCGGGGACTGCCACTTTTCTGTCCGTAGCCATGGAGTGGATCCAAGGCCGCCGAGCTGGGAGTGGGACAGGATGGTGAGAGAGGCACAGCCTGGTGGGAGAAGAAGGTATGAGTTGCAATCCCAACACACGTACGCCCTCCCTACTTTCTCCATCTTAACCTTTGCTTTAATGCTGTTGGAATATTGCTTTAATATTGATCTTCTTCCAAAGCTGTCAATGTCATTTACACCTAAAGTTACCCTTTGCTTTCACGAATCTGAGAATAAGTAAGGATCAAATCTTAGCTTGCCCATTTTGCAGATGGGAAAATCCAGGCCTTGAGAGGTGAAGCGACATGCCTAAAACCATTTCAGGACTATATTCAAATCTGGGCTTTGGGCCTTTATTCCAAGTCTCTTTTGGTCTTGACAGCCAGACATCTGTCTGCCCCAGCTCCCCAGCCTCCAGCCTCCAGTTCAGAAGGGATCAAAGGCTGCCAGGGGTGACAGCAAGTCAAAGGGCAGGTATTGCCAAGGTGACCACATGGCTGTTCCCTGGCCAGCTGTGTGCTCATCCCGGTGCCAGGTTGATCGACAAACACAGGGTAAACATGGGAGCCAGCTTGCTCGAGGTATCTGATTGGGAGGGAAGGGGAAGGTGGGGCCTCTGAACGAGGCCAGATGAGGACTAGGACTGGTGCCTGGGCCAAGTGCAGACCTTCAAGGGAGCCCTGGCTCTCTTTCTCTCCATTGTACCTCTGTCCTAAGAAGAGCAGTGGGGTCCTGGTGATACCAGGGGTCACCAGAGCTATTCTCACTTGGGTGGTCTTTTCCAGATCAGAGTGGTCCCCTCAAGGGAGACCCAGAAGTCTCATCATGGCAGGTCACTGCCCCTCCCTACTCCCTGCCCTCCTAGAGAACTCAAAGCTCCCTAGGCTTCCAGGAAAATGACGTGGGCCACTCTCAGTTTTACTCTGCCCTCTCGTCTGTTTGTCAACTGCCACAAGATAATGGCTGCATCCTGGTGTTACATCCAAAAGTTCCTGTTTGTCTTCTCCTCTCTCCCCCGCACCCCACAATTTCCCTGAGGCTACTGCTGCCTCTGTTTCCAGGGAGCTGCCCAGAGGAGCTGCCCAGGCTGCAGGGGTGGGTGGCCACCCACCCACCCACTGCCCCCTGCCTATGAAGGAAGAGCACTGGGGCCACCAAGTGCTCCATGCTCCTCCAAGGTTCTAGAGAAACACAAAGGATCCTTTTTATTAAAAGAAGAGTCTGTGTTTATTTGTTAGTCCTTTTAACCCAGGCAACAGCCCAAGCCCAAGTTGGTTAGAAAGGTGTGGCAGGAGCCATTTGAGGTTATGGAAATTTTTGAAGGTGACTTGAAGGGTGCAGGTTATCCCCGGAATGGGAAAGCATGTCAGGGTGAAATTCCGGCATTGGCACCTACTCAGAGGCTGCTATTGCAAGCTCAGTCCAGGAGGGAAGATGAGGAGAGGGGCACCCAGTGGGAACCAGAGGCCCTCCGCCTCTAATATAAGGGAACAGGAATGGAATAAGGGAATGGAACAAGCTCCAGGTTCAGATAATCAGCAGAACCTCAGGGGTCTTGAGAAGCAGAGCCCCAGGTTGAAAGAACAGGGTAGTTTGGTCCCTGGGGAAAAGTCGGTGATACCTGAACTGACTGTGGATGTTACTAAAGAGTTGGGGCCAGGGCACACTGACGAATGGCTTCCAAATCATTATGAAACAAATGAATGAACGAACTAAAAAACCACAAGACAGAAACCCAAGTTCTAGTCCAGACCTAGTTAATAATAGTAACCAAAGTTAACATTTGAGTAAGCACTGTCCCCAAAACATACATCTTTATATACATTATTAAATTTAATTTTCATATAACTCTTTGAAGTAGGTATTACCTTAAGGTAACTCCACTTTATAAATGGGGAAATGTTCAGAGACATTCAGAACAAGACCTGACACCGAGCAGGTGCTTGGTAAAAGTTTTTTTTTTGAATGGCTGGAAGAAACTTACCACTGCAGTAAGTGGTAGAGCTGAGTCTGTAACTTGCTGTGTGATCTTAGGCAAATCACACTTCCTCTCTGGGCTTTAGGCCTCCCTGGAAGGGAGAATGGCTGAACAGGGGTGTTGGGAGGGCAGGGGGACAAAATGAAGACCCACAAAAGACAAGGAGAGAGGGTTGCCTTCATTTGCCCAGCCAGAGGGCAGCCCAGCTCATGGTGAGCCCAAGCACAAGAGTCGCCAAGGGGATGGTCAGAAGACAAGCCTTACTGTTCCCAGACCAGAGGCAGCTATTTCAGGGCCAAGCTGTCCTCCACAGCTCGAGCAGGGGAAAATGAGTAAATGAAGGAAAAACCAGAGGAGAGTGTGGGTGTGGGAAGCAAATCTCAGGACCCAGTTTGGGCACAGGGTCCGGGCTGTATCAAAGATCAGGTGGAGAGAGGAGAGAACATGATGAACGTCACTAATGTGACGTTAAAAAAAAAAAATGTAAAAAGTAAAAATGTTATTGAGCCCTGGCCAGTTGGCTCAGTTGGTTGGAGCATCATCCTGGGCACCAAAAGGTGGCGGTTCCATTCCAGGGTGAATACCTAGGTTGTGGGTTCAAGACCAGTCGGGACACATACTGTAGGCAACTGATCAATGTTTCTCTTTCTCTCTCCCTTCCTCTCTCTCTCAAATCAATAAGCCTATCCTTGGGCGAGGATCTTTTAAAAAGGGTTATTGGGAGGATCATATGGGTAAGGATGAACACCCAGAATGGGAGAACGAAAGCAAAGGCATATGAAAATAAAAGGTGGCCCAGAGCCATGGTAAGTCAGGGGGAAACAGGCTTAAATTGCAGCAAGCAGGATTCAAGTTAGACTCAGGGAAGAAATATCCAAGAAGATATTAGACAAAAAATAAGCTATACAGGGCTCTTCTTTCTGGGTTACTTTTAAAAGCCAAAAGGACAGCACACCTGGCCCTCCTGCCACCCTCCCTCCTCCATGGTGCTCCTCTACTTCAACCTATTTGCTGGGAATAAACAATAAGACTGCTCATCTTATGCACAGTCGAGACAGCTTTCAAAGATCTTCCCCTTCCCAACGATCCACCCAGCTCTAACCCTCTTCAGCCCCTGGCATCACCTCTTAGGCTGCCTACGGGCCCTGGGGCAGGGTACTGGGGTGTGCAATGGACCCCACCATACCTCAGTGCCCTCCAGAAGTTCACACACCAATAGCCACATTGGACTGAATGCTGCCCATTAGGGAAATATTCAAGAGGCTAGCAAGTCCAAAATGCACTGTTTGTAGGAGGCAGACATGTGCATGGAGACCTGGCCAAGGTGTAACAGAGGAGCAGACAAGTATAGAAATGCTGCTCCCCAGGAGCAGACAAGTGTAGAAATGGGACTCCAGTTCAGCCCCATTGCATCCCAGGCCAGCACAGGCCACCCCAACTCCCGCCTCAGCCCACACCCACATACCAGTTGCCATTTCCGTATACACACTGGTGCCATTCCCGTCACGTCCCTTTGCACACACATACCTGTGTGCATGGCACCAAAACCTGGCTCCCATCTAGTCCTTCACACCCTGGGGGCTGCTTGGCTTGGCTGGTGGCCACCCACGCCTTCTGTCAGCCCCCGCATTACCCCCGTCAGGCACCAGCATGCCCGTGCCTCCCCTGAGCCAGGCAGCTTCCTCCTTCTGCTCTGCTGGTAGGGGGAGGGCAGGAGCCCCCCACTTTGCTAACTGCAAACCATGGGCCTTCGGGAATAGCTGAGGTTACTCCTGTCTGTTCTTCCTCCCACATTGCTGAGCACTGTCTCCTTCCTTCTCCCTCTCAGTCAGGTGATCAATCCCTTTTCCCCCCACTTCCTGTGGCCATCCCCCGTCCTACCAACTTTCCTGCTCCCCAGGCTTTTCCCTGAGCAACTCAGATGCTGTGAGTGGTGAGAGGCTAGGACCGGTGTTCTAAGGTTTCTGGACACCAGGCTTTGCGGTGGCCCCAGTGCCTTGCACTGCAGACAAGAATACTTCTACAGCCTTGTCTCCCAGGTCTCAGATTCCAGCCCCTCTAAGGACCCTCTCAGAGACTGGGGGACAGACCCAGCCCTCCACCTCCTGCTCACCTCAGCCCCCGGTCCTGGTTCCTGTGGTCAGCTCAGCTCCATGCCTCAGGTCCCCAGGAGAGCCTCAGGCAAGCCACTACAGGAATACCAGAGAGACAGGACCTGAAAGGCAAACTGTCCTCCACCCTCGCTCCTTCTTCTGTCCTGCCGGCTCAGAATCCCATCTGAGCCATGTCCTGGGGCTCTCAGGCAGAAAGCGACTGGTGTGTGTGTGTGTGTGTGTGTGTGTGTGTGTGTGTGTGAGTGTATTGGGAAGCGAAGGGGCAGAGAAATACCACAAGCAACAGGAGGGATCGAGGTCAAAAGTTTGTGAACCAGGATTACAACATCTAACTTCAGTAAGTCAAGCTCTCTGTCCCGAGTCTCCCACCCCCACTCACTCTCCCTGTAGCCCCTCCTTCCCTCCTGGTGGCAGTGTCCAAGGCGACCCTCCTGAGCCAGAGACTCCTATCCAACGTCATCTCCCCTCCTTTCGTTCCTTGCCCTGTCCCTCATTCCTTGCCCTTTGCCTCTTCTCCCTTCTCACCTTGCCCCGTCCTGGTACGGCTACCGGCTCCTTCTGTGGGATGAGGAGACAGGGATGTACAGGCAGAGAGCCCTCTCTCACCAGAGCAGGAGGATGGAGCCACCAACTCCCAGGCTGGAACCTCAGAAGGGGAGCTGGCCTCAGTGACAGAGAACAGGAGGAGGGTGAATCACATGCTGGACTTTTCCACCAAGTACCTGCCCTCTGTGGTTTCAAGGCAGGCTCTGGACCTTCTCCTTGGGATTTTCCTAGAGAAAGTGCCCAGACCACACCTCAAGGAACCCAAAGGACACAGATTTGCTGTCAGACCTGAGTTTGAACCCCTCCTTTCGTCATTTACTGGTCATGCCAGCTAGGTGAGGGTCTGAGCTTCTGTGTGTCAGTTCTGTAAAAGGCAGGTAATGATACCCACTTTGCAGAGTTGCTGTGAGGTCTGAAATAGGGTAAATAGTTGAGGATCACAGAGGTGCTCAAGGGGAGCTGTCGGTTCTGTTGTAGGCTCTGTGAAAGCTGGGGCTGGTGGAGTGTGGGATCCCAGTGGCATAATAATGCTCCGGTCACCCCTCAGCACTAAGGCACATGGCCGAAATGTGTCTGGTTGCTAGGCAGCTGTCAGTGGGGAGCTGTATTGAATCATGTGTGTGTCCCCTGCTATGTGCCTCGTGAGCTTGTCCAGAACAGGGTTCTGACCCGATTCCCAAGCATACTTTCATAGTGCTGAAGACAGGACCGGCCCAGGCCCATCTAGTCAGAACAGCCAATGTCTCGCTTAAGGCAATGAAGATGTTTCTTCAGCTCTAGATAGTGTGGAGGAGGGGAAGTTGTGGGGAGAAGGAGAAATTTCCCTTTGCATGAGCTTCCCTTTCATATTTTAGAGCTGCCCAGTCAGGCTGGGTTTGAAGTGAGAATCTCAGTCTGTAATTTTCCATCAAGCACCCTTCTTACCACACCTCAGGCCCTTCTCAGCACCTCCTGTGGGTTTCCCCATCGAGGGGAACCTGGAGTGAGTCTCAGTTCTGAGACCTTGGCCACTGTGAAAGCACAGCTTGGGTGGGGACAGCTTAGGCAGAACCCACACTCCAGTCACCCCCCTCCCCTGTGCTCACCTTGTGTGGTGTGACCTGCTGCATCTGCCCTGTCCCCACATGTCAGGCCACCATGTGTCTACCCATGGAGCTTACTGCAGAGAGGACATCAAAGCTCATGAACCAATTACCCACCCACCCTCTCCGTGAAGGGGAGCGAGAACAAAATGAATCAGACTAGGCTAAGGGTCGATTTCCTAGTTCATTCACTGATTCACAAATTTTATTTCATGCCTACAATGTGTCAGGCTTTCTTCAAGGACTTGGGGATGTGCATGGTCCAGGGGTCTTGTGACCTCTCCTTCACCTTGTAGGACAACTGGCCTCCCTATAACTTGAGCCCTTGAATATTCACAGCCACCCCAACCCCCACCATTTCCAACCCCCACTGTGTATTCAGACCAACTGGTAAACTCCTAGAGGCCAGAGATCCCCATCTGTGCAAAAGGTAGGGTCCCTAAATTAATTACCTGGAAAGCCTAGCTAAGACTAAGCTATCTCCAGACTGGGAAGGGTCCAGAGACAACATGGAATATGGTTAAATAAATTAGTTATCTTGCTGCAGTGAGAGCCATGAAGCTCATAGAATCTTGTCTTTAGAGGGCCTGGCATGGAACCTATTTCCCAAGCATCTGGCTCAGACTAGGTACAAGTTACCCCATTGGATCCCCACAAGAACCTTGAAATGTAGAATGATTAGCCATGTTTTCCAATTGAAAACTTTGGGGTGAACCAAAGATAGCTGATGTGTTCTACGGCCAGACACTAGTAAATGATGGAGCTAGGATTTGAACCTGGGGCCTCTGGGCTCCACAAATCTATGCTGGTTCCACTGCAGCATATTGTTTCCCAGACGCTGAATATTTAAAGAGTAGGGGTCACATTTCATAACTCTTTGTTCTGCTGTTTAATGCAGTGCTGGCTCAGAGTAGGCATTCGATGTTTACTGGATGGATGAATGGACGGACGGATGGATGGATGAATGCAACTTGAGGGGAAAAAATGATCTCAGCCTTCCCTCTCCTAGGAGAGCATTGCTCCCCCCCGAACCAGGGGATAGACTGGGGCTTGGAGGACTCAGTCCTGATTTTCTTGGACAGCATTGCTGGTGCTGACAGGGCACGAGGCCCACAGGAGGCAGGGTTATTCTGGGGCCACCTCTCCCTTGCCTCCTAGTAAAAAATGCTTAGCTCAATAAATGTGTAGCTTTCTTTCTAGGGCCCAGTGCCAACATGGTGCCTGGGGCCAGGAAGCCAGAGGACAGCAAAGATGTCTCTGAACTCCTGTGATGTTGTTTCATTGACAACCCAATGTGGTGGAACTGGAGCCACGAGAAATAGGGTGGATTTGCTTTCCCAGAGCAGCTCTCCTCCCCTGGGTCCAACAACACAATGATGTAAGTATTCTTACTCCTACATTATAGAGGAGAAAAGGAAGGATCAGAGAAATTAACTTGCCCAAGAGCTAGTAAGTGAGAGGCCAGGACCGCACGTCTGGACTGCAAGCCTCTAGGAAGGAGTGCACTTGGCCGTCGATGGCATGTCTGAGCTTGTGCGCATTTATCTGATGATAATGGAGTGTGTCTGTGTACACATGTATGGATCGAAGATGTGTGTTAGGTCTGAGGTATAAGATCTGAGGCCCAAAGGTAGCCCAAGGGGGGCTTGGTACATAATTAGTTACTCCCTGATCTCCATGGGCCCTGTTGGTAAGACTCCAGTTTCCTGTGCTTTCTGGTCTCTCCATTCAGCTCTCACATGCCACTGGGCTGTCTCTGCCTGCCTTTCTTCCTCTGTCATTCTTCTCTAAAAGGGTGGTCTCCAACAGGAGAGGGCTCTTCATCCTTCTGTGTCTTCTTCTTCCTCACAGAACTGCAGGATCCAGTATCTGCCCTTCCAGGTTGAGAAAGCAAATGGAACTGAGCTCACCCTGTGTATACCTCCCTTGACTACCAGGTCAGTCTTCTTCCCTTCCCCACCCGGACCTGGGCAAGTAGCTTTCCTTGCACATCTCTGCCTGTCAACCCCCTGGGTTGTTGTTAGAGCAGATCCCTCTCATCCATCCACCCCGCCCCCACTTTTAATGACCCTGGGGCCTGCATACTCATTGCTTCATTTGAGTCCTACAACAAACCTGTGGGTAAGTGGGTGGGGCGCATGGTATTATCTTCATGTGAGAAAGGCAACAACAAAAACACACAAAGACCTCAATTCCAAGTAACTTCCAAAAAGACATACAGCAAGATAGAGGCAGGTCAGGACTCGCATCCACATTTCCTAATTCTTAGCCATTGGAAAATTTTCACACTCTAGTCCACCATTCATGATCTCCTAAATGGGCTTCAAATCACCGTTATTGAACTGCCTACATCTGTTCCTAGGCCTAGGAGATTCTTGCAACTTTGAGCAGATGGAAGGGTGGAGAGACAAATATTACATCCTCAAAGTAGCCTTCCCGGACCACCTAACTCAGATCATCAGGTTCCCTTTACACTCCAGTTATTCTTCCTCATAACACCTTGTTCTTTTCTTTCATAGCATTTGTCACGATCTGTCATGTAAGAAACTGTATCTATTTTTGCCCCTCGGGTCTCATGAACTTACAGTCCCATAGGAGGTATCCTGGGAATGTTGGGAGCTGGTTGGAGATGCCAGGTGTGTGGTATCTTGAGTTTCAGCACATTTCTCTAGCAGGTGTATTTCTCCCAGGAGGACTGTAACTGAGCCTGGCACACGGGATGGAGGGTATATGGGGGTGCCACCCAGTTACTGTCCAGGAAGGAGCAGTCACAGCCAGCAGACAGCAGGGCTGCTTTCACTAATTTTTTTTTTTTTAAAGATTTTATTTATTATTTCCAGAGAGAGAGGAAGGGAGAGAGGCAGAGAGGGAGAGAGGCAGAGAGGGAGAGAGACATCAATGTATGGTTGCCTTTCACCTGCCTCCAGCCACGGACCTGGCTGGAGACCTGGCTTGCAACCTGGTTATGTGCCCTGACTGGAAATCGAACCAGCGACCTTTGGGTTCACAGGCCGAAGCCTTATCCACTGTGCTACCGCCAGGGCCTTAATTCTTAAAAACTCTCCCATAACAACAAAAAATTGAAACCTAAAGACTGGAAAAGGTTCTGGTGCTTTTCCCCACTAACTTGAAAAATAAAAATAAAAATAAACTAAGGAAACCACCCAGGGAATGCCGTGCACCCTCAGCCTGCAGCTTGGGGAGTCGCCGGGTACTCCCCTGGAACAGCACTAGAAGAGGAACATCAAAGAGAGGTAGGGACACAGCCACCAAAGCCTCCACATTGTCAGGGAAAAATGCAGTTGTGTGTGCTCAGCCACACACACCCATACACAGATATATGTATGTGCCCCAGCTTCACACACAGCTCAGCGGTGAGGCTGCAGAGACACACCTGTGAGGTCCTCTGGGGCCAAGGCCATGCCCACTGACCCTGAGTAGGGCAGCCTTGACCTTCACCTGGGAGTTCTTTGCAGCTTGGCCCTAACAGTTTATCTGGCAGCTCAGTCCTTGAGATCCCCACCATTGCTATATCCAGCATCTATACTCTTCTCAGCGCAACAGCAGGGTGGTCCTGAGTAAGTGGAGTCCCTCTGCTGGCTGAGCTAGGGTAGTGCCCTGCCCGGCCAGGGCTTTTTGTACCTGCTGCCCCAAGTCTGCCAAATCAAGGCTGTCCCTCTCCTTATGCCCTCGGCCCCATGCCCTGCACAGGTCACAGGGGCACTAGTTTGTCAGGCAGCATCAGGCAAGGACACGGCAAGAAAAACATGGGCAGAAGTCCAACTCTTTCCACTTCCTTCCTTTAGTGAGGGCTCAGGTCTGCTTAGTTCTTTACTCTATTGCCTTTCTTGTTCCACAGGAGGGGAGGAGGAGGTAAGGGACTCCAGCGGAAGCATGGACAGAGGTGTGATAGACCACCCCCCACCCTGGTCCAAGTTCCCTGGTGATGGAGGACCTCAGCTGGGCCCTATCACCCTTCTCCGCATAGCAACCCCCTCTGCTCACGGTCTTCAAGAACTCAATGAGGGAAGGAGACAGGAGTCTCCCAAAGCCACAACTTTAAAGTGATGAAGGGGTCAAGGCAGCAAGGCAGAGGGGCAGGAACAAGGCAAAATTGCTAGCAGTCAGTGGGAAGAACTTAGATTTAATGGAATAAAAGGTAAGAGGGCCCAGGAGCCAAACAGAACCCTCAGTCCACCCCCAGCCCTCACCCAAATTTCCCAGCCCCTCTCAAAGGGGATACTGTGGATACTGGCATTTTACACCTGCCAGGGGCAGGGAAGGTGGAGTGGGAGGCACCCAGCTGAGAAGGTAGATTCCAGAATATCCTGTTTGTCTTATCTACCTTAGGTGGAAGACAGAAAAGCACAGAGGGACTGCTTTGCCCTCCCCTTGTGCAGCTCTCCCACCCCCCGACCCCCACCCCCACCCCGACCAGGCCTGCAGGCATGTCCAAGGGCCGGCTCCTAGCAGTGAGACTCCAGTTCTGTGAGTCTGAGAAGTGATGTCTTGGGTGTGGCAGGGGCAGAGGGTTCTGCTTGGCTCCTTTGAGCCAGGTCCTCAGCTGGGCACATAAGCTGGCAAATTCTCTGGAAAGAAAGTTGAGGTAGCTACCATGAAGTGGAGTGGGGGGGAGGGGGT
This sequence comes from Noctilio leporinus, assembly GCA_004026585.1. Classification (NCBI taxonomy): domain Eukaryota; kingdom Metazoa; phylum Chordata; class Mammalia; order Chiroptera; family Noctilionidae; genus Noctilio; species Noctilio leporinus. The sequence goes on from PVIW01001220.1 coordinate 26,281, forward strand.
CTTCCAGTTGCCCTCAACACAGATGTCTGCCTGGGTCCCCATACTTAATCACACCTTCCAGGTGCAGCCCTCCCATCGCAGCCTCTGTCTCGGAGGCATCCAGTCTCCTTCTGAGACTCTTCAGCATTAGTTCTGTCCCTCCCTGATCCCACACCAGGCTCACTGCCCCCGGTGCACCTGCCTCCGCCCTGGCAGGCAGCTATCCAACATCAGCCCCTAGGGTTTCTCCCCACTAACTTCCTACCTCTCTGAAGGAGCCCTTGAGGGTGCTGAGTTTGTAGAAGCTCCACGTGGGAATGCAGACCATGGAAGACAGAGCCAGGAGCCAGCCCAGGACATCCCCCCACCAAGGGTACGTGTACTTCTTGTTGTAGGTCAGCGGGGTGTACTTGATCAAGGAGAAGAGGAAGGTGGCCTGAGGATGAGGGCAGAAGAGAAAGGGGCTGGGAAGGAGGGGCCCTGTTCCCTCAGTGCCCCCTGGAGGAATTGGTGGGGATCACAATCTAAACCTAGATTTTCTTCCAGGCTCATCTGGGCCAATCAGCCTCCAATCTCCATCCACATTCTGCTCAAAATCCACACACCCGCAACAGCTATTTCCAGGGCACCTACCCTGTCCCTCTCAGGCTCCTGGGCCCATGGGCACCTCTACACATGGTTGGCTCCCAATTAAGACACAACAGTGTGCCTGCTGGTGCTTTTAGTTTTTTAAGTCTCCCGAACCAGCAGGTGAGGCTGCAAATACCTCGACAGCAGAGGTTAGGCCTCACTTACATCCTGCGTATTACAGGTACTCAGGGGAAATGCTGACTCAAACAGAAACGCCAGAGGAAGCAGCACAAAGTGGCTCAAGGCTCAGTCTCTGGAGCCAGGTTGCCTGGGCCTGAATCTAAGCTCTCGCCACTTCCTAGCTTTGGTAAATTGCTAAGCCCTTTGGCTTAAGTTTCGTCTATAAAATAAATATAACCGTGATTTTTACTTCGTGGGATCCTTGTGCGTATTAAATGGGTTAAAATGTATAAAGCATTTTGCAAAACAGTTGCTATTATTGGTGTGGTTATCAGTGTTTTTTGTTCGTGTTGTTTGTTTGCTTTTTGGTTATCAATGTTTTTGTGAGCAGCCCAATGCACTTGGGTTTCAGTCCTGCTTGTGATATTAGACTCCACTGTGGTGTCGGTTAAACAGTCTGACAACTCTGGACCTCAGTCTACCCTTCTGTAAAATGGAAAGGAAGAATCTACCTCAGTGCCATTTTCTGGAATCCAACAGGAAGATGAATGAAAATCTAAATGACTTTCAGTGCCCACAGAGAAGTCCCTTCTCGGGCTAACAGCCTACCTAACCTCTTGCCACCACTATCTCTCTATCCCTTCATCTGGCTTCCCTCCTGAAGGTTATCTTACTATGCACACAGCTGGTGTGAGGAAGAGCCAACAATATTTGATAAGAGGCCAAGGCCTGTACCCAATCATATCTTCAATGTTGTCATAGAAGCGTCCAGCTCCTATCATGAAGAGAAGGAAGGAAGGGAGAGAAAAGACATCCTTTAGCATCCAAAGTATCTGGATGGGGCCCACACAGACTAGGATGAGCAAATACAATAAACAGAAGATATCAGCCCTGGCTGGTGTGGCTCAGTGGACTGAGTGTCAATCTGCGAACCAAAGGGTCGCCAGTTTGATTCCCAGTAGGACACATGCCTGGGTTGCAGGTCAGGTCCCCAGTTGGGGGTGTGCAAGAGGCAGCCACACTTTGATGTTTCTCTTCCTCTTTTTCCCTCCCTTCCCCTCTTCCTAAAAATAAATAAAATCTTTTTAAAAAACAGAAGAGAAGAGGAAGAAGAAGAAGGAGGAGGAGGAGGAGGAAGAGGGGGAGGGGGAGGGGGAGGAAGAGGGGGAGGAGGAGGAAGAGGAAGAGGAAGAGGAGGGGGGAGGAGGAAACGGAGGAGGGGGAAGAAGAAGGAGGAGAAATCATGGCTCTTTACAGATCCCTGCTGGAAGAAAACTTCCCTGGGATTCAGGGCCATAAATGGCAGCAGGCAGCAAAGATACTTTCTTTTTTTTTTAATTCATTATCTTTAGAGAGAGAAGGGCAGGGAGGGAGGAATAAGGAGAGAGAAACATCAATGTATGGTTGTCTTTCATCTGCCTCCAGCTACGGACCTGGCTGGAGACCTGGCTTGCAACCTGGTTATGTGCCCTGGCTGGGAATTGAACCAGTGACCTTTGGGTTTGCAGGCCAGCACCTCATCCACTGAGCCACCAGCCAGGGCAAGACACTTTCTGATTAGTAATGCTGTTACAGGCTGAAAAGGTTTGGGTAGGACAGGATATGGGACTAACCATAGCCAGGAGGGGAGGTAAGGCAACCTCTGGAGGGCTCTTCCAATGGGAGCAATTTTGGGTTCTTGAGATTTTTGAGGCTGAGTAGGGGTGAAGTCCCAAGGAAAGGTGGGTGTGAGCAGTGGACGTCTCTCTCTTGTCTAAGGGCTCTGGGGTAGAGGTGAGTACTGGGGTGAGGGAGGGCCACTCACCATAGACCCAAGCCACACAGAAGGATTCAAAGATGGCCACAAACAGGAGGCACATGCCACTGGCTGCATAGTAGTCAAAGAGCTGAAACACATACATACCACCCTGCCGGGGAGGAAATAAAAAACAGAACTTTATCCAGAGGAACTGACACATTTAGCCCCTTGCTAGCCAGATTCGCACACTCAGGGCACAGAGTTGGTGGGGATCACGGAAGACAGATATTAAGAAAATATAGTTTGTAAGCTATAAGACAATGGGCAGATATGGGGCAATAATTATTTGTCGTTGTTTCTGGATGGATGGTAGATAAAATAGACAGCTATTATTAGGTTGTCCCTGAGAACATTTAGAGATTGACCCAGAAGTCCAAGGTATAATATGCACATTTTTGGCCAAGATGGGGATAGGACTGTCGTTGGTATCGTATTACCAGGATGCCAAGCTCCATCTCCTTCCTTCCCATCTGACACATCACACGGACTATCCCCCATCCCCAGGGCTCCCTTTCTCCCTGTGAAGTCTATCCCTGGAACTTAGTGCAACTGCCTGGGAAATTATGAGATCTTGCTGGAGAGGCAGTTTTTCCTAATCCAAGACCATTACTTCCCATACCTCTTATCCATTTTTTTAAAAAGATTTTATTTATTATTTCTAGAGAACGGGGAAGGGAGAGGCATCAATGTATGGTTGCCTTTCACCTGACTCCAGCTATGGACCTGGCTGGAGACCTGGCTTGCAACCTGGTTATGTTGCCCTGGCTGGGGGATCGAACCAGCAACCTTTGGGTTCGCAGGCTGGTGCCTTACCCACTGTGCCACCAGCCAGGGCTTCCCATACCTCTTATCTTAACATAAAGCCAAAATTATCCCTCACCTTTCCCTGGAAGTACATGGTCAACGGCTGAAGACCAGAGGAGGGACTTGCTTACTTTGTGCTTCCTGCGGTTGGAAAAGGAGGGTCCCAGTGCCCTGAAGCCACAGCAGCCTGCTCTGCCTGACAGGTGGCAGCTGTCCACCTTTTCCCCACCCCCTCACCCAGTCCCCACCCACAAGCCTCCCAGATCCTCACCTCTGTGACCATGACCAGCCCAACAAGGAAGGAGATGGCGGACACTCCAAGGATGAGGACCTCCCTCCGGTTCTTCTTGCGGAACACGTGGGGGTACATGTCCACCAGCGCTGTCACCAGGCTCTCTACGCCCACAAACTGAATGAGAGGGCAAAAGGCTTGCAGGGGAAGAGAGCTCCCACAGCAAGCGCCATCAGCTAGATCTGGCTTGTTGCTCCCAGGCTCTGCCCTGCCAGGTGCCCCATCTCAAATCCCCCAGAGCTGTCCTTGCACAATTCAGTCTGGACCCACCCTTCAAAGCTCCTCTTGGTTCCTGGAAAGGCGTCCATGTCTGACGTTCACCATGTTCCCAACTGTTCTAAGGTCCATCAGGGCATCAAGCTTAACCGCATGCCTGCTGCTCCCCCTCCCCCAGCCCACACACACCCACTCATCTCTCAGTCTGAGTGGCCACCTCTTGGTACCTGGCTATCCAGTCCCAGGAGGATGATCATGAAGAAGAAGCAGCAGGCCCAGAGAGTCGAGAAGGGAAGCATCACCACAGCCCGGGGGTAGGCGATGAAAGCCAGGCCGGGGCCTGCAGGGAGAGCAGAGCGACACAACCCAGGGCTGGCCTCACTTCAGGTCACATGCGTGGTGCCATGGAGTAAGTGCAGGCAGTGCAACTCCACCCCAGCGTTACTTTCACCACCACCATCCTCATCCAGGGGAAGCCACCCAAACCTCTACCTGACTTCCAAGATACCACCCATAGCTTTCCCATTGGCAGGAACAGGACCTAGAGGTTATGTGTATAAAGGGCTTTGGAAAACAGCAAGGGTTATATCACCCACAATTATGTAAGTGCTACCCCAAATCCTCCAATCTCACTCCCCAGGTCTATTGCCACAGACCAGAGGTTTCAAACTTAAAAAGAACTCAAGGACTTCTGTGTACTTTTGTGAAGCTGACTCGGGGTAAGCTGAGGGAGTGATGGGACCTGACTGGGGCCATCATGCTCCTCCAGCAGCTAAGGCAACTGTGGTGTGGTTTCTATAGGGGAGATGGTTCCAAAGAAAATACCACACAGACCAGATTGCGCCCAGGGCCACCAGTTGGCCAACTTTGCCTTGGGGCCTTTTATATCACCCTACAATCAATGAATTGGCATTAATTTCAGAACACCACTGATACATAATCTCTCAAGTAAATTAATGTTCCTCTCAGCTGGCTTAAAATAGCAAGAACAGATTCCCATGCCAGCACCTGAGTTCATCCATAGGAAGTTTCCTTTGGGAAAAAAAAGGTGTGACCTTGTGACCTCCGACAGTCCTTTACCTCTTGAAACCACGTTCCCCACACTAGTGAGGTAGGATAACACCAAACACCTGCTTCAGTTTTCCATCACATGGTGCAGGCAGAATGCTTTGCACAGTATCTGGCATATAGTAAGTGCTTAATAAAAGTGAAATCGTATCACTTTTAACGAGTCAGTGGTGCTAGTTGCCCAGTGCTTGGCACGCTGTATAACTAGGCTGTGCTTGTGAATACTATAATAAAAATATCATCTTGCTATAGAGTACAGATGGATGATCTGCACGAACAAGAGAAGAGCAAGAGAAACATTTACAGCTTACCTAGATAGGGGCCCAGCCACTGATTTTATTTAAGGAAGCAACAACAAGACTGCACGGTGGAACAGCATTCACTTAGAAAAGGAGGAAACTCTATGAGCCAATATAAACTTGTTTATCTCTGTGATACATATAAGAGTGAACAAAACACCCTGACTGGTGTGGCTCAGAAGGTTGAGCATCATCCTGCAAACTGAAAGATCACCAATTCACTTCTCCCGTCAGGGCACACGACGGGGTTGCAGGCCAGGTCCCCGGTTGAGGGCATGAGAGAGGCAACCAACTGATGTTTCTCTCTCACATAGATGTTTCTCTCTCTCTCTTTCTCCCTCCTTTCCTCTCTCTCAAAAATAAACAAATAAAACCTTAAAAAAATAAAGTGAACAAAATACATCAAGGTGTAGAACAGGGTATATAGTATGTTATCAACTTTTTTTTTTTTTAAAGAGTGAGCAATAGAAGCATGTACCTATGTATGAATGAGTGTGCATGTCTATATGGCTGTGTGTTTTCCCTCATATATGCCTAAACTATTTCTGGAGGGATAAACATGAACCTGATAACATTGGTGGCCTGAGAAGATTGGGGTGGGAAGAAAAATGTTCACTAAATGCTCCTTCTCTCTTTGAAGCTGAATTACTGTTTTTAAGTCCTCCCCCAGGTCCTTCTGGGAGGCATCCACTGAAGAGTGAACCGCCAACAGTGAAGGGGGCAGTAGAAAGGCCCCTGGAAGCCAGGCAGCAAAGGTTCAAAGCTCACAGAATCCACAGCCTTCCCAACACTCACCTGACTCCGCCACCTCAGAGATGGGCACCCCTTGCTCTTGGGACATGAAGCCCAGGATGGAGAAGATGGCAAACCCGGCCACAAAGCTGGTACCACTGTTGAGGAAGCAGAGGGCCATGCAGTCCCTGTGGGTGAGGTAGGGAGGCAGAAACAGGCTGGTCAGAAAGGGCTGAAATGCCTCAGGCACCCCCAGGGGGCCCCTGCCCCTCACAGCAGATAGGTCAGAGGGGGCTGCCTGGCAGAATTAAGTTGAGAATTCAGGGATGGTTCTGTTCCCCCAACTTTAGTAGGTCAGACTTGGAATAAATCCAGGTCATCCTAGAAGAATGAGGCTCCAAAGAAGTGAAATATTAACCTAAAAATTACAAACTGCCGCACTGCATCCCTTTCCCACCATACTGCCACCCCACCTTTGAGACCCCATCACTCTGACGCAGTTGGGTGTGGCACACCATGGCTAGGATGTAGGCCTGGATCATCCCAAGCAACCGGTAATTCTCAGTTACCTAAACTTGATTCCAAAAGACATGATACGGAATTTTGGGCTAGTATTAAAATTGGCTTAAATTCTCTGACACGAACCAGGTAGGCCAAGGGAACGATGGGGAGGGGACACCAGTGGGGGTGGTGGTGAAGGAAAATGGATAAGGAGCCCATGTTTGCTGGAACAAATGTATAAAGCAGGTCAGACTGAGGTTCCCCTGCATAACATGGCTACTCACTCCCCAGGCTTGCTGGCACCCCTGAGTCCAATCGCCTCTACGTTAGCCAGGGCCTGTGCTGGGCCCCTGTTCTGCTTCCCTGGTTTGCTTATGCTGTGGTGGACTCCTTTCACAACGGGGAGCCCTGGAGTATTGGAAAGTGGGGTGAAGGGTGGGGTGGGCAAATCCATGAGTTGGTGCACCCACCAAATCAGCCTTGATCCAGCATGCTGGAGGGACAGCAGAGAGGTGTGGCTCAGGCCCACCCCCGCTCACCTGTAGCAGTTGTTGTGGAACTTGTTGTAGCTGCTCAGGGCCGTCAGGCACCCAACACAGATGGCGAAAGAGAAGAAGATCTGGGTGCCCGCGTCCATCCACACCTACACAGGGAAAAGGCAAGAGAGTTGCACCCCAGAAGCTGGGGCATTAGGTTCCATGGGAGCTCACAGGCCCATGGCTGAGCCAGACTCTGGCTTGGGATGGCAAGGACCGTGTCCCCAGCCTGCGCACGGCCCCTGCAACCCTGCCATCCCAATGGCTCCACTTTCTGGGCCTGTACGTGGGATTTCTTGAGCCCTGCCGGGATGGCACAGATATCAGACGTGTGAAAAAGAAGACTAACGCACCCATGGTGGAGGAGGGTGAGCAGTGGGAGGGTGCTTGAGGACCAAGTGAGGCCTGGCCCCATGTTATCATGGACACAAAGCCCAGGTCCTGCCCCTACTTGCTCCTGTCCTGGGCTCTCCTGGCGGTGTGGCTAGTTTGGAAGGCATCCAGAGACAGCATCTCTAGGGTTAAGGGTCCTTACTGGTGCTATCATGGCACATAGCTTTTACCCCTTGGGCCTCAAAACCCTCTGTCTGACAAACAGTAAGTCATTCTCCGCCCACAAGAAGTTGAGGATGAACAGAAATGCCTCGGGAAAGGGCTTTGCACTCCTCGGGTGGGGAGGACTCTCCAGCTCCACATAGGTTACGGTTGTTACTATTGTTATCTCAGCTGCCGACCCAGGCTGTGCCTGTGGTGACTTAGGTTTAACAGCTAGAATAACATTCCAAAGAGAAAGAACATCAAGGCAAACAGGACGAGGCAACCCTGGAGACCGGCAGGAAGTGGGATTCTGGGGCTACAGACCCTCCCCAGGTGCCCCTGGCTTCAGAGAATGTGAGCTCTACAAGCGAGCGCCAGCTCTGGATGCAGACATCAGCTGCAGCTGTCCCAACGCTTTCATGCTCCCCGTTTCTTGTCTGTCGCCTCCTGTAGCCCTCACGTAGGTACCCACTTTCTTTTCACTAAGATCAGGCTCCCAATACCCTACACACCAACGCCTCTGTTTCACTCTGTCCAAAGCTCCTAAGCCCCTTACCCGTCCCCCTTCCTCCCTAACCATGCCCCACCCTCGGCCTCCCTTGCTCTCTCCCATCACCCTCACCCCTCCAAAGTGCCATTTTACTCAGCATCATAGAGGGCCCCAAGGACCATCAGCAAGCTGACTCCATCAGAATCTCAATGATTCCTCTACCAGCATCCCCAGTTGAGACCCTGAATCTCTAGGGCTAAAGGAGAACCCGGGAATCTGGTTCATGTTCAGAGTGTCCTGGGTGGTCCTGCTGAGCAGTCAGGTGCGAGAATCACTGCCTGACAGCCCCACCAATGGGAGTCTGAGACCCACGGGACACACACTCCTTTTGTCTTATATTCATTTCTGCAGGTATAGGGAAGGAGAGGAGAAAAGTGGTGAAGAAAAGGGGAGAATGTCTCTAGTCTCCTGTCCTTTCTGTTCACTGTGACTTTCATCCCCAAGGAATTCTGTGAGGCAGAAGCTGCCACCAAGGAAAAGTGCTCTGAGGCAGCCCCAGAAGGGGCTAGCCAGTGAGAAATAGCACTCAGGGTAGAAACACCTTGGGGACTTTTTTAAACTTGAGGGAAATTATAACAGGAAGAAGGAGTCATTGGGATTTCTTTCTGAAGGAAAGAAGGACAGGGTAGAAATGAAAAGAAAGAACCTGCAGGCAAGAATGGGGGTGTTTACAAAATTCAGTGTGATGCTACAAAAGTTTGAGGAGATGTCTTACATCATTTTTTCTTCTCAAACATCGCCCCAGATACCATAAGGATGGTCATCTCTGGTCTGAAGGTCACTCTGTCCTGTTTCCTTCCTGCTCCCTCAGTGGGCTTGCACAGCGCAGATTTGTTCCAGGGTCAGCGATGTAGGCCTGGGAGCAACGCTATCTCCCCCGGGGGCTCACTTTGTCATGAAATCAGCTGATCTTTCCCAAGCCCAGGACGTTTGCTCTGTGCACCTGTCAGCGCGCAGGGTGCAGCCGGACCCACACACCCGCATGCTACCAGGGAAACTGTCGAGTGCCCACACGTTGGCGGGGGGCACAAATCCTGTGATTATGAAGTTTCGTAAGCTCAGGCTTGGGGAGAAAAACTGTGACTTGGCAGTTTCTCTCACTCTGAGGGGGGCAGACAAGACGGAGTGGGGAGGAGAGGTGAATGAGAACTGAGGAAACTGCAGCAGGGGGCTGAGAGTTCAAAGTGCGAGGGTCAGCTGTGACGTCACTGACTAAAGCCCCCTCCCTGGGAGCTTGGCAAGGCCCAGCTCTCTGCACAGCTGCTGCTGGCCAAGCCTGCTGGGGTGGGGGAAGGAATGGGGTCAGAACAAGGGCTGAAGGAACCTGCAGAGCAAGCTGTCCTGTTCCCACCCCAGGAGATCCACTCCCTGCCCATGTCAGAAGCCCTAGTTTCTGTCTTTGGCCGGTGTAGAGGACTAAACCAAGAACAAAACAAGTGTGAAAACCTTGGTAGAGTGTGGGGAAAAAAGGAACTCTCTTGGGGCACAGAGCTCTAGAAGGTCCAGGAGAGGTGTTTTCAACTCTGTGTCCAACCCCAAAGGTTGTTATATTTACTATTTTTATGAAGGCAACAGTGTATAATGGAAAAAGCCTAGGCTCTGGAGTCAAAATAAACTGGGTTCAACTACTAACTCTATTAATTACTAGCTCTGTGATCTTAGGTAAGTCACTTAACCTCTCTGAACCTTACTTTTCTCATCAGGAAAATGGTTATAATAATAAATAAAATAATATATGTAGGTCTGTAGCTGAAGGCAGGTGAAAGGCAACCACACATTGATGTATGTCTCCCTCTCTCCCTTCCCCTCTCTCTAAAAATATAATAAATAAAATCTTTTAAGAAATAAATAAAATGAAAGAATAATATATGTAAAATGTCTAATGTTAGTTCCCTATCCCACCTTCTAGGATAATATTCAAAAACAGCTCTTAAAACTCTCAAATAATTCATAGTTTTTGGAAAATAAATATCATGATGATTCAGACAGCAGACTTCAAAACAATACTTGGGATGAAACCCAAGCTCCCTCACATGCTGGTTTTGTGGTTTGGGGCAAATTTCTGCAGTTGTCCCAGCTTCAGTTTCTTCATCTGTAAAATGAGGCTGACCCTTCACTCCCAGGAGGGTTACATTGCCTCACACACTGAGTAGAATGCCTGGCAAATTATAAGCACATGATCAACGTATCAGTTATTGCTGCTGTTTGTAGCTGGGTTATTTTTCAAAAAACAACCCACCTTTTAGCAATGATGACGTCCCATAGAATTCAATGTACAATGTCAAAATAAAAAGACTGCCCTGGCTGGTAGCACAGTGGATAAGGTGCCAGCCTGCAAACCCAAAGGTCACTGGTTCAATTCCCAGCCAGGACATATAACCAGGTTGCAAGCCAGGTCTCCAGCTAGGTCTGTGGCTGGAGGCAGATAAAAGGCAACCATACATTGATGTCTCTCTCCCTCTCTGCCTCTCTCCCTTCCCCTCTCTCTAAAAATAATAAATAAAATAGTTTTTTTTTTTTTAAAGACTGATTCTAAGCGATGGTGCCAACCTCCTCCTAAATAAACCTTTCATTAGAATAGCTTAGCACAGAGATTTAAAAGGTTGAACAAAGGCTCTTTGGACACTCTACCCCAGCCCCTGCCCTTATCAATCCACCACCAAAGCACAGCAGGACAGACAAAAGGAAAGACACAAGTGCCTGAACTGCGCATACACCACAGCAGTGGAGTCCTGAGTCTCCAGTGGCTGTTTCCCACATGAAAGAGACAAGCCGAGGGGACACCAGAGCAGGCAGAAGCCACCTGGCACACAGAAAGCCCGGCAAAAGGAGAAGAGGAAACCAGATAGCCCAGTGTTGCCTCTGCCAAGCTTCCCATTCCAACGCTGAGTACTTGCCAAAGAAATGTCTTTGGTCTTTGTGTTGGCGAGCAGGAATGTTGCACCTGTCTTCAGTGCCAGACCAACGCCAGTTGGAATGATCGCACCTCCTGGGGAATGCCAACTACATCAATTAGTGCTCTGGCCTGGGCATCCCATCCAGCAGGGGTTGCAAACAGCAAAGGTCTCCCTTCAGCACGGACCAGGACCAGGCTAGTAAGGCAGGCAGCTTGAAAGCCCAAGACAAAGCCTGGCAGTAACCCAAACACAGAATTGCAGCCTTACGAACTTTCAGAGTTGAAAGCCCTCGAGGCCTTAATGTCCTTACCTACACCTCTGCGGCTCCCGAACCACAACGCTCCCTCAAGCACAGGGCTTCCGAGCCAAACTCTGCTCCTGTCCTCCAAAGCCTTCCCTCAGCGCTGCTGCCCCACAGCCTCCTGCTTGCTACCTACTCTCTATCACAAGCCTTCGCTTCCAGATAGGCCGATCGGTTTGTGATTCACAAAATAAAAATGCACCGTTTGGCCCGCTACTGGCTGTGTGACCTTGGGCCTCGTTCGCTCATCTGTGCAATGAGGAGTTTGCGTTGCGTGACCTCCGGAGTCCTTTTAGCTCCAGTGGCTCTGGCTTTACAGTTGGACCCCAAAGCATGAGTACAACCCTGTGCTCCACGTGGCGATGATGCAGCAACGCCCTGTCCCGCTGCTATGTCTAAGCAATGGAAGAGGAGAAGGATGAACTCCTGCCCTACCAGAAGCTCAGGGAGAAATACCCAGGACACTGGGCTACATGACTCCATGAGGAGGTTTCTGGCTGCAGGAGCCCTGCCAGCCCTGGTAGAATCCCAGGGTGGGAGACTGGGGATGACTGAGTTTCAAGATCTCCCCAGATTCTGCACAAAGTGGAGCCGTTGCCTCTGCTGATTCCCAGCCTCAGAGGGACTGTGGAAATGGGCACCACTACGTTTTCTCTTGCTCCCTCCCAGCAAGTTCAGTGACTATGCTGGTGCCTAACTATTTAAAATGTCTGCACAGCTGCCCACTGGTTCATCATCTCTGTCCTGGGCACCTCCCGCCCTCCATCTCCTCAGGGCCCCTTGTTGGAGATGCAGAGCCTTCTCCAGCCAAAAGGGAGGCAGAGGTAGGGGTCACACATTTTAGGGGCTCTGTGGGGAGGGAGCTGCCCCATGCTCCCCAGCTCTGACATCTCCTGGTTTTGCCAACTTGCAAAATGTCTGTCCAACAGGAGGAGAGAAGAAACCCACCAGAGGCAGTGGCTTCCCACCTCACGCCCTGCTTCACAAAGCCTTCCAGCCAGCAAGCAGCGTTGCCAGCTCCCTGAGAGCTGGCTGAGGGTAGGGAAAGGGCAGGGGCCTCTGGACAACTCACAGGAAACTCAACCCAGCCCAGCTGGTGCTGGCAGGGCTGGGGATCCGGGCCCAGGAAGGGGCTCCTGACAGAAGGAGGGGTCAATGGGGGGCATTGATGGGGGGTTAAGAAATAGGAAGCAAGATGTGAATAAAATTGTAAAGGGAAAAAACACAAACAGGTAGCTGTGGGGAGAAAGGGTCCAGCCCCGAAATAAAGGCTGCTCACGACATACTTGCTGCCTCTGAGAAATATCACTAGGCCTCTGGGGCCCTTGGCTTTCCTGGCAGCTGTGAGCCAAGGAGGGGACCACAAACAGTGACTAACAGATGTCTGAGACCCTCCCTAACCAGCGTAGGGATGGCCCAAGAGCACAGGGGAGGTCTGTAGCCCAAGCACGCCTGCAGCCACATGACAGCCCTTGTCTGGCTTCTTACCTGGGGATCCCACAGACACGTGAGGTTTGGATACAGGTAAAACTGGATTCCTTGGGCTGCCCCAGGCAGCGTCACCCCTCGAATTAACAGGACCACCAACATGAAGTAAGGGAATGTGGCTGTGAAGTACACCACCTGGCCAAGGGGCAGATGAGAGAGAAGGAACTTGTGAGTTAGGAGGGAGGGGGTTGGAGACCCAGCAGTGAGGCAGAGGAGGGAGCTCCCTGCCTGCAGAAGAGGTCACAGGAGTTGACCTGCTCCCACCCCCTCACCCCAGCAGCTGCTCAGTTCCACCTCCCCTGTGCTGCCAGCCCATGGCCTCTCCTCTCCCTCCCCCTCCAGCCCAAAGCACTTACCCTCTCCCTACACACACTCAGTACATACTTGGGGAGTGACTGAATGAATTTAGGCATTCTCCCAATGGCCATGTTTGGAATTGCTACAAGAGTTGTCAGCACCAGATCCCTGTCCTCACAGAGCTTACAAACTCAGTGCAACCAGGCAGCCAGATGAGGAAGGAAGCCGTGTCAGAGGCCTCCAAAGCAAGAGTCCAGGGAACTCACAATGCTCTCTTAACACCTCATACACTCTAGACAAGAGTCCCCTGAACTTCTCGGGTTGACTAAGAATCATTTTGAGACTAACGGTCTTAATGGATTTTATTCCACAAAGAAATGTGGAACAAACTAATGTGTCCACATATATTCGTATATTCCAAGATTAAATTCCTCTAGAAGTGTCCATGCTCTCTCCACACCCCCACTCTCTTTCACTTTCCCCAAAGACCAGAAGGATTTGCAATGGAACCCAGGAGAGATACAAGGAAACAACAAGGAAATCTTTGTTGGGTTGCTCCTTCCCACCTCTCACTAGGCTACAACTTAGGGAACTCTCAGGTAACTGAACCCCCCACAGGAGCAGAGAGTCCTGAGATGGGAGAGCCAGGAGCTCTTCAACATGAACCTTGCCCGTGGACTTGACCCCCTTCCAGATGCAGAAGTAGCAGATGACCCAGGCAAGCAAGAGGCACATGGCCAGTTCCCAGCGCAGGGCCCCCAGGTGTTGGATGCCATCAGAGATCTTCAGGACCCGCCTCCTGGGGAGAGAAGGTTGAGCTGGGCTCCACTCCTGCCTGTCAGCCTCCACTTCATAGCCCACATGTCTCAGGCAGCAGAGCCCTGCCTCCACTCTTCTGTCCAAAGGCTTGTTAGCTCTTTTCACCCCAATCCACACAGCTCTCCTTTACCCAGCGATAGAGGTTCATATAAAGGGAGGCAAATATACACTGTTCCCAGGTAAGTTTGCTCTGGGAGGCCAAATACCAATTTAACTTGGAGAAGGACCTGTAAACACCTATTTTCTCAGCCAGGGTTTAGGATATTTTTATATTTGGAATCATGTCCTAGATGAATATCAGTATTGGGGGGAGGGGAAGATAAGAGACAATGTCCATGCATTGAAGAGAGGATGGCAGTTAGGAGTGTGGACACGTGTGTGTGTGTGTACTATCTAACATGGGGGTGGGTACGCGGGCAAGGAAAGGCATGAGAGCTGCAAAATTCTCATCTCTGAATCCAGTTCTGCACTAACCACAAATGCAGGCACAACAGAAAAAAGCCACTTCGGTGACAGGGCCACCAAAGAAGGCAATAGAAATTCTTCCCTTGTTATCCAAGGAGCATCACCACTGCATGAATCCACCCCCTACGCCCTTCTTTGGACCCCGGAGCCCACAATGGGATAAAACATGGGCCTCACTTACTCCCAGAACTCGATGATAGGAGAGGTAGCATTCTCAGAGGTCACATTCAAGGAGCCATTGATCCTCTGAAACTCCACACAGTGTTCTACCCATGGGTCCCAGGGAAGGAAGCAAGAGAAAAATCATTAGCCACTACTTGGTGTGACATTTTAGGAGAGTTGAAGGAACTGGGGTGAAGTTGGCTATACAAAACACCCTTAAACATATAACCTCAACAAACCTATGTCACCCTCTCCCACACACTTTTACGCATTGCTTTCTAAGGGTTTGAGGACATATTCTTATTGAAGCATGATCTGATGGCATTAGGAGGATGCTCTGCATGCCATCTGCTTTAAAGTATACAAACTTTTCCAGGTAACTGTTGTGTATAAAGTCACCATCTTTGAGGAAGAATAAGAAGCCTTCTAGGGAAGGTACACAGGTAGGTTGCTAAAGGGCACAGGGACAGGTGCAAGAAACCTCTACCTGGCTCCTGACCCTCAGTTATTCCCTGTGGCTCACTAAGCCTGCATCCCTCATACCTGAACCGGACGTAAGAATATCCATCTGTAGGACTGGTAGGGGATTCAATGGAAACACATCTGTAAAGTACTCAATAAGTAGTAGCTCTTAGTTTTCTGTACATGACTTTGGAGTATCACAGAGTGTTCACAGTGTTTTTCACATTTTATTAGTAAAAATACTCTTCAAAAACAGTAAGACATATAGTGTTTCCTCCCTGTATACACAAAGAAAGTGAGTCTGCTTAGAAATGGACTGCCTTAGCTTATAAGTAGCGAAGTGAGGGCTAGAATCCAGTCAGTGAGTTGTGCATGTTCTGTCTTCAAAATATGTAGCATGTGACCTTTCTGGTTATCATTACCACGATCCTGGGACAGGTCACCATCATCTGCTGCCTCCCCAACTGGCTTCCAGTCCCTAATCTTGCCTCCCTGGCCAATTCTCCATACAGCAGTCAGAGTGATATTGTTAACATTTAAGTCACATCCCAGTTCAAAACTCTCCAATAGGTTTCCTATCTTGCTGACAGAAAAAAAGCCCAAATTCCCACAATCACCTCCAATGCCCTATTCACCTCTGGTCTCACTTCCCACCGCTCCCTACTCACTTGATCCAGCCATGTGGACCCCTTGTTGTTCTCTGGGTGCCACAGGCTCTAGTGACCCAGGGCCTTTGTGTGGGTGTCCCTTCTACATAGTGTCTGTCTCTTGCTATCTAGGTCACTCACTCCCCACCTTCCTTCAGTAAAGCCTTCACTGGTGACCCACTGAAAATTACACCCCCTCCCCCCAAAAAATCTCCCAAAACCTTCTCCCTGTTTTATTTTTCTCCACAGATCTCTAACACGACATCCATTACTCATTTATTTTTGTTTATGGTCTGTCTCTTGCCATTAGAATGGCAACTCCGTGCAGGCAGGGACCTTCGTTTTTGTACATCACCACATCCCAGGTTCTTAGAACAGAGCCTAGCGTAGTCAGAGCTCAATAATATAGGTTGGTTGACAATGACAGTGGAACAATCTTCTCATTAGACATGTCACTGTCCTTGAAGATTCAGCACACTAAGAAAAGGCTTTCACCTTGACAAGACAGGATCGCCTAAGCAATTCAAGATACTAGGCTTGGAGTGAAACCAGACTCACTAGGAAAAATGTCCAAAATGTCATGAGGCAAAAGACTTGGGAATTACATTTGTCTCAGCAGTAGCCCTGCTCCAGTCAACCTAGAGGCAGGCCTAAAGCAAGTGTCCTAGGGCGCCAAAAACTCACACAATTTTACAAGAGGAACTTCACTGAGATCTATATAAAATCACCATCTGACAAGCTAGTAGTCAAGGGAGATTCCAATGCCCATTGATGGAAGGAAGAAAGGGAAAAAAAGAAAGGAAATAAGGAAAGGAGGAAGAACGGGAAACAAGGAGAAAGGGAGGAAAAACACATCATATAAAGACAATATTAGAATATAACATTTTAAAAACTTGATGCATTTAACAAATATTTTTGAGTGCTTATGATATAGCCAGCACTGCGCTGGGTGCAAAGGCTATACAGATGAAGATTCTTTTCTCCCTTCAAGCTCTTGATGCTCTGTGGGAAAACCAGAACAACAAACAGGGGAAAAGCGTGTAGGAGCCACAGCAGGGCCAGGGGTCAGTGCAGGTATTGCCAAGAAGCTAATGCACTTTTGGGTAGCAGGGGAAGGACCTCCGAGATTTGACTTTTCATTTGAAAAATGGTGGCATGGAGGTGGTGGCAGAGATGGGCCTGGGAAGGGAGCATAAAATCTGAGGGCCAGAAGGGTCTTGAATATGATGCTAATCATGGCCTTGATATGATGCTAATCCCAGTTCAGAAGTGAGTAACTTATTTGAACAAGAGAAGTTAACCACACCCAGGCAGGGCCTCCCTGACAAGGCCTGAGAGGCGTGTGGGCCATGAGTGTCAGATGTGGTTCTGAGACCCCAACAGGACCTGTATCCAGTAGGTTCTTCATCTGTGCTGTCCAAAGGGAACCACCAGCCACACATGACTCTTTACATTTAAATTAATTAAAATTACATACAAAAATTTTAAATTCAGTTCTTTATATGCACTAGCCACATTTCAAGTGCTCAATAACCACACGTTGGCTACCCTTCCAGACAGTACAGCATCACAAAGTTCTCTGGGGTAGTGCTATCCCAGGTATTTTTAAGTTTTTGTTACTTCAGTTCATTAGACTCAACAACTCTATTGACACAGGTGGCCCCTGTCATCCTACAAGCACAACATAAAATGAATTGCTATTAGGAATGACATACAACACAGCTTATTCCCTGGTTAAATCCATATGAGTTATGAGTTGGAAAGACCTAAAATAGTATCAGAGAGAGAAGGCATGAGAAACAAAAAAAAAATGCACTAACAACATGCATACGGTACATCAAAATTAACAATATTTCAAACTGGAATAAATAAATATCTAAACTACATAAGCGGTTTTGTTTGCATGAATTCATAATACATGTATTGAATACATTTAAAAAATTATTCAACATTTTGCCTGTGATGCTGGTGAAATCTCACTCATCTTTGGCGTAAGATCGCCATGATTCAATTGGCAGATTTCTGGTAAATCCCAAATTATGGCTGGGAAGTGGGTTGCCTGGAGTACAGGGACAATCCCAGTCCTGGAGCATGTGGCAGAGCAGCAGGAGAAAATAGACTCAGCGGTGACCTCACCTGTATTCCACTCGTGGTTGCAGCTTCCCCAGGGAAGGTCTATGGTGAAGCTGCTAAAGAGGTAGAAGAAGGCCCAGGCCAGGACGATGATGTAGTAGGTGCTGAGGAGTAAGAGGATCACCTGGGAAGCATAGCCAATGCCTGCAGGGACAAGGGGCAGATCTAAGGCAGGGACAATGGACATATTTCTCACCCACTCCCCACCCCTGCTTAAGAGGGGGTTTGTGCTCCACAGTCAGTGTCCTAAAACAAGAAGCGCTGGAGCCCTGGCACCTGCTCTTTTCTCTCCTCCCCCAGCAGGCAGGAGTGTGCTGGGTGCTCCCACAGCCCTTCCCAGGCAGGGAGGGGCCTTTCTCCAGCCTCCTGCAGCCCCAACCTGGCTCCCTGTGCACTATCATCATGATTGGGTTCTCCAAGTTCACTAACTCAAAGTTATTTTTTAAATGTGCAGACTACATTCAAGATTCCAATAGTTAAATGTTTCCTGAGTTTAGTCTGATATAGTTCTGAAATATAAAATCACATGTTGGCCTTGGTTGGTGGTACAGTGGATAAAGCGCTGGCCTGTGAACTCAAAGGTCAATGGTTCAATTCCCAACCAGGGCACATAACCAGGTTGCAAGCCAGGTCTCCAGCCAGGTCCTTAGCTGGAGGCAGGTGAAAGGCAACCATACATGGATGCTCCTCTCCCTTTCTTCCTCCCTCCCTGCCTTTCTCTCAAAAAATAATGAATAAAATCTTTAAAAACACACACAAAAAAACCCCCCGCATGTTAAGAGCAGGAACAGACCATTCACATAGGAGAAAATACAAATAGAGCCTCCCTAATAATTAATTTCAGGTGTGCGAGATCAAACACTAATGAGGTACCATTCTACACTGATAGCCCAAGTGAAACTTTGTACAAATAATATAACTCAATAAATTCCAAGCTTGTCTTCATATTAGAATTACCTGGGGATTTTTTAAAAAGATTTTATTTATTATTTTCAGAGAGAGGGGAAGGGAGAGAGGCAGAGAGGGAGAGAGACATCAATGTATGGTTGCCTTTCACCTGCCTCCAGCTATGGACCTAGCTAGAGACCTGGCTTGCAACCTGGTCATATGCCCTGGCTGGGAATCGAACCAGTGACCTTTGGGTTCGCAGGTCGGCACCTTATCCTCTGTGCCACCAGCCAGGATTCTGGGGATATTTTTAAAATTCCAAAGCCTGGACCAGACCCCAGACCAATTAAGCCTCAGTCTGGGGGTGTGGTATAGGCTTCAGGATGTTTTGAAGGTCCCCAGGTGGTTTCAACATCAAACAACTTTGGGAACCACACATTAACTCAGAGTTGTTAAAAACAGAAGGGGAAGGTGCTTACTCATGTTTAGTGACATTGTTAAGTCAGTATAACACTTCCACAGGACAATTTAACAAACCAGATTAAGAGACATCAACTGGATCATCCATTTGATCTAATGATCCCAATCCTGCACATTTATGCCAGAGAAATAATTCCCCCAAAGGAGGGAATCTATCTCAACAAATATACATAAGAGCAGAATATAACAATTTATAAGTAATTGAAAATCAGAAAATTCCCAAAACAAAGAACTGTTAAGTACATTATGATATATCTACTTGATTGAAGTTTAGATAATCATTAAATAATTGTGTAGAAAATGGAAAATAACACTAACTATAAAACAGATATAAACTGTATATTCCATATTAACAGATAATGTAAACTCCATATAGACAGAAAGAATGAAATAAACCCCTCCATTGGAAACAATCCAAATATTTATCAGTGGGTGAATGATTAAGTAAACTGTGATCTACCAATAACCATGGACTACTATTCAACAATAAAAGGAATGCACTATTGATACAAGAACAAGCTGGGTGACTCTCAGGGGCATGATGCTGAGTGCAGAAGTATCAAAAGGTTATATTTTGTATGTTTCCACCTATATAACACTCTCAGAGTGACAGAATTAGAGAGCTATGGAACAAGTTAGTGGTTGCTAGAGGTAGGGAGGGGAGGGGTGATGGCACTATTGAGGAGCAGCATGACAGAGGTCTTTGGGTGATGAATACCTCTGTGTCTTACACAGAGTTACAAATGAGTGCAAGGAAAACTGGTGAAATCTCCCAGTTGTGATATTGTCCTATAGTTATGTAAGATATGACCACTGGGGAAAACTGAGTGAAAGGTGCACATGACCTTTCTGTACTATTTTTGCCACTTTCTGTGAATATGGAATTATTTCAAAATAGAAACTTAAAATCCTACATAGAAAAAAATGTTGAACTAAAACACTGTAAATTTTAAATAGCTGTTGTATCAAGATGGTAGAAATATTAATATTTTTCTCACTTAAAATTCTCTTTTAAAATTGATTCAATATATTTTGAAAATACAAAATCATCATTGCATATTTTTTAAATATATAGCTAAAATAGCTTTGCATTCTACTTACTTAACCTAAAGCCTTTGCCCCATCCTCGTCACCCTCTTCTCCATTCTCAGAGGGGCTGGGTGATTAGCTCAGTATTGGGCTCATAAATGGAGTGTTTAACATAAAGACACAGAATCTTATCTCAATTACCATTGCTGCTAAACCACCCAGTCATTTTAAGTAAGGTTTATAATCTCAAGTGCAGGTGTCTGGAATCAGGCACTCAGCTACTCACCCTCAAAGATGGGGCAGATCTTCCTCCAGGCTGTGACGCTTCCCTGGCCTGTGTACTGACCCAGTGCTGTCTCCAAGAGGAAGATAGGAATGCCGCAGATGAAAAGGAAGATGAGGTAGGGGATGAAAAAAGCACCTGTGGGTGGGAGACAGGCTGTCCATTACCTGGCACTAGCCTCGTCAGGGTCTGCAGTCATCTTTTCCCATTTCCACCCCTTACTGCCCATCAGAACCCTGCGGTTGGGGGTCATAAAAAACTGCAAGGGACATCTGTCCAGGTGCCTGAAACCATCGTAGAGATCAAGAGTCACCAAGTTACCTAGAACCTAATCAGTTCCCTTTTTTCACTCTGAAGTTTCAATCTGTACCTACCAAGATTTATTCCTCATTAAGCATGTGATTGCCTAAATCATTTTTGTGACAATAACAAGGAGCTCATTGAAGAATGGATATCCAGGAGCATTAACACAGCCCATAGACCATAATTCTTTTCAAGGACATCATTGTTCTTACTGTTAGCTAGGAAATCACATTTCCCTTTAGTAATCGGTTCTGCTTTTGTTTTCACAATCATTGGATGAAACAAACCTACTGATGCTAGAAGTGCTAACATTGCCTCCACCATGACCATTATCTGCTGGGAGAGCAGACAAGGAAGATCACAGAGTATCAGAGAGGAGAAACCTGCACAAAGAGGGAGATCCAAATGTCTGCAGAGGGTCCCCTTCTAGCTTTCCATTGAGTACTTGTCAGCACTGATGTGGAAGGAAATTATCTAACATGAGGGGGAAAAAACATTCAAAAGATTTAGGTCATGGTGCTCACATGGGGCTTGGAAGAGTAACTGTTTCCACTAGCCAGACTGGATAATCTCAGGACTCAGGGGCATTGGAAAGGGAAGGCATTCCTTAGTAGTGGGGCATAATTAGCCCTAGGTTAAGCACAACTCTGGTTCTGCATACCAGATCACAAAAACAAACCCCAAAAGCATCAAATAATTTCACCGGTTATAGAAAAAAGCTCAAGAATATTTATAGAAATACAAGAATATTCAGCAACAAGTAGAGCAAAAATCACCAGGTCTGGCATTCAATTAAAATTACCAGGAGAACAAAGAAGCAGAAGAATATTACTCATAATTAGCAGATAAACTGCCCATTGAAGCCAACTCATAACTTACAGAGATGTTAGAATAAGCAGATGACGACATTAGATGGTTATTTTAATTGTATTCCTTATGTTCAAAAGTTAGGCAGGGCATAAAAGATATTAGAAAGATCCAAACCAAACTTCTAGAAATAAAAACAAAATGCATGAGATGAAACATACAATGGAGGGGATCAGTGGCCGATTAGACAGAGTAGAAGAAAAGATTTGTGAACTTGAACCACAGAAGCAGAAATTAACCAAAATAAAAAAGAGAGAAAAAAGAGATTTAAAAATAACAAAAAACAGGTATCAGTGTGGACAACCTGAAGCAGCCTAATTATACTTGTAATTGAAGCCTTGAAGATGAAAGAAGGAAAGGAGTCAAAAATTTTTTGAAAGAAATAATGGCTGAAATGTTTCCAAATTTGATGAAAGCTATAAATCCACAGATGCAAGAACCTCAAGGAGTCCCCATATAAGAAATTTGAACAAGGGACATTATAATCCATTTATTTAAACTAGGGGTCAAGGGCTTTTAAGAAGGAATTTTAAAAGGAACCAGAGGGGGGAAATGTATGCAGTGAGGAACAAAGGTAAGGAAGACATCATACTTCTCATAGGAAACAATGTAAGTGAGAAAGCGTGATGAGGGGGCACATGTGTTATTAAAGTTCTGAAGGAAAAGGAGCTGTCAAGCTAGAATTCTGTACCCAATAAATATACTGTTCAAAAATGGAAGTGAAACAAATGCTTAAGACAAGCAAAACCAGAAAGAATCCACCATAGGCAAGCAGATCTGCTTCAGGCAACAGGGAAATGATGCCAGAGAGAAATATAAATCTACCCAAAAGAATGGTGAACATTAGAAATGCTAACTATATACATAGGTAAATGTATAAGAACTTTTTCTTTTTATTCAAATCTCTTTGGAAGATAGTTGGCTGATTAAATAAAAATAATACGAATGCAGTGTGGAATTTATAACATATGAAAAAGAAAAGTGTGTAACAAAGAGCACAAAGGCCAGGAAGAGAGAAATGAAAGTGTACTATTGTGAGGTTCTTATTTGTTAAATGGTATATTACTGGAAGGTGGGCTGTGGTAAGTTAAAGATTCATATTATAAAACCTAAAGCAATCACTAAATTAACACAACAGAGCTACAGCTATTAAGCCAAAAAAGAAGGAAGCTGACAATGGAATAATTTTTAATTAATTAATCTAAAACAGCAATTTTTATCTGTTTATGCCACAATAGGCACACTGGTGCACTGCAAAGTTTTCAAAAACATGCAATAGCCCTAGCTGGGTGGCTCTGTTGGTTGGAACATTGTCCCATTCACCAAAAGGTTGCAGGTTTGATCCCTGGTCCAGGCATATCCAGGGGGAGGCAACCAATCAATGTTTCCCTCTCACATCAATGTTTCTCTCCCTTTCCCTCCCCTTTCCCTCCCTTCTCTTCCCTCCCTCCCTCTCCCTTTCTCTCTCTCTGAAATCAGGTGAGGATTTTTAAAAGCATGCAATACAAGGAATAGGCCTTCAGTGGTCAGGGGGAAAGGGGTTGGGGGGAGGGGGGAGGGAGGAGGCAGAGGCAAGAAAGGGGAGCAGCTTAGACAAGAACCTAGTGTAAAGGAACCATGGACATGGACAACAGGTGGGACTGACTTTGGGGGGAATGGGTGGGTGGGGAGGGGGACAGAGGGGAGCAAAAAGGGGATGGATGTAATACAACAACAATAAAATTAAAAAATAAAAAATAAAAAATAAAAGCATGCAATACCTGATATTTAGTCAGGGGCACTGACCTCTTTTCCCTTAGATCGTCAAATTAAAAAATGACAACAGCCCTGGCTGATAGCGCAGTGGATAGGGTGCCAGCCTGCGAACCCAAAGGTCACTGGTTCGATTCCCCAACCAAGGCACATAACTAGGTTGCAAGCCAGGTCTCCAGCCAGGTCTGTAGCTGGAGGCAGGTGAAGGACAACCATACGTTGATGAAAAAAAAAGACAACAAAGCCTTGGTTGGTGGACCAGTGAATAAGGCGCTGGCCTGCAAACTCAAAGGTCTCTGGTTTGATTCCCCAGCTAGGGCACATAACCAGGTTGCAAACCAGGTCTCCAGCCAGGTCCTCAGCTGGAGGTAGGTGAAAGGCAACCAAACATTGACGTTTCTCCCCCTTTTTTCCTCCCTCCCTGCCCTTCTCTCTTAAAATAATGAATCAATCTTTTTTAAAAAATGACAACAGTCAACACAACATAGCTGTCCAGTGTGAATGAATCAAAATTATACCTATTTTTGTCAGGTTGGCAAAAATATAATCTTTCTTGGGATTTTATTAATTAGTTTGTGTGTGCCATAAGATAAAAAAGGTTGAAAAATCACTGATCTAAAAAAAAGGCAGAAGGATGTAGGTGGAGGTAAAAGAAGGTATGCAGGGATAAATGGTGATGAAAAATAAAACAAAATAGAAGAAAAGAAGGCAGAAGGAGAAGAAAAAGGAAAGACTGACATGACAAATAGAAAACAAACAGTAAAATGTTAAGTTTAAACTTAACTAACAAGTTGATAGTTACAAAATAATCATGATGATGGAAAGTACAACATAGGAAATATACTCAATAATATTATAATAACTGTATGATGCCAGATGAGTACAGGAATTATCAGGGGGATCATCTGATAAAGTATATAATCGTCTAATCACTATGCTATAAACCTGAAACTGAAATAAAATAATACTGAGATTAAACAGTAATCAAAAAACAAAATTTAAACTTGACTATATGGATAACTGCATTTAATTGTGCATAGTCTAAATACGTACCCCACCTCACCAAATAGTAGCGATTGTCAGATTAGTTAGAAAAAGAAAACTAGCCAATCTTTCAGCTATGTGCTGCTTAGAAGAAATGCACTTTAAATATCAAGACATGAAAAGCTTAAAAGTAAAAGGATGGGAAAATTTTTGTCATGCCAATACTCACCAAAAGAAAGCTGGAATGTTTCTATTAATATAATATAATGTAGATTTTGGAGCAAAGAATATTACCAGAGGTAAAGAAGTTCATTTCATAATGATAACGAGGTCAAAGAGAGGACATAATAATTCTAAATGCATATGTGAACAGAGCTTCAAAATATATGGAGCAAAAATACTAGAGCTACAGGGAAAGAGATAATATCCTTAAAGCCTAAAATTTCAATATCCTTCTCTAAATAATTGATAATGCAAGTAGATAGAAAATAAATAAGGATATAAATATTTGGAAACCACACCAACCAACTTGACCTACCTGACATTTATTAAAAAACTGTGTCCAACAACAGCGGAATACACATAATTTCCAAGTGCGCCTGGAATATTTACCAATATAGACCATATTCTGGGCCTCAAAACAAATAAGTTTCAAAGGATTCAAATCATGAAAAAGTATGTTCTCTAACTAAATTAGGAATCAATAAGACAAACTTAGAAAATTTTCCAATATTTAGAAATTAGGTAATACACTTCTAAATAGCCCAAGTTACAAGGAGGTAATCAAAAGTAAAATAAAGTATTCAAATAAAATGAAATGAAAACACAATATATCAAAACTTGTGGGATAACACGAAAGTAGTACTTGGAGAATTCATAGCACCAAATGTTATTATAAAATAAGAAAAGTCTCTAATCAATAAATTCAGCTTCCATCTTAAGAATGAGAAAAATAGGCCCTTGCTAGTGGCACAGTGGATAAGGCGCTGGCCTGTGAACCCAAAGGTTGCTGGTTCAATTCCCAGCCAAGGCACATGACCAGGATGCAAGCCAGGTCTCCAGGCAGGTCTGTAACTTGAGGCAGGTGAAAGGCAACCATACATTGATGTCTCTCTCCTTCTCTGACTCTCTCCCTTCCCCTCCCTCTAAAAATAATAAATAAAATCTTTAACAAAAAAATCAGAGTGGAAATTAATGAAATAGAGGGCAGGAACACTATAGAGAAAAATGGGGGGAAAAGTTGGTTCTTTGAGATCAATAAAGCTGATAAACTCTAAGAAGAAATTACCTGTTTGACAAATGAGTAAGCTATCATTAGTGCAAATTCTATAGATTCTAAAAGGATAATAAGACAATATATGAATAACTTTATGTTAATAAATGTAACAATTTAGGTAAAATTTCTTATTAAATACAAACTGCCAAAACTTGCTCAAGAAGACATAGATAATCCCTCAATAGCCCTGTTTCTATTAAAGAAAATTTGTTGGTTGTTGCTTAAAACCTTCTCACAAAGAAAATTGTAGGCCCAAGTGATTTCACTAGTGAATGCTACATTTAATGAAGAAATAAACCAATTCTACACAAATTCTTTCAGAAGATTTAAAAAGAAAGAATGCTTCCCAACTCAGTCTATGAAGCCAGCATTATCCTGATGCCAAAAGCAAAGACATTACAAGACACCCTGGCTGGTGTGGCTCAGTGGACTGTGGGGGGTGGGGAGGCTGTGAACCAAAGAGTTGCTGGTTCAATTCCTGGTTAGGGGACATGCCTGGGTTGTATGCCAGATCCCTTCCCCAGTTGGGATTGTGCAAGGAGCAACCAAATGATGTTTCTCTTGCACATTGCACATTGATGTTTCTCTTCCTCTCTTTCTCGCTCCCTACCCTTCTCTCTGAAAGTAAATAAAATCTTTGAAAGAAGACATTACAAGAAAAAAAAACCCTACATGTCAATATCTTATGTGAACATAGATGCAAAAATTCTAAACTAAATTTTAGCAAATCAAATCTAAAAATATATAAAATTAATAATATATTATATAGTAAGGTTTATCCCAGGAATACAAGGTTGTTTTAACATTCAAAAAACAATCAAAGTAGTTTATAATATTAATCAATCTAATGGCCATTTCTATTAAAAAAAAAAAAAAAAAAAACAGAAAAAAAACCTCTCAGTGAATGTTGGGTAGAAAGGAACATCCTCAACCTGATAAAAGGAATCTACAAAAACACCTACATTTAACATCATGCTTAATGGTGAAAGACTGCTTACCTCCTAAAATCAAGAACAAGACAAAGGTGTTTATTACCACTTTTATTATTCAACATTGTTTCTATAAATATTGATTCTAGCCAAGGCAAAAAGAAAAAAAGCAAGGAAGAAACTAAAAGTAATTCATATTGTATAAGTAATAAAACTGCTTTATTTTCAAATGACATAATAGTCTATGTATAAAATCCTTTGGAATCTAAAGTCATCAAATACATAGAAGCAGAAGGTAGAATGGTGATTATCAGAAGCTGAGAAATGGGGAAGCAAAGAGGCAGGCATTGGAAAGAGGGCACAAATCTTCAGTTATGTAAAATGACTAAGTCATAGAGATCTACTGTATATCATAGAGTCTATCATAACAATATTTTATTGTTTCCTTAAAAACTTACTAAGATGGTAAATCTTATATTGTGCTCTTATCACAAGAAAAATGTAAAAAGAGAGAAGATGGACACCTTTGGAGGTTGATGAATATTACCTCCAAATTCATCAAGCTGTATACATTAAATATGTACATCTTATTGTGTGTCAGTCATATCTCAGTGACAAATACAGTGTTTTTAAAAAGAAAGGAAAATAAAAATCCTTTTAAATATACTAAAGAGCTACTAAGCAATAAGTCGGTTTAGCAAGTTTGTAGGATACAAGATCAGCATACAAAAATTTATTGTATTAGCAACAAAAAATTCTAGATTCAGTTTACAAAATAATGCCATTCAGAATAGCATCAAAAATGAAACAGAGCCCTGGCTGGTGGCTCTGTGCATAGATGCCAGCCTGTGAGCCCAAAGGTCACTGGTTCAATTCCCAGTCAGGGCACATAACCAGGTTGCAAGCCAGGTCTCCGGCCAGATCTGTGGCTGGAGGCAGGTGAAAGGTAACCATACATTGATGTTTCTCTCCCTTTCTTCCTCCCTCCCTGCCCTTCTAAAAATAATGAATTAAATCTATTAAATTTTTTTTAATGAAACAGGAATAAATCTGACATAAGGTGTGATCTATGTACACTCACAATAGCAAAACATTGCTGAGAGAAAATTAAATACCTAAATAAATGATGAGGCATAGTTTTCTTCTATATGTGGGTTAGAAGACTCAATATGACTTAGATGTCAGTTCTTCCCATGTTGATTCACTACAATCCCAGTCAAAATCCTGGAAGACTTTTTTGCAGAAATTGACAAGCTGATTCTAAAAATCATATGAAAATGAAAAGGAAACAAAATAGTCGAACAACTATGAAAAAGAAGAAATAAGTTTTAGGCTTAACTCTACCTTATTTTCATATTATTATAAAGTTACAGTAATCGAACAGTGTGGTTTGGGTGTTAAAATAAACAAGTCAATGGAACAGAATAGAGTCCAGCAACATACCCACAGGCATGTGGACAACTGATTTTCAACAAAGATGTCAAGTCAATTCATTGGAGGAAAAAAGGTAGTCTTTTCAATAAATGATGCTGGAACAAGTGGCTATTCATACACTAAGAAACAAACAACAACAATAAAACCTTCGTCCTAAATGGTGTGGTTCAAGCTTTCCCCAAAGCAAAAGTCACCAGTTGGATTCCCAGTCAGGTTGCTGGTTTAGTCCTTGATCAGGGCATGTACAAGAGGCAACTGATCAATGTTTCTCTCCCTTGTTTCCCCTCTCTCTGAAAAAATTAATAAATGGGTTTCTGGTCAAGATGGAGGCATAGGTAGACATGCTTTATGTCCTTGAATAACCACAAAAAGAATACAATTAAATCTCAAAACAAATAACACTTAGAACTGTCAGAAAATCAAACTGTATGGAAGTCTGAGAGCCAAGGATAAAGCAGCTACAGTCATCCAGACAGGTAGGAGGGGTGGAGACACAGAGATGTAACAGAGGGATGAGGAGATGCAGAATGGTGCAGGGAGATGATGGTGGCAGCCAGATGGGCACAGGTGGTCCCATATTCACACGTGGTGGATAAAAATTGGGAGGGATACCTGGGAGCAAGCAATCCCAGCCCCAGGCCAGACTGCTCAGCCCAGGGTTCCTGCTCCAGGAAAACAAATGCCTATAATTTCTGACTATAAAAACCAGTGGGGGTTGAGGAGGAGGAAAAGACTGCAGTATTTTCAGGATACTTCACTTAAGGGGCCCGTACATTCTTAAAACATACACAAACCCACCTGTTCTGGGACTCAACACCAGGACAGCTGAAAAGGTGCCAGTCACATAAGGCGAGTGGGTGAAGTGACTGGAATTGAGACAATTGCCCAGAAAATCCCCACAAGCCCAAGCAGTGGCACAGTCCCCTCTCCAAGCTTACCCCCACCCAGAGCCACAAAGTAAGAAGTGGGTTGCCCTATCCTGGCAATTACTGAAGGCTCCTCCCCACACAATTTGCAGGTGCCTTTTAAAGGGAGTCAAAGCAGCTCTACCTAGTACACAGTAACAAAATAGGGAGGCTGCCCAATTGAGAAGACAAAGAAATATGGCCCAAATGAAAGAACAGAACAAAACCCCAGAAAAAGAACTAAATGAAATGGAGATAGCCAACCTGTCAGGTGCAGAGTTCAAAACACTGGTGATCAAGACACTCAAAGAACTCACTGAGTATGACAACAACATGAAGGAAGAAAAGATGGTTACACCAAGTGAAATAAAGCAAAACCTATAGGCAACCAACAGAGAAGAGAAGGAAGCCAGGATTCAAATCAATCACTTGGAACAAAAAGAAGAAATAAACATTCAACCAGAACAGAAAGAAGAAACAAGAATGCAAAAAAATGAGGAGAGTATAGAAAGGCTTTCCAACATCCCCAAATGTGCCAACATCTGAATCATGGGAAGGCCAGAAGGAGAAAAGGAATAGCAAGAAATTGAAAATTTATATGAAAAAATAATGAAGGAAAACTTCCCTTCCTAATTTGGTGAAGGAAATAAGCATACAAGTCCATGAAGCACAGAGAGTCCCAAACAAATTGGACCCAAAGAGGACCACAAGACGGTCAGCCGGTTTCTCAAAAGAAACTTTGCAGGTAAGAAAGGACTGACAAGAAATATTCAAAGTGATGAAAAGCAAGGACCTACAACCAAAATTACTCTATCCAGCAAAGCTATCATTTAGAATGAAAGGGCAGATAACGTGCTTCCCAGACACAGTAAAGCTAAAGGACTTCATCACCACCAAGCCATTATTATATGAACTGCTAAAGGGACTTATTTAAGAAAAAGAAGAAGATAAAAATGATGTACATTAAAATGACAACAAATTCACAGCTATCAACAACTAACTCTAAAAACCAAAAAAACTAAGCAACCAACCAGAATAGGAACAGGATCATTGATATAAAGATCATTTGGAGGGTTATCAATTAGGATGGGGAAAAGGTGCAGGGATTAAAAAGTATAATTGGTAGGTGCAAAATAGACAGGAGGTTGTTGACAATAGTATAGGAAGGCCCTGGCTGGTGGCACAGTGGATAAGGTGCTGGCCTGCGAACCCAAAGGTTGCTGGTTGGATTCCCAGGGCACATAACCAGGTTGTAAACCAGTCTCCAGCTAGGTCCTTAGCTGGAGGCAGGTGAAAGGCAACCACACATTGCTGTATCCCCATTGATGTATCCACAATGATGTCTCTCCCCCTCTCACTGAAAGTAAAACCTTAAAAAAAAAAAAAAAAAAAGAATAGTATAGGAAATGGAGAAGCTAACGAACTTATAGGCACATCAATGGACATGAACTAGGTGGGAGAAGGGATTGCTGGAGGGAAGGAGGATACTGGGCAGAGAGGGGCAAAAGGGGAAAATTGGGACAATTATAATAACCTAATCAAATATACTTAAAATGAATTAATAAATCTTTTTTAAAAATTAACTTTAATTCATACCTTCATTATGCATAATTAACCCAAAATGAATCACAGACCCAAACGCAAGCCCTAAAACTGTAAAACTTCTAGAAAAAAAAAAATATTTCTTTCATGTGACACCAAAAAAAAAAACATGATTCAAAGAAGAATACATTGATTAAACTGGAGTTTATCAACATTTTTAATTTCTGCTCTTCCAAAGACACTGCTAAGAAAAATAGAGCTGGAAGTGGCAGCTGCTGTGGCCACAGGGCTGTGGGCTAAGGGAAGCACCGTGAGGGGCTATGCTCGCCACCTGCTGGGGAGTTAATGGACATGAATACCAAGACTAGCTGCAAAATTCAGGGCACCAGTAGGGGGAAATGGTAAGAATTAAGAGTTTGTGTTGAATTATTTTACATATGGGATGTTTGGGGCTTTTTGACATTTGCCTCTGCTGTGGTTTAATGAAGAACTTCTTGACCACATTATGGTGATGGTAGCCAACAAGAAGAGTCAAGATCAAATACCAGAAGATCTGTCCCTGTTCTTAGGGAACAATACAATTCAACTCACCCTGTGGCTTCTAGTCTAAAGTTTTCTAATAGCAACATATTCGACAGGAGCGTGCCTTCAGACAAAGGCAGTTTCTGTAGGGGAGATGGGAGAAGGCATCCCATCTCCCCTTGCAGTTCCTAGCGCTAGACCTGAGCAAAGAGAGTCCCGAGTTTCTTCAAGTTCACAGGACAAAAACCACCAACGTCAGACAGACTTACAATGATGGAACTGCAAACCAACAAATGTCAACAGTGAAACCTCTGAGGGAGCCAACATCCTCTGAAGATATGACTAATATATATTTTTTAACTTTTAAAAAAGATTTTATTTTTTTTAGAGAGAGGGGAAGGGAGGGACAGGAGCATCAGTGTATGGTTGCCTTTCACCTGCCTCCAGCTACAGACCTGGCTGGAGACTTGGCTTGCAACCTGGTATTATGCCCTCACTGGGAATCGAACCAGTGACCCTTGAGTCTGCAGGCCAGCACCTCTCCATTGAGCCAGCAGCCAGGGCTAAGATGTGACTAATATTAAGCCAGAACTAGATTATCTCATTGATGAAGACATCAGTTTTATACAGGAGAATTCCTCATCTCAGAAATACTGGCACACTTACATATGGTTCTTCTCACCCTTCTGTGTATCAACCACCTGCACTTTGAACTGCAGATAAGGTGTCCATTTAAACAGGTTGTAACTTACTTCAATCACAGCAGAACTGTGTTCATGCTGCCAAGGAGCTTGTATACAAAACAACTAGGTATATGAAACAGGACGTTTGTGGGAACCAGAAGTGCTTAGCTTAGAAGAGACCTACAGTTCCTTCTCTAGAAACTAAAAAATAAGTATTGAGGAAGAAAACTTTTGTAAGAGAAGGTTGCCTGTGGTAGGTTCGGTTGTTAAAATGAATGAAAAACATTCAAGCACAATGGAGAAGAGGATGAAGAAGAGGATGATTCTGGGTTCCGTAACAGGAAGCTCCTCCAACAATGTGTCAGTGCCAACAAAGCCAGAAAGGAGACTCTCAGTATTCTTTCTTTAAAAATAATTTTTTTAAATCCTCACCGATGGCTTTTTTTTTTTAAACTGCTGAGAGAGAAAGAGAGAGAGAGATTAATATGTGAGAAAAACATTGATTCGTTGCTTCCCATACATGCCCAGACCAGGGATTATACACATCGGAACAGGGATGGGACCTACAACCTAGGCATATGCCCTAATCAGGAATTGAACCCACAACCCTCCAGTTACAGGATGATGTTCCCACCAATGGAGCCACACTAGCCAAGGCCTCACTTCCTCCTTCTAAACAAGATAACAAGAATCAGATTTTGAAAGCTATATCTGATGCTCAAGAATGTATAACAAAAACAACTATTCTCCGGTCTCACAGAAATAGACAATTCCAGTTGCTCCCAGAGCTCGAACTTCTCAAGAGCTGCTGACAAAAATGGTCCAGAGGCAAAGCAGAACCTCTGCAATAAGTTCCCACATTAAAGAAGAGGAAAGAAAAGGAGATACCATAGAAAAAATGTCAAGGAACTCAGCCGAGGCACTGGTTTTCTGGCTACAGATTGATCAGTGCTGGTGGAAGCTCTGCAGGTTTGTCCTGCTGAGATGAATGAACTGAGTGTGGCACAGAAACTAGGTGCATTTGAAGTGCTGCCAGTATGGCCTGCTTGTAAAAATGGGAATGAACGTGCTTACCCACCACCTCATTTCGCCTTGCAAAGCTTTCCCCAATTGTAAAGTTGCTGGAAAATGTTTGCTCATCCAAATTGTAAACAGGATGCAACATGTACTAAGCCAGATTGTCCCTTTACGCATGAGTAGAATTGCAATACTGACTCCAAAACCAGTTATCACACCATCACCATCTCCTTGTAGTTAGCTCTGCCATTACCTCCCTGCTTGGAAGAAAATAGAATGTCCCTCTATCATCCAAAACACTGGAGATGTAGCACTCAGGGAACAAGACCTGATTGCAACACTTTATCATCCCTTATATCAACCAGTGCCATCACTGACATGCCTTGAAGTGGCTTTGGCCCCACACCAGTGAATGACACCCAGTCCCAGCTGGCAGAAGATCGTGAAGTTTGGAAGTTCCCACCTACTGATGAAAGAGATTCTACAGAATGTGTCAAATCTTTGAAATTTGGACTATATTGCTTTCATAATAAAAAAAGAAAGAAAAATATTAGACAATGGGAAAAATATTTTCAAAATGCATATTTGATAAAGGACTTGTATCCAGAGTACATAAAGTAGTCTCAAATTCAATAGTAAGAAAACCATCAATCATTTGTTTAATGGTAAAAAGATTTGAACAAGTTTTCACCAAAGAAAATATATGGTTTCAAATAGCACATGAAAAGATTCTCAACATCATTAGCCATTAAGGAAATACATAAAAATGATAGTGACATAACATTGCATACCAATTAGAGAAATGAAAATGACAAAAGACTGCCCAAGTATGGTCAAGAATGTGAAAAAATGGACACTCTGATACTGCTGACAAGAAGATAAATGGCAGAACCATTTCGGAAAAGTGGCGGTTTCTTAAAAAGTAAAAAATGCACCTGCCACATAAGATAGCCGTTCCATGCATAGCTATTGACTCAAGAGAAATGAAGGCTTATGTTCATGCAAAAACTTGTACACAAATGTTCTTAGCAATTTTTCCTGTAATAGCTAAAACCTGAAAACAACCCAAATGTTTATAGAAAGAATAAACAAATTGTAGCATACCCATGTAATAAAATGACAAAGGATGAATGACTTACTGACTCATGAAAATATGGATGAATCTCAAAATGATTAGGCTGAGTGAAAGAAGCCAGCTAAAGAAAAGTATATGCTGCATGATTCCACATGCGTAAAATTCTAGGAAAGGCAAACTAAAGTATAATGACAGAAAACAGACATGGAAACAACCTAAGTGTCCATCAACAAATGTGCATGCGTGTGCACGCACGCACACACACACACAAGGAATATATTTAGCCATTTAAAAAAATTAAAGAAATCCTGCCTTTTATTGCAACAAGGATGGACCTTGAGGGCATTATGCTAAGTGAAATAAATCAGAGGGAAAGACAAATACATATGATCTCACTTACAGGTAGAATCCAGAGTACAATGGTGGTTGCTGGAGGCTGGGGGTTGGGTATATGAGGAGATGTTGGTCTAAAGGTAAAAACTTCCAGTTATAAGATGAATAAGTTCTGCAGCTAATGTACAGCATGGTGACTACAGTAAATTTTACTGAATTACTACTTCAAGTTGTTAAGAGAGTCGATCTTCAATGTTACCACCACAAAAAACATGTTACATGAGGGAATGGAGGTATTAATTAACTCGTTTTGGTAGTCATTTCACACTATATACATGTACTGTATTAAATCATCATGTTGCACATATTAAACTTATATATGTTATATGTCCTTAATGTATCAGTAAAGCTGGAATAAATATTTCAAAAAATGGTCTGTGGTTGCGTTGGGATGAGACAGCAGAGGTCAGAGGTGGGAGAAAGGGACAGGAGGAAACTGGGGAGGATGATGGCCATGTTCATTGTCTTGATTGTTGCTATGGTTTCAAGGATGTGTACATGTATCAAACTTACCAAACTGTATGCTTTAAATGTGTACAATTTATTGTAAGTCAAGTATACCTTAATGAATCTGTTTAAAACAAAGGCTAATGGGGAGTAGATTTCTCCAGTTCTTCATCGTCTGTATCTCTGCGTCCATAAGTCAGGCACTGAGGGAAACAATTACCACAAGGGCAAAGAAATTGAGATTGTAAACAGTTAAATTTTTGGTAAGCATATAAGTCAATCCAAGCCTTGTTGGGCAGGAGGGGAAAATTAGGGAAGCGATAACCCAGTGAATGGTATGAACAATCTCTGCTGAGAGTTGGAAACGTTGCAGAGAGGGAGGAGAGGAGAGGGGAGGGGAGAAAGGTGAGTTTTTAGCTCAGCGCAAGCACTTCTGCTCCATCATTACGCTACCTGCTCTTTCCCAATAAGCCAAGCCAATGTTTAACTGCTGTAGGCGCTGTTGTCAGTACTGTCTCCCCATCCCCCACCTCCTTGAGCACCTGGGCAGCCTACTACAAGGGACAAGGTCCACACCCACCAGGCAGAGCCACTAGCCCTAAAAGGAAAGAAGTGGGGGACAGGATGGAGTCCAAGAGGGACCCAAGTGCGGACTGGGGAGTGCCGTGAGATACTCTGCTCACCTCCCCACCCAAGACCCCAACACGACCGTTAAAAGATGGAGTTCGTCCTTGAGATGGAAGCTGGTGTTCACAGTTGGCTACTGCTCCCCCATATCCATCATGTTATCTCCTTCCCAAAATTCTAAAATGCCTCAGCATTCCTCCCAATGTGATGGGAGAGGCCACATGTCCATCCTAGAAAGTCACCGTTCTTTTGCCACCCTTCTCAGAAGCACATTCTGTGGTATCACCTGTAATGTTCCAGGGACATTTAAAAAGACATAAACAGATGCTAGTCCACAGGAGCAACACAGCAATGATGCTGTAATTACCACTACCACTAATCTGTCCAGTACTGGGAGCAAAGTACTTAACTCAAAATGGTACCAAATTGTCACGTACCACGATTACTCTCACAAAAGAAAAAGACTCCTTGTTTCTCTTTTTTCTTTATTATCTACAAACAGCATCAAGGAGAACAGTTCCCTGATGCCAGGTGTCATTTAGTCCCCTTCACACAGGTGTCCCACCCTCTCTCCTTACAGTCAGGCAGAGCTGAGGTTTACTGAGTTGCTGCCCTTCCCCCGCAGCCCTCACTCAAAGAGGCCCAGCCATGGTACATTATGCTGTCACCTCAGTGGGGCTTCCAGTCCCAGGTGTTCTGGGTGTTCAACAGCTCAGTCTGCTGGCAGCCAGGATCCAAGCAGCTAGAATGGCCCGTGTGCCGAGGCACGCAGGCTCTGGGTGTTCGGAGACTGAAGATGAGAAGGGGAGAGGGTGGGAAGTGAGGCAAGGAAGAAGGGAGCACCTGTCCTCCCATGTGTTCTCCAGCTCATGGTCCATGAATCACAAAACAAAAGGTTCTCAGCACAGGTAACCTCCGTCTCTGGTTTTCAGCATCCTGGACTTAGAAATTAAGTATACCATGGTTGGCAGATGATTTGCTTTCGTCTGAACTGAGGTTGGCAGGTAAGTAACTTACATTTTTTCCTGGCAAATTTAAATTGTATTGTCCAGATGCTCTCCTACCACCTTTCCCACAGCACACCTCAGGTCATGCAGAGTCTCTTTATCCCTGAGTCTAGAAGTTGAGTGGGCCAGGCCCTGGGGGGAAATCACGTTGCTTTTCCCTCCAGGGAGCTGAGGATAGAAACCTGGGGAAACAATTCAAATGTGCAGCATCTCAGCCCTGGCTGGGTTGCACAGTGGGTTGGAGCATCATCCTGTACACCACAAGGTTCCCAGTCAAGGCACGTATGGGAGGCAACCAATCAGTTTCTCTGTCTCTAACAAAATCAATAAATATATCCTTAGGTGAGTTTTTTTTTCCTGTATGGCTTCTCAGAAACTTCATCAGTCATGACCCATCCCCACCACCACTGGACACATGATACAGTCACCACTATGCAGCACTCATACTGGCTTACCTCCCCCTAGGAGGGAGACCACGGAGAAAAGACAAACTTCACTTACTCCCGAGTTTTGCCTAAATAACCCATATTCCCTATTTCTCATTCTTCTCTCCCATGATTTTACAGCCACTGCAACCAGTCTTTGCCCCCACACTCCAGTGTAACTGTCCTTACAATGTCACCAATGACCTCTGTACTGCAAATCCAATCATCGCTTTTCATTTCTCATCTTTCTTAAGTTATCTGTAGCATTTGCTTAGCTCTCTCTCCCTCTTCCCTGCGAGCATTCTTTACTTGCCTCCAGAACACTACATTTTCTTGTTTTTCCTCCTCCTTTGCTGATTTCTCCTCCTCTCTCTCTGATGTTGGTTCCTCCTCTTCTCCCAGATCTCTGCCCAACCCAAACTCTAGGCTCACATGTGCTACTGCCTAGTTGATAGCTCCACCTGGATATCTAATAGATGCCTCAACTCGACATTCCCAGCCTCAACTCCTTACTCTCCTCTCAAAACCCGTTCCTTTCGTGGTCTTCTACATCTCACTAAATGCAACTCCTTTATTCAAAGTTGTTCATGCTAAAACCCTTTTGGGTTGCTTAGAGCCAGGTGATAGCCACGGAGGTGATGAGAAGTATCGGTTCTGCATATCTCTCATGGAGTCTCCTGTCCCAGGTATTTTAGGTATCAAAGAGCCCAGTTCTGCTGGCAAGGAGGATCCCGGGAGTTGGATTACTTCCAGCTGAAAGGCCCATGTTTTGAAGCACCCAGGATCTGGGAATTCAGGAAGAGCCAATGGTTACAAAAGAAAGAAGGGAATGAAGCATGACTCCAAGATTTTTAGCCTTGTAACTGATCTGTGTCTGCCCTTACTCCCCTACAATTAGTCCTCAATATAGCAGCCAGAGAGATTTTAAAATATAAAATAAAAGATCATGCCACTCCTGCTCAAAACCCTGCCACGATCCCATGTCACTCCGGTAGCTGACAAGGCCCTGCATAATCTGCCACCTGCCTTCCTTCACTTCTCTGACCTACTTTCTACACAACTCCCCTCTTTGTAGCTCCTCAAATAAGTCAGTCAGCCTCTGGCTTTAGGACCATAAAACCTGTTTCCTCTGCTTAAAACACTTTCTGCCTAATACCCATATGGCCAGCTCTCCCACCCAGCTAGCCTTTGCTCCAATGTTTTCAATGTGACCAACCCACCCACATCCTGGTCCCCTTTACCCAGCTCTACTTGGTCTTTCTCCATACCACTCATTAACTTCTGATATAATGCATAATTTTCCTATTTACTACATTTATTATCTGTCTCCCTCCTCTAGAATATAAGCCTTCAAGGACAAGGAATTAGTCTTTTGTTTATAAATGCATTCTAACAATGTAGAATAATTCTTGGCATATGGTGGGTACTTAATAATTGTTACAGAAGGACATACATGGTCAGGGTCAGGGTGGTTGGCTATGTGATGGAGCAACTGACTGAGACTGGAGACTAGAAAGCCATCAGAATGAGGCAGGTTTTTGGGGTAGATTGGCCACATGTTCTAGAGGAAGGGTGTTTACCTAGGAGATTGAAGCAGGCACCCCTCCCATCTATCTCCCTAAAAAGCCTACTAGGGTTTCTGATTTCAGGTGGGCTTCTTTATACCACTTCCTTAGCTTTTCTGGTTCTCAATTTGTTTAACTAGGTCAGGCCCAGCGAATTCTCCGTCTACGCATGGCTGGACCTCCCCGCTGTGTCAGCTGGGGAGAGAGCCTTGAAGCTAATCTTGTTCCCTGATCCCTGGAACACTGAGGTCCCAAGAATAGCCACCATAGTGAACCTGAGCAGACAGGTGTCGCCTTTGGGTATACAGCCTCTTTGTTCTAGTGTGTATAGAGCCTCCTTTGTTCCAATGTGTATGTACGGTGCCCTTACTATAAGCGAGGTGTGCTGCTGCTGTACAGAGTGGGACAAACCGTGCATGGAACGCTGATACCCCTCCAAACCACCCCACCCCGCTGCATAGAAAGGAGTGTGGGTGCTGGGACACCTAGGCTCTCTCTGCAGTCGTTAACCTAAGTGCAGCTGTGATAAAGATGGGATAACCATGCATGAGGATGCCGACACCCTTGCTGCCCAGCCTGTGTGGTGGTAAACCTGCTGCCTGCAGTAAAACCTGTCAAATCTCCTGAAAGCCCCATGTGCATCCTTCACCAGACCAGAGGCCTTCCCACTACCAGAATCTACTGGTCTGAAAGCTCTAGGAGGACCTGACAACCTATTTACCTGTTCTCTGATCATAATCTTGTCTCGGCCCTTTTCCTGCTCCAGAACTCACTTCAGATTAGATCTACCGAATGTTAGAGCTGCAGGAAACCAAAGAAGACATCACATATTTTTAGTTTAGAACTAAAATTATGCTTTGGGGAATTTTTCATCTTTACCTCACCACTGAACAAATATTAATCATAATAAAGTCCCTAGCTTATCCTTACCCCCAAGCACAAAACAGCTATTTAAAGCTAGGAAATTAGGCCCTGGCCGGTGTGACTCAGTGGATTGGTGTCAACCTGCGAACCCAAAGGTCACTGGTTCGATTCCCCAGCAAGGGCACATAACCAGGTTTGCAAACCAGGTCTCCAGCCAGGTTTTTGGCTAGAGGCAGGTGAAAGGCAACCACACATGGATGCTTCTCTCCTTTTCTTCTCCCTCCCTGCCCTTCTCTCTGGAAAATAATGAAAATCTTTAATTTAAAAAAATTATAAATAAATAAATAAAGCTAGAAAAGTAGAGGAGGGCCCAGAAGCAGGCTGACAGCAGGCATTTATGAGAATACACCTAGAGCACCCCAGAATCCTTCTCTAGAACCTGTTCAGACACATGCCTCTCATGTCCTGAGAGCCGATT
>PVIW01001220.1:65888-143342 GCA_004026585.1 Noctilio leporinus
GGGGGGGGGGGGGGGGGGGGGGGGGGGGGGGGGGGGGGGGGGGGGGGGGGGGAGCATTAGTTGTAAGAGCTTGTATTGCTTGGGAGGTGAGGGGAGCAAAGTGATAACAGAGGGGTTAAACCATTGGGACCACCAAACACCAGGAAAATAGGCATTTTACATTCCTCTACTGACCATGTGTATTCTTGGTTAGCCCCTCCCCCTTGGCAAAGGAGCCTTTCCATTAATTCACCTGGTGGCCCCAGATGACTCATACTCTTCAAGCAAAGCCAGCATCGGCCTCAAGGAAAGAGAAAAGACATCCTAAGGCCCTGCTCCTGACCAAGGGAAGAGATTGGGGGGAGAGGTGTAAGGACTAAACAAAAAGAGCTTGACTGGATCCCTGACCCCTAAAAATGTCTCCACTGTCCATTGTGACCTGAATAGCAGCCACCCTTCTGCTTCCACTTCCCCCACAAGCAGCCATGTGAAACACCAAGGGCTATGGATGCTGTTTCCCTCCAGGGCCTACACTTCCACCTGAGACATAGTCACCACTCCCAGGTCTGCACAAACTCACCACAGAGCCCTGAGGCAGAGCTCCAGCCCAAACACTGTCAGACCACTTCCCCCCAACAGTTTAGCCCCTTGCCCTGTGCTATTCCTGTCACTGCGCCTTTTACTTCCCCTTCTCCAACCTAGTAGTTTTGCACTAGACCTGGAAATCCCTCTCTCCCACCTCTTCATGCTGTTCCTGCTAATTCCCAGGCCAAGCTTTACCCAATTCCAGAGAGGCTTGGAGGAAGCTGCTCATCGTAAGCTTTCTGCCATGTGAGGACCTAAGCCGATTACAAGATTCCAGATACAGAGTCTCAATGTCCAGATTAGGCCCCAGACCCCTCTTTCTCCTTCCACCCGCCCAGCCTTCCACCCAATTCTCTGAAGGGAGATTGTTCAGGCCTGAATTCCTAAACAAGCATGCGGGGTGTTCAGGGCTAGATCAAAAGTAGAAAGGCTTCCTTCTTTCTTCATAATACAGCCTGAACAAAGTTCTGTGATTTCAGGCTGTTGACCAGAAATTCATGGAGAGAAAAGACATATCAGCTCTTCCTACCCCTCTGGAAAAACACAAATTAACCTCCAATCCCAGAGCCAATCCCCGATTGCCGCATCTTGGGAATAATACTATGGGCTCTGAGCATCTCTCTGTATTCTCCTCCATTTTTGCCACCTTTGTTCTGTTGTAGGTTTTCTCTCTCTCCAAAATCATTGTGAGATACACTTGATATATTTTGGAGGCTTGTTACTTCCCTGTAAAAGCGGAGGTGTTGCCAATGAATGTGTAAATAAGTGGAACAACAATAACAACAAAAAATCGATATTTTGCCCTGATCAGCATGGCTCAGTTGGTTGAACATTGTCTCACAAAGCAAAAGGTCACAGGTTCGATTCCTGGTCAGGCCACATGCCTGAATTGTGGGCCCAGTCCCGGTTGGAGCACATGTGAGAGACAACTGATCCATATTTCTCTCACACAATGTTTCTCTCTCTCTCTTTCTCCCTTCCTTCTCCTCTCTCTAAAAATAAATTAAAAAGTAGGTAAATAAATAAATAGGTTTAAAAGAAAATTGATGTTTCCCTCTCTCTGTCAAATCAATTAATAAAAAAATGTGTAAGCCCTGGCTGGTGGCACAGTGGATAAGGCGCCGGCCTGCAAATCCAAAGGTCGCTGGTTTGATTCTCAGCCAGGGCACAAAACCAGGCTGCAAGCCAGGTTTCCAGCTAGGTCTCCGACCAGGTCCGTAGCTGGAGGCAGGTGAAAGGCAACCATATATTGATGTCTCTCTCTCCCTCTCTGCCTCTCTCCCTTCCCCTCTCTCTAAAAATAATAAGTAAAATCTTTAAAAATTTTTGTGTAAAAAGGGGGAGGGGAGGTATTGCATTAGGGTATTCTCCAATTCCTATGGCCCGTAAAATTACCACTCCCTTCATTCAGTATTTTCCCCAGTGGAAGCCTAACCATCAACAAGGGGAGCATCCTAAACCAGCCAGAAACTTCAGTACCAGAGAAACCCCTCTGAGGCTTCCCACCATCACTCCAGGGGTGAGAATGGAGGGAATGAGAAGCCAACAAAGAACTAGAGTTAATGTAAAGAGTTAGTGTTAATGCTCCACACACACACACAAACACTTTTGGTAGGAAATATATAAAGGAAGTGCCGCTAGAACCAAAGGTTATAACACTGGTGGGGTTGGATAGTGAAAGCCTTAGGGAGTGTGATGGTACCAGAGAACAGGAGTAAGACACAAATCCACAGCTAAGGAACTTCAAGACCATGGGACAGTTTGACGTCAATATCATTTCCAACACAGGTACCATTTATTAAGCACTTGACATACATTATCTCTAATCCTTACGACAACCTTGTACAGCAGGTATTACTACCTTATTTTACTGGAGCAGCAGTTGAAGCCCTGAGGAGTCAAGCAACTTGCCCAAGATTATGTAGAGAGTATGTAACAGAGCCAGAATCCAAACTCTGATCCATCTAGTTCTAAGCCCGCACTCACATTTCTATGATGCCACACTATAATAGAAAATCCTTGGGAAAGTCATGTGATCTGTCTAGGTCTCGGTCTCCTGCTGTGTCATCCTTAATGATGTCTAAGGAAGGGTCTTTCTAATTCCAGCACACTGTGTGTCGATGGGACTCCCTGGAGGGGCAGTAAGTGCTGGCTATGGAGTGGGTGGGTGGGGGGCTGCAGTGGCTCTTACCTCCCCCATTTTTGTAGCAGAGATAGGGAAACCTCCAGAGGTTGCCTAGACCAATGATTTCCCCTGCCACGGACAGCACAAATTCCATCTTGTTGTTCCAATGCCCCCGTTCCAGGGTGCCATCTTCCTCCATCTTTTCCAGGACTGTGTACACTGGTTTTGTCTCTCCATTACTGGTTGTGCCCGAGACCTGGCTATCCATCCCACCTGGAAAACAAGCAGGGCACTCTGTCACTCCTGGGAGCTCTGGAAGGGCAGCCCTCTGCCATCCTTTACCAGCAAATATCCACAGGAATAAATGCACTGGCAGAGAGTGAATTCCTATTCCCCTGTCTGCAGACCCCTATCCTCCTTAGCATTTCTTATTGGAAAAAGCGGGTGAAAATGTACATTCTGCTCCTGTTTCAGGGAGAAAAATTGACACTGAAGTACAGATGTTGCTTCCACTACACAGGTTCTGTTGGGTTGGTGTTTGTGGACACAGATGAATTCCTAGGTGCTTGGGGTTGCTGAAGGTCTCCCTGACACCCTGCAACTAGGCTTGTCTACAGTAACATGTGCTTCAGTTTCTCCATTCTGTATGCTGGGGACTGCTGAAGGGATGGGGATATTTATAAATCCTCAAAGCCAGCAATTTCCACGGAAGGAGTTTCTTCTAAGGGAATAATTGTGTCTGTGGGTAAAGATTTGGGCTTGAGGATGTTTACAACAGCAAAAAAATTAGAAATGTTCAAAAATGGTAACTAGAGGAATAAATTATGGCACATACACACAATGAACTACTGTATAAACATTAAATTTTAGGCTGCAGATGAAAGTGCAATGAATAAAGTGGGGTTCATAAGATATGAAGTGAAGATAGTTATAAAACAGGACATACAATATGATTATGTTGGAAAACTATTTTATATTTATATGCATTGAAAGTAGAATGTTCCGCAAAATGTTTTTCTCTCTGTGGTTGCAATATAGAAATACTTATCTATATGTTCTACACTTTTTAATCAAAGAATGTGTTTTATTGTGTAATATGAAAACAAAAGCCTGCTTTTCAAAAAATCCTTCCAAAGCAATGAGAAAGGTTGAGTGGGACCAGGAGCTCTGAATAAAATGAGCTGATCTTTCCAGCTATCCCCTCCATCTCTCTCTGAAATCAGCATAAAAGAAAGACAAATTCTGGGCTCTTTTCTTTTTTGGTGATGACAAATGTAGGAAACTGTTATAGCAGAGAAGACAACAGAAACTGAGTAAAGAACAACAGTTCTAAACCCTTCACTGCCCTATTCTAGACTCTTATGGGATTGAGGATAAAATTGGATGTGGCTCACATTCAGTGAACAGCTACTATGGACTAGGCATTTTACACACATTAATTTCATTTAATCTGCGCAACAACCCTGAGGTGTGAGCAGTATTAACTCTGCCTTGTAAATGAGGAGACTGAGACTGAGAGAGGTTAAATGACATCTGCTGTCATAGGTCTAATAAACTGCATAGGCAGGACTTGAACTCATTCTGTTTCTACCCTTTCAGCTATACGCCTTGATTACATTGGCTGCCTAGGTTTATCAGCATGTCTAATACAAAGCATCTTCTAATGATGCTCCCCAGATTGTATGTGGTGACCTCTGTTCTGGGAAAGTGGGCAAATGAACTTTTTCTCCACTTCCAGAAAAGTTCATGTTAACAGAACTTTCTCAGCAGGAACCCCATCTGGGCATAGGCTCTCCTGGGGCTCTGCTTCCTTAGCTGAACTACCCAAGGTCAGACTGTCAGGGAAGAGTAGGCACCCTGGCTTATTTCACAAATTAGGGAATGGACCCCAGAGATGGTTCCTTGGGTAACAAGGAAAAACCCAAGCAGAGCTCTTCTGGTTCCAAGAAGAGTCCTCAGTCCTTTAGAGAAGGCTGTCTGATGTCTTGTGCTGGTTCTGAGCCTCCCTTTAGCACCTCATGGATATCTTCCAATGATGTAATACCTTCTCCCTTCACTCTTTCATCCTCCCAGATCCCATGAGAAACACTAGCCCTATCCTGTCTGGCCTCTTGGCCTCATTAAAGTACCGCTTCTCAGAGGTAGCATCATGCAGTTGAAAGGACTTGAGGTCTAGAGTCACAAGCCTGAATTCGGAGTTTTGCTTTGTGCCATGCCACTTACTGCCTGACTTCAGGGAAAAAAATCATTACTCTGAGCCTTAGTTTGCTCATCTGTAAAAGTAAGACATAATAGATATCCTTAGCTACAAGGATTACATGGCTATATAATATGAAAGCACCTAGTAAAATCACAGGCATTCAGATTTTATTTTCTTTCAATCATGTCAACATTTTTATATTCTTTCAATCTATCTCATTTCACAGAAGAGAAGAAAGCCTTCTTCTTCTTCTTCTTTTAGAATTAAACTAAAATGTCTTTCCTTTCAATCAAGGATTCTCTTTCTCCAAATCATGTCCCTGAGACAACAGCCACTGAAGTTTCAGCAAGTAAAGAAAAC
Source organism: Noctilio leporinus (assembly GCA_004026585.1). Classification (NCBI taxonomy): domain Eukaryota; kingdom Metazoa; phylum Chordata; class Mammalia; order Chiroptera; family Noctilionidae; genus Noctilio; species Noctilio leporinus. Next base: position 71,138 of record PVIW01001220.1, read on the forward strand.
AGCATATACTCTTTGCACATGCACACATAAATGTCAGAACATTTTCTAAGAGAATATCCAAAAGACCTTTGATTATAAGTCCTATGGACCCCACTAACCTATAGTCTGAGACCCAGAAACAGAAACAGAAAAAGAAGAAAATATTACTAACCTTCTTGAAGTTGCTGCTAGTTAGTGGTCCAGAGAGTGGGGAATTATCTAAGAGGGAAGAGGAAGGTGCTGGCTATTTAAAGGGTGGTTCCAACTCCCCTGTGGCAATTGTAATTCTAAACTTGGCCCAGCCCATATTCTGTCCTTCTGCACCCCCCTCCCACACTCTGTCCTCCCTTGGCACGGACAACTCACACATGAGTGATTTCACAGCCCCAGGAGTGTGTGCACCCTGGCAGATGAAGCCAGTGAGCTTATCCACGAAACTTTCTCCTCCCTGCAGGTCACATACTCTTCCTGCCTTCCTCTCTTAGTTCAGCTCAAGTGCTCCCATAAATCCATTAGGAATGGGTGCCTCCTTGGTTAGGTCTGTGTAGATTAATTTAGAAATACATTTATCTTACCCTTTGTAGGTTACAGTTTGGAATGGATGATGCTTTAGAATAAAGGTACATAGATTTTGGAACTCTAAGGAGTCAGAAAAACTTCTTAAATGCACATACACATTTATATGTATATAGAAAGGTCTAAAAAATATATTCATCAAATGGTTGATAGTGGTTACCTTTGGAGAGTAGGGTTGGGGTCATGAGATAAAGTAAAGAGACATTTTTTACTTTTGCTTTTTAAGAAGTTGTTTGACTTCTTAAATACTGTGCTACGATTAGTTTTAAAATAATTTTAAACCAATAAAGAAAAGGAAGTACCCATGTTTAAAACAAAGCAAAGCCCTGAACCCCCCCCTGAACAGGAGTTGCCTGTGAAGAAGAGGCAGGGAGTCAGCGGCGCGGGGTCAGGAGGCCGAAGCTGCAGCGAGTGGAGGATCCTTCTTTCCAGCTGGGGCCACGTCAGAGGGCTGGGGGCCGGGAAAAGCTGCTTCCCCTTTGAAGCCAGCCGGTCTGAGTAGGGGCTGCTGAGTCCTGCTTCTGTCACCTTCCAGTACGTGGCCTTGAGCAAAGTGTTCAACTTTTGCAAGTCTTATTGTCTCATCTATAAAAAGGACAGACTATTCCTTACCTTTGTGTGGGCTTGTGAGATTTCAGGAGATAATGCGTACTATTCCTGAAGGGCCTAATACACAGCAAGCCCTCAAAAGGAAGCTATTGTTTATCCTTAAGGAATTATTCACACTGAGCAGGGAAGTTTTCTTTAAGAGGGTGGGAGACCCCAGAGCAAAGCTGGGCTCAGGCCAGTATGAGTCAGAGGTGGGGGGGTGGGGGGGTGAGGAAAGGCTGGTGTTGGGGGGGGGGGGGAGATTGGGTGACTAAATGGGGTAAGAACAATGTGCCTGGAAGGACCCAGAAGAGTGGAAAGGAGGGTAAAACAGTCTAAGGGAGTTTCCATCTCTCTCCCCTGTCATCCATTTTCAGGGCATGGTAGCAGGGAGGGGAAGCACATCATGATAATACCAAGGGGCCCCGATGGAGCCTATTATTCTCATGTTATAGCTGCCTCTTTTCCTCTCCCCTTCTAACGATCCATCCATCTGTGTAAAATAAAGCAATAGACCCAAAGGGTCCTCTGAGAAAGTCTCTTTCAAAAGACTATCTTCAAAGGCAATGCTATTAAGCTTCCATATTTGCTCATCAGTGGATGGTACTTACTAATGATCTGCTAACTGAACTATTAAGCATGGAAAACTCTGGTACTTGTTAGCTAAAATTACCATATAACTGAGGACTCACCCTCAGTACTCTAGGACATTGGGACACCACCTGCACAGCCTTTGGCAATGGTGCTCGGGCCCCCTGCGTCCACGCAGGCCAGGAGTTGGAACCCAGTGATCCTCAGACACCATCAGGATTCACCTGAGCTGGTTTTGAGTTGCTGCTCTTGTATTAAGGAATGTTTGGTTTTACCTATTGATCTTACTGTTTTTTACATAAGTGCTACCAAATGACCATTTTGATTGTTACTTTATTTCTCTCCAAATCCTTGTTACCCCCAACTTCTTTTTCTCTGTAATAGATGTGGTAGGTGTTTTGCCATGTGTAGATTGATCATGGTTTTTAAAGGCTTGAGAACCATTAATAGATGAATGTCAGTGCCATTCATCATGACTCCCTGTCTGAGGTTTTAGCTCAATCAGGCAGGACAAGTCTTATAGTTACCTCATGCCACCATCATCTTTTGGTCTCCCGGGTGCAGGATGAGGAAATCTGGAAGTAGGTCACAATAGAGTCAATATTCAAGGGTTCTCATTCAAGAGGCAGCATAAGTTTTAAGAGTCACAAGAGTTAGTAAGTAAGAGTAGCTGAAGGCTGCGCTCCTCAAAGTGTGGCACAAAGTGAGCCATGGAAAAAGCAGGCCATGAGGTCGGGTTCCTATCACGTTAACCTTGAGCATACTTAAATGACCATATGCCATGATATACTCTCCCACCAAGCTTTTGTCTCTCCTAAGAGGAGAACAGTGGAAGAATGAACATGATTCATTTTAAAAAGAGTATTTCTGAGCTACATCAGTTTCAACGCTGGAATAGGTTGGTATAGAAAAGGGGTGGGCTCCTCTCCTCTGGAGACCTTCACATTAATAGATGTAGTTCTGTTTAATCAGAAGTATGAGAAACCTGTTGATGTTTTTGACCTCTTTTCAAATATCACACTGAAAGGAAAGATAGTAGCAAGTGGAATAATAAACTAAACAACAAATTATGGTTTTCCAAAACTGGAACAATTTGAGCAACAAGATGAATAATGGTTGTATTGGATTATAATTCAAAGAATAAAATAAGTTCATGAGTTTTGCTAATAGAAACAAATAAATAAATAAGAAACAACAGCTTTTCTGAACACTAAAATTTAATTAATAAATCTATAAGGCAAGAGAGAAATACAAAATCACCATTAGACAAATACTACTGTATAATTGTTATAAACAAGATTCACTGATGAATACTAAAATTAGTGGACAGTTGGAGGAAGAATAGAGTTTACATAGTCTCAAAGTATCTCCTTCAGGATATTTATTAACTACAGAAAGATAGAACTTCACAAGTAGAGAAATCAGGCAGAAAGCACCTTAACAAAGTGACCCAAGTCAAAATCGTCAGTAATAAAATATTAATAATCTGTACCATGAACTTTGTGAGATGATGTGCTAAGGAGAACACAACAAAATTTCTGTAGTGTTTTTGCAAAAAGAAAAAAAAATCAATACAGTCATGAGACAACATGACAAACCCAGAGTGAAGGACACTGAACAAAATAACTGATAGCTAGTCTTCAAAAGCATCAAAGTTATGAGACAGGAAACTGAGAAACATTTTTGGACTACAGGAGATTAAGGGGAAATAAAAGCTAAATGAACATGGGACTCTGTTTAGGATGCTAGATAGGATGCTAGAACAGAAAAGGGACATCAGTATAAAAACTGATAAAACTTGAATAAGGTTGTCAGTGAAATAGCACTCAGCCCATATTAATTTTCTGGTTCTGACAACCACACTATCATTATATAAGACATTAACATTAGGGGGAGCTGGGTAAAGGATATATGGAAACTACTATTTTTGCAACATTTCTGTAATTCTAAAGTTAATTTAAAATAAGTTTTTTTTTGTTTGTCTTTTGTTTTCTAAAGATTATGGTTTGATCCCTGACTATTGCAGTCCAAGTGCTTGACCTTGCTGTGAAAAATGTTAGGAAATTATACTCAGGAACCATAGGTGTTATTGAAGCTTGGTGACTCTTCTCTTGTGCTGTATTTGGTTTCATGTAGAATAATTAGCCTAAATTCTATAAACCCAAAGTCTTAAAAAAATAAAACTTATGACAAAGAATATTAATACTATTGATCATCACCATTACTAATGTTTATTAATGTTTACTAAGAACTTCAACAAGCCATGCACTACTCATTTTACCCTCTAAAGGTGAGAAAACAGTCTTAGAGAGAATTAAATGACTTGCTTAATTAAGGTCACATAACTAGAAAATAGTAGAGCCAGAACTTGAACTCAGGCTTTTAGGATTCTAAAGTCCATTACTTATAACTACTATGCTACACTTTAACTCAGAAGTGGTGTGGGGGAGGGGGGCTAATGAGGAACAAGAAAAACACTAATAAGCCCAGCTCTAGCACTGTTTATTTGGGCCATTGCTGGTTCATGAGATTAAATGTAACCGTCTTAGGAAAGAGGTAATGAAATGACCAGAAAAATGTTACTTTCACAGAAAATGTCATCAGACCTGAAGAATACCATATTTTTAAAATCTAATGAGAAGCCTCTTTCTCCTATCAGGATGTATTCTATAACACACACACACACACACACACACACACACTACTCTTCCCTCCCTTGTCAAGGGTGGAAAATAGTACCTTTTCTCTTTAACTCCAGAAAGTTAATTATTATTCTTTTCCCAATGTACCAAGTTTCTTCTGATTCTTGTTTCTCTGATTTCTTGTCTGCTTCTCAGAGTACAGAGGGAAGAGTTCACAACATTTATGTAACCAGTCTTAACCGGAAGCGCTGGCTAATTAACAGCGATCAAGGGCTCTGAGTGAATGGAGAAATTCTCCACAGGACTCCCACCCATATCCTGACACTGTAGCCTAGATCTATGGTAAGGGATTAGGGCAGGGTGACAATATCTAAAAAGAACAATTTTGAACTTTGAACAAAAAAATAAAATATAAGAAAAGCTCCCTGGGTGACTAATGCACAGCTGAAGTTGGAACCCTCAGTAGCCCAGGCTCTCTTGCTGCTGCTGCTTTTTCCTGTTGTCTTCAGGGGAAATGTACTACAAATATCTCAGATTTGACACTCTTTTGAAAGCCACCCTCGGCCTTTCTCTCTCCAAGATAAATGATCACAAATCCTTTCATCTTTCTGAAGAGTTCTTATCTCTTGCCCCACCCACTGTGACCACTGCTTCTCCTGGATGCTCTGTCTCCAGGTTCTTAACATCCCTGTCCAGCTAGAGTATCCAGAAGGTCATGATTCTCTTTTGATGGGCTGTGCTATGGTTATGTCCACAATAACTCCGCATTGCTGACTGAATTCTTTGTTTCCACCAATCAGAAAGTTCAGCAACTGAGGGACTCTACAACTCACTAGCCGACTAAGAGGCAAAAGCCTAAGGAAGTGACTGTTGGAATAGGTGGTCTGGTAGGTGACCATGGGAGGGGGTAAAAAGAATGGGCATAAATGGAGAATGAGGCAAATGCAAATTTCAGTGTGATGTGGAAAAAATGGATGACCTGGGAGGCCGAATTCCAAAAATCCAGTCTGGGATATAACCTTCATCAGACACATAACCTTGGTCAATTCACCTTTCCAGTCCTTGGTATTGTATAAAAATAACATAAGACTGGATCATCTCTAAATTTCACTTTAGCACTGAGTCTTCCACAACTCATCTCAGGCTGTAATAGGAAAAAAATAGTTGGTCTGATCCTTCCCCATCTATTGGGTCAGCTCATAATTTTTCTTCCCAACAACTGGAGTCACTCAAGAATTATTACTTTCTTAATTTTGATAGATAGTGATTATAGTCCAGACCTAGTGCCACTAGAACGGAAGTGTCTTTAAGATAGTACAATGTCAGACTTCCGGTCAAGTTGGTGGTGCAGGCAGACGTGACTCACCTCTTTGCACAACCACATCAAAACTACAACTAAAATATAGAACAACCATCACTCAGAATCGCCAGAGTTTAATGGAAGTCTGAGAACTATGGAATTAAAAAAACAATATCCAGACTGGCAGGAGGGGCGCAGATGTGGAACAGGCAGGTCCCATATCCACATGTAATAGACAAAATTTGGGAGCTCTATCTTGGAAACAAGGAGTCCCAGCCCCACACCAGGTCCCCCCAGCCCAGGGTTCCAGTGCCAGGAAAGTTCCCAAAACTTCTAGCTACAAAAACCAGTGAGGATTGAGTCAGTGGAAGAAGTTTCTGGAGCCCCAAGCAGTTCACTTAAAAGAACCTACAGATGTACTCACCTCCTCAGACTCACTCCCTCTGAGCTCCAGCACCAAAGTGGCAGCTTGGAAGGCTCCAGTGACATACAGGGAGAAACTGAAGTGTCTGGCATCAAGGCAAGCACAGGCTATTGTCCCTGTTCTGGGCCCACTCCCAACAGAGCCACAGAGCCAGAAGGTGGGTGCCACAGCTGAGACTCCATCAACCTGGCTAGCACTGTCTGACCCACACTGGAGACCCCCAGAGATTCTGTCCCCCACCCCCAACTTAGGGACCCACCCCAGTAGCTTTTCCATATGAATGGCTGGTCTTGACTCATGCTCCACAACTTCCTAAATCTTATCAAACAAGCAACATCTGGCCTCACTGAGCCCCAAGTCCAGCACTAGAAAAATCCAGTCTAGAGTCACAGTTTGACTTCACCTGGGAATTTCCAAGCCCAGCGCAAGTAGACACCATCTCAGATTGCTTTATAATTCAGGCAAGGTGGCCCCAGGAAAAACACAAGTTGGGGCTGACCTTGGCCTGCACCACCTGGGAAACCCCAGGGCCAGTGAGCCAATGGACAGCTACAGACCACAGTGGAGCACCATCACCCTGTCCCCTGCACAGCCAATCCTCCACAGAGGGCAGAGGTTGGTGGTAAATGGTCACAATCAATCTGGGTAAATCCCTCCCATTTATCTGCCAACAGCAACCACAGCTCAACTATAAGAGGACAGTGTACTCAGCCCACATGAAAGGCTCACCTTGAGTATCCAGCTTAGGTAACAAGGGAGGCTGTGCCACTAGATGCTACAGGACACCTACTATATTAGGCCACAGTACCAAGACACTGAGTCTAAGAAGCTCTACCTAATACACAGAAATGAACACAGAGAGGAAACAAAGAAACATGGCCCAAATGAAAGAACAGATGCACACCCCAGAAATGGAGCTAAAGGGAATGAAGATAAGCATTCTACCAGATGTAGAGTTCAAAGCACTGGTTATAAGGATGTTCAAGGAACATAGTAAGGATCTCAACAGCATAAAAAAGATCCAGAGAGAAACAAAGGATACATAATTGAAATAAAGAACAATTTACAGGGAAACACAGTAGAGTGATGAAGCCAAGAATCAAATCAATGATTTGGAATATAAGAGTGCAAAAAACAGCCAATCAGAATAAGAAGAAAAAAGAATTAAAAAAAATGAGGATAGTATAAGCATCCTCCAGAACAATTTCAAGAGGTCCAACATTGGTATCATAGAGGTGCAGAAGGACAAGAGAAAGAGCAAGATATTGGAAATCTATTTGAAAAAATAATGAAAGAAAACTTCCTTAATTTGGGGAAGGAAATAGACATACAAGTCCAGGAAGCACAGAGAGTCCCAGAAAGGTTGGATGCAAAGAGGCCCACCCAAGACACATCATCATAATTAAAATACCAAAGGGTAAAGACAGAGAATCTTAAAAGCATCAAGAGAAGTTAGTTACCTACAGGGGAGTTCCCCTAAGACTATCAGCTGACTTCTCAAAAAAAAAATCTTTGCACACTAGAAGGAATTGGCAAGAAATACTCAAAGTCATGAAAAGCAGGGACCTACAGCCAAGATTGCTCTACCCAGCAAAACTATCATTTAGAATGGAAGATAAAGAGCTTCTCAGATGAGAAAAAACCTAAAGGAGTCCATCATCGCCAAGCTATTATTATATGAAATGTTAAAGGGATTTATTTATGAAAAAGATCAAAACTATGAATAATAAAATGGTAAAAATAGAGCCCTGGCTGGTGGCACAGTGGATAAGGCACTGGCCTGTGAACCCAAAGTTCACTGGTTCGATTCCCCAGCCAGGGCACATAACCAGGTTGCAAGCCAGGTCTCCAGCCAGCTCTGTAGCTGGAAGCAGGTGAAAGGCAACCATACATTGATGTCTTTCTCCCTCTCTGCCTGTCTCCCTTCCCCTCCCTCTAAAAATAATAAATGAAATATTTTTTTAAATGGCAAAAAATATCAACAACTGAATCTAAAAAATGAACTAAGCAAACAAGAACAGAGACAGAATCATGGATACAGAGAATGTTTCAGCCTGAGATGAGTTGTGGAAGACTCAAGAGCTGAAGTGAAACCCAGAGATGGGAGGGGGCTGTGGAGCAATGGGTGAAGAGCTGAGGAATTAAGAAGTACAAATCAGAAGTTAGAGACCAGCCATGGGGATGTAAAGTACAGTATAGGAAATGGAGTAACTGAAGAATTTATATGCATAATCCATAGACATGAATAATGATGTGGGAACTGTCTGAGGGAGTGATGGTGGTTGGGTCTAGGGAGCCAAGAGAGGAAAAGTCAGGACAGCTGTAATAGCATTATTAATAAAAGGCAGTATAATATCTACTCCTGAATATAGTAAAAAGCATCTGAGTATTTGACACAATCAGCAGGCACTTGAAACATTTAAATAAGTTAAAGGTATTTTTCTCAATGCCCAAGAGCTAGAGCTTATCAAAAAACAAAATTCAACTGAGTAAATTTGAAGATCTAATTAACTTTATTCAACAATTCATGAGTCAGGCAACATCCCATCTAACAAGTAGAAAAGAGCTCCCAGCAGCTATACAAAATGGAAGGTATTTGTTTTTCTGCAGAGGAAAGTTCAAGTTTAATAGGGGGAATGTACCCCGTTCTGCAAAGGGAGCTATCTTCACCTTTGCCAACCTGCTCAGAGAACCCCAGTCCCTGAGCAGATGTGTCCCTTGCATGTGAGGGGACACCCCACACCACTCCGGGTACCTTAGACCCCAGAGGGGTGTCCCAAAACCCCCTCGCTGGCAAGTGGGCACCCAGAGACTGAAGCCCAGTGCTTGTTTGGGAGAGAAATTTCTGTGCTATCCAGCAAGCCCATAAACTCTGGAGCTCATCAATCTGCGCTCCCCACCCCTACCCCCACCCTACCCCCACCCCATCCCTACTATAGAGGGAATCTCATGCTCCAGGGAGGTGCCCCTTTTCTCCTGGTCCCACTAAACTTCAGTGGGTGGGAGAGGCTCAGAGCATCTTTGGGAGAGGGCAGTTCGCAGGCAGGAACCCAACAGTAACAGTATAATAGGGACAACACCCCCCCCTGCAGTGGGAGGGGAGTTGAGAAGCACCAAGGACTCAAGGACTGCCCGTATGTGTGTTGCCTGGGCAAGCAGGAGGACCCTTCCCCCACCCCACCCCATCCCACCCCATCCCACCCCACCAGGCGTTACTCAGCAGAAAAGAAGGGCTAGGTGTAACAGTTAGAGCTAGGGAGGTGATTGGGTGGGAAGGACTACCTTCCCACATACTTCTGCTGTGTCAGGGATTATCCAGGCGGTCTTTAAAAGCAGAGTATGGGAAAATCCCGTGAGAGTTGCTCTCCCATCCCCTAGCTGGTTGGGTCAGCCACCTGGGTCTCAGGGAGAGCAGGTGGGCCTTGGAGGGACCTTGTTGTCTAAGAGCACTTCCCCCACCCCCTCACGAGTGCTATAGCCTGCCTGGCCAGCTCAGTGGGAGCTAAGCTGGTAAGAGGCTCCAACCTCAGGTCCCGGGAAGTGGCTTGCCCGCTGCCCCTGTGTTCTTCCAGCCGGGGCCTGGGGACAGAGATCCTACTGTCACTGCCCCTCAGCCCACTCCAGCTTGAACCCACTTCACCAACGTGTGGGATGGGGCTTAGCATTCTGGTGGTGCCAGTCCTGGAAGCCACATAGCCAGGGGATGAGCCCTCCTCCCCCCCTCCCCATGGAAAGCCATAGCGGTGCTGATGACTGCAGCTGCACTGTGCCTGGTCCTCCCAGCCAGGCGCTCAGACACACTGGCAGAGGCAGGAGGAAGAGGACAGTGCACAGCAAGTAGGATACCTGAATGCACAGACTCCAAAGAATGCCTGAAGACAGAGAGTGATTGGAAACCAGCTAAGCCACCTATGTTTCTTAAAGGATGATGCCTTTGGGTGGGAGAAGAGGCTCCTCAGCAACCTTGAACTGAGCTGGCAGAGGGTGGCAGGGCGATGTCTTTGGATGTTTTAGAGGAAACGGGCTTTGAGGCAGAAACCTGTCATTATTTAAAACCATGTACAGTATAGTTTAAATAAAAGATTCCTTTTCCTTTCCACCAAACTCTGCCTCTGGAGTTTTTGTCTATTTGTGATGACAGATTGGACTCCACTGGTTGTTACAATAGGCCTGGAGACAAGGCATCAGCTTCTGGGGTGCTGGGAGGCCTCTGCCCCCATACTACCCTTAACACCACCAACCCCACCCCTCTCATCTTGTCTCATTGAAGGAAGCTAAGCTTCCTTCAATTACTGCTTAGTAATGGGATGGGAGACCACCTGGGAATATGGAGTGCTATAGGCTTTTGCCTCCCATTCTTTTTGCCACTGTCCCAGCCAGGCCAAATACACAAGCATACACACATACAAAAACATACACCCCACAGAACAAGGGTGCTCCTCTATTTTTCCTCCCAGGTGATTCCTCATGTTCTTCAGGAGCAGTCCCAGCTCCCATGCAAATATAAAGATCCCTTGCAGTTCAGACAGTTACCAGAGGGACAGTTTTTGCTTTCCCATTGCTGGAAAGAAAAACTCCCAGAGCTATGATATAAAACCTGCATGAACTTCCGGAGACCTCCCTGATGCCTGTGGAGTGAGCTCCCTGGGCTACTTGGGACCCAGTGTCCCAAAAGTGAAGCTCATGCTCCTGCACTGGAGAGGAGGCAATGCAAGCTGACGAGAACGCCGTTGGGGAAAGTTTCTAGTTCTACAAATGGGGGAAGGTTTCCATTTACCTCACTCTGAAATGGAAATCACAAGCCAAGCATGATTGAAATAGAGGAGTTGGGGTCAAGTGGAAGGCACAGGGCAGTCCTGGCAAGCCAGAGCAGATTCCAAGCAAACAGCGAGCCACTCAGTGCTATGAACCTGGACGCCAGGTGTGAGTTCTTTGGGTGCGCAAGCTATTGTCAGATACTAATGTTTGGGTCTGGTTAGTGCTTGGATGGGAAATTATCAGAGAATACCAGGTGCTGAAAGTTTTCACTCCCTCTCTACTTCCCTAAGCCACACAGAGCCAAAATGGAAGCTATTTAAGGGCAGCCAGGGGTAAAGGAAAAAGGAAGTTTCTAGCAAAGACTGAATTATCTCCAGCAAGCCCACCTTCCTTTAGGGGATGGCAGGGGTCTGTCATGCAGATTACTTAACTAGTACTGATTAGGTAATTCCCTGTGGACTGGTTAAAGGTCACATTCCTGGGAGAAGCTGAAAGTGCAATCAGGTTAGTTTTTAAGTCTTGGTTTGCTGACATGGGGCTTTATGGGTCCCACCTGGGAAAACCTTCAAACTTGGAGTCCCTCTCTGGCCAGGCTAAGCCTGTAAGTCCCAACTGGAAGACTGGGAATGCTGGGTACATACATGTTTCCATGTGATAGCCAGTGGCCCTAGGGGAGGGGAAACTAGGACATAGGAAAATACTTTAGTTACTATGAAGCCGGCCTGTTTTCTCACCTTGCCTAATCTTTTGTTGCAATCAACAGCAGAAATTTTTAAAATTTGAATGCACATCCTGACCTGAGTGAGATCTCCTTGCACCCTCACTTGTTTTTCTGTTTCCTTGTAATTAACATTGATTGACAAGCTACATGCCTTCAAGTTTACCCCTTTCAATAAAAGATCTTTGGAAACAAAGAACTAGGCCTTAGGCCTTGAGCCACTAGTCAGATCTTTCCTTTCACAATAGCTGTTTGGGATGGTGTTATTTCATCTGGGGCACCAGGGGTCTCTTGGGGCAGGGGGTCTGCCACAGGACTTAGCGTAAGTGATTCCATTTTAGGCCTGTTGTTTCTTTTTTAACAAGCTCTGGGCAATAATGACCAGAATAATTAATAGTGATCTCTTCATCAACAACTGTACCTATCAAAATTTAGGACCATGTAAAGTTATCAATATTAGCAGGTATGGCATTGGCCTAGGCACTTTAACATAATTATCTCATTTAGTCTTCATTGGCAACCCAGGAAGATTAACATTATCCTTATTTTATAGGTAAGAAACTAAGTAAGCTTCAAGGGAAGTAAATTTCCTAAGATTCCACACAATCCTAAGTAACATAATTAGGATTTGAATTAAGGCCTTTCCCAATCCCTTCTTCACCCAGCAGACGTAGATACATCAGGAATGTATAAAGGTTATGTTTCAAGGGTACTTTCCAATCCCTCGTGCCTAGTTTTCTCAATTCTTAATTTTGCACCATTTTTCCTAAAGAAGGCCCTCACTATTGTCTCAACTGCAGGTCCTACAAAAACCAAACCTAGGTCTATCCACTCCTGAACACAACTTCCCAAGATAACTTAAATACTGTGTTTAGCAATTTCAGTCTGAGGGAATTTTTAAAACATGAATGCAAGAGGAATCTTTGCTAGCTTTCTTCTCTGGGAACCTGTGTTGCGCTTTAAAGAAATTAAATAGAGAGTACGGTTTGACCTTGTGCCATGTGAACATTGATAGCTGACTATTCACTTTTTCCCACTTTTACTTTGTACTCACCATATTCTTCTCCCAAGACCTACTGTGGATTCTCTCTCCCTTTGTGGCAGGCCTGGTAGAATGAATTTCATCCCGTAGCATGCCCCTCCACTCTGGATTTTATAGATCTCTATTCTGCACCTATTCTGTGTGATAAGAAGTCTATTCTGCCCCTTCTTCTGCCTCTTTCACAGTCTATTTGGACCAGAGCCTGCAGTACTTTGGTATTGGGCCTTAGCCACTTTCTGCAGTCTGGGAGTCCTAAGTGAGCAACCATAAGATGTGCCACAGTGGTATGCAGATACTTTGAGCTAAAGGTAATTTTGACTTCAGGTTCAAGAGAAACTTCTGTTCCCCTCTACTCACCTCCTTAACTACCTGGAAGAATTTGAATGAAAGGCCTTGCACATAAGAGATTATCAGAGATAACTTCTTTTGACCTATCTATGGAGCAAGCCAAATCTCTATTTACTAAAAGGTCTGCTCTTATTATTATCTTGCAAAGACCTTTTGAAATTCCCAAGGCACCTTACATCATCCCTAGTTCAGGATGTTTTGTTTACCTCAATCCCTCTTTCTATCTCTGAACCTCTCATGTATGTGAGATTTCTGTGTGCATGTATTAAATTGTATTTTCTCTCATCAATCTGCCTTCTGTTGATTTGATTATCTGGCTAGCCAAAATAAAAAACAAACAAACAAATAAAAACATTAGAGGAGGAAAAAAAGGGAAATTTCCCCCTCTTTCCCACAGTAACCATAAAAGCAGTATTTATTGATCACTTGGAAAGGAATGATTTTAAAAAGTCATTTCTTTAAAAAGAGGGGAAGGATAGGGAGCATTATATATCTCAATTTCTGGTAGATGGACCCTAATACCATAATTTTTTGCATTTCATTCTAGCTTCATCTGTAATCCCATCAAAATATTCTACACTATCTTTAACCTATTATTCCTTTTCTTCATCTTGACCTTAGTTATCAAATTCCTATTCTTTAGATTAAAACAAAATTTCCCTCTTTCTCCCCATTTCTGCCAACTAGAGAGGATGCAGATAAAGCTTTGGAAAATCACAGCTTAGCAGAAAAATGCCTCAGGAAGTGGTAATTCCATGTGAACTCAGCACAACATTTCCTCCCTCTGCCTGTCCATTTATCTCCCAAGGTCTCAATACCTCCTAGCTATGTCACAGACAGAAATATTTTTGCTTGGTAAATAATGTTTTTGTACAATGGTAACTCAATTAGTAATATAGAAATATAAAAAATAAGATCAAACTAGGCTATTTATTCCTAATATGTCCCAGACACATTTTCATGTAAAGATTAGCCATCTCTTAGGAATGGTTTAGATACTATCCTATTGGCAGCAGAAGCATGGAAAAGTTGATATTAGAGCAGCTGAAAATCTTAGGACTATGCAATTTAAAGATATTATTTAAGATGGTATATAAGTATATATATAGCAGTGGAATATTAAACATATCCCAGAAAAGAACTGAAAGCAAACACGCAAAGCCACCACTGACTCATGCTCTTGCTGAGGAATAAATAAATCTGTAGGCAGTGAATATACAGGAATTGGCTATTAGTAGCAGAGATGAAAATCTTATTACCTTACAGAGGAATTATTAGTTTACACTCTTGGTAGGAGATACTTTAAAATTCTGAATTCTGCTTCCAGTTATTTCTCTTGCCTCCTATCATTTCCTACCACATATAATGAAGTCAGTTTACTTCCCTGGCTGATGTGGCTCAGTGGATTGAGTGACAGTCTGTGGACCAAATCTCAGTCAGGGCACTTGCCTGGGTTATAGGCCAGGTCCCTGGTTGGGTGCATGTGAGGGGCAACCACACATTCATGTTTCTCTCACTCTTTTTCTCCCTCTCATTTCCTCTCTAAAAATACATAAATAATTTTTTTAAAAAATAAAAAGAAATCAGTTTACTAATCTCCCAACCTACTCCTCTAGCAACAAAATAGAGACTCTCAGGATGCATGGGGAAGATAAGAGAGTGATTTCATTCACATTTCCATATCTGTTAATGAAAATTGGGAATGGAAAATACAGCAACTTTTGCTGATAGCCTCTAAAATCATGAGACTACAGAATAAAAAAAAAAAAAATGTACAGAGAAGAAACAAATTTGTCAAACTCTAACCTATGTGTACAGAATCTTATGAATTAAAAAATTCAAGATCTGATTCCTTTAGCCAGAATGGAAAGATTAAAAGAATGTTTTGATAGACATTAAAAAAGATATGAATAGTCAAGACCCAACAAAGGCAGAAAACTATAGGCCAATATCTCTGATGAACATAGATGTAAAAATCCTCAACAAAATATTGGCAAACTGGATCCAGCAATATATTTAAAAAATTATACATCATGACCAAGTGAGATTCATCCCAGGGATATAAGGATGTTTCAATATTTGCAAATTAATAAATATAATACACTTACTACATAAACAAATTGAAAGACAAAAAAATTATATGATCATATCAATAGATGCCAAAAAAAGCATTTAATAAAGTACAGCACACTTTTATGAAAAAAAAAAACACTCAGCAAGATGGGAATAGAGGGAGCATACCTCAACAAAATAAAGTCCATATATAAGAAACCTGCAGGTAACATCATTCTCAATGGGTGAAAACTGAAAGCCTTTCCCTTAAGATCAGGAACAAGGCAAGAGTGTCCACTCTCTCCACTTCTATTCAACATAGTCTTGGAAGTTCTAGCCACAGAGGTCAGACAAGAAAAAGGAATCAAAGGCATCCAAATTGGAAAGGAGGAAGTAAAACTGTCATTATTTGCAGAAGACATCTTAGTGTACATAGAAAACCCTATAGAATCCACTAAAAATCTACTTAACCTAGTAAGTGAATTTGGCAAAATAGCTGGATACAAAGTCAATATTCAGAAATCAAAGGTATTTTTATTTATTTTTAAAGATTTTTAAAATGTATTATTTCCAGAGAGGAAAGGAGAGAGGCAAAGAGAGAGAGAGAGAGCCATCAATGTATGGTTGTCTTTCACCTGCCTCCAGCTACAGACCTGGCTAGAGACCTGGCTTGCAACCTGGTTATGTGCCCTGGCTGGGGAATGGAACCAGACACATTTGGGTTCGCAGGCCGGCACCTTATCCACTGTGCTACCAGCCAGGGCAGCATTTTTATATAACAACAATGAAACATCAGAGAGAAGCTAGAGAACAAGTCCTATTTACCATAGCAATAAGAAAAATAAAGTACTTAGGAAACTTAGCCAACTTGTACTTGGAACTTGGAAAACTATAGAACAATGAAGAAAAAAATTAAGGAAGATACAAATAAATGGAAGCATATACCATGTTCATGGTTGGAAGAATTAACTTAATTAAAATACCCAAAGCCATCAATACATTCAATTCAATCCCTGTTAAAATACCAACATCATATTTCACAGAATTTGAACAAACACTTAAAAAAGTCATATGGAGTTGAAAATGACCCCAAATAGCTACAGCAATCCTTAGAAAGAAGAGTGAAGTAGGTGAAATCACAATATGAGATATCAAGCTATATTACAAAGCCATGTTAATCAAAACAGTCTGGTACTGGCACAAGAACAGGCAAAAATATCAATGGAACAGAATAGAGAGCGCAGAAATAAGCCCAGGACTCTATGGGAACTAATATTCCACAAAGGAGGAAGGAATGTAAAATGGAGTGCGAATAGCCTCTTCAACAAGTGGTTTTGGGAGAACTGGACAGGCACATGCAAAAGAATGAAACCAGACTACCAACTTACACCATACACCAGAATAAAATCAAGATGAATAAAAGACTTAAACATAAGCAGTGCCACCATAAAAGCCCTAGAGGAAAACATAAATTGTAGATATCCCATGCAGCAAAAGTTTCATTGAAATATCTCATTTACACAATGGAGTTCTATGCAGTAGAAAGAAAGAACTCCTACCATTTGTGATACCATGGATGGGATTGGAGAGTGTCTTGCTTCGTGAAATAAGCCAGGCAGCAAAAATTAAACACCACATGTTCTTACTTAATATAGGAGACTAATGAACAAACAAACAAGCAAACAAAACAGGACCAGAGACATGAATACAAGGAACACACTTTCAGTGTGCAGAGGGGAGGAGTGGGGGAAAAGGAGGCAAAGAAGAGGAACAGTTTAGTCAAGAAACTAGCATGGGTGACCCATGGACACAGATAACATGTGGGATTGAATGTGGCAGGGGATAAGGAAGGTAGGGAAGGGGAGAGCAGAGGGGACGATGAAATGAATGTAATATAACAATAATTTAAAATTAGAAAAAGATACAAACAGGCTTATGGTCAAGATGGTGGCAAGATGGTGTAAGTGAGGTACCTGCACCCTCCCACAACTACATCAAAACTACAACTAAACTACAGAACAAAAATTATTCAGAACCACCTGAAATCTAGCTTAAGAGAAGACCTACCACTGAAGATATAAAGAAGAAGCCACATTGAAACTGGAGGGACAGAGATGTGGAATGGGCTGGTCCCACACCCATGTGTGGAGGATGAAAATCAGGAGGGATATCTTGGCTGCAGAGGTTCCCCCTGAGGAGTGAAGGGTCCCAGACCCAGGGTTCCAGTGTCAGGAAGAGAAATCTGCATAACTTCTGCCTGTGAAAACCAGTAGGGATTTATTGGGGACCCCCGATCCACAGAGATCCCCTGATGTTGTGGATGACATGAAGATTTACCAGGCAGCTTGTGCTAGGGGAGAGAAGGCTGGCAATTGTCTGAGAGACAGATGCCTTAATTGCCTTCCTCTCAGCTCTTTTATTGAGTGCAGTAAGCTTAAGAGCATATCGCCTGCATGTAAAGCTCATCAATCAATGTTAAACAGTGCTGATTACAGAAAACAGATTTTGTTCAGGGATAGAAATTGAAGCAACACTGAGATTTTCCTCAGGTCAGGGCGTGTTGGACACAAAGACTTCAGCTAGCTATAAAATAGGGAGGGCGAGTTCATTCTGAGTTGAAGTTAAAACCTCCGCTGCTGGTACAATAAAGTGATCAAGCAAGGTGAAAAGAACAGGGCAAGCTTCAAAGGACATAAAGCATTTTCTCATGGCCCAATTCCCACCGGGGGCCCATCGGCTATAGCATCGAGGCATCCAGCTTTCCCAGTTTTCTGGTCAGGTCTTATAGGCTTCATTTCCTTCACTTGGCCTGTGCGGGGCTCCAAGTCTTGATATTTTTCCCAGGGGTACCCAGACAGGGATTGAAGCTGAGTGAGACAGAGGGCTTCTGGAGTCCCAGGCATTCCCCTTAAAGGGCTCGAACATGAACTTACCTGAACTCACTTGCTCTGAGCTTCACTACTGAAACAGCAGATTAAAAGGTACCAGGGACATACAGGGAGGAACTGAATTGCCTGGCATCAGGGCAGAAGTGCTGGCAGAGGCTATTGTTTATTTTCTAAGCCCTCCCCACACACAGCTGGCAGGTGAGTGCCGTATCTGAGTCTCCAGGAACCTGGGTCACATGGTTCACCTCACCCTGGTGGTTCCTAAGACTCTGTCCCACCATCTTGCAGGCACATCCAAACTATTTCCAGTGGCTTTTCTAAATAAACAAATGGCCCATCTTGGCTCATGCTTCAGGCGTTCCTAAATTCTCTCAGACAAGCAGCACCTGGCTTCATAGAGCCCCCTACCCCTCATTTCATAGCTCATGCCAGGTGGACCCAGGTAGAACACGGGCAATGGCTGACCTTGGCCTTCACCTCTTAGGAGGCTCCAAGCCAATGAACCTGGTGGACAGTTTCACACCACATTGAAGTGCCACCTTATCCATTCCACAAGCAACATACTCAAGGCATGGATTCAGTGGGCTCTAGAACCCAACTGAAGTAAGTCCTGCACTATAGGGTGGGCCCCTGCACAGTGGATCCTCCACAGTGGTCACAGTCAGTCTTTGTAGTAGGTAGGCTTGGGGGTAAATTCCTCCCATTGACATACCAACATCAAGGCTCAAGCACAACAGGAAGGTGTACACAGTCCACATGAGACAGTGTAACCTAGAGTGCCCCGGTTGGGTGAATGGGGAAGCTGTGCCACCAAACCCTACAGGACACCTACTATATCAGGCCACTTTACCAAGATCAGAAGAAATAGAAGCTCCACCTAAACACACACACACACACACACACACACACACACAACATAGAGAGGGGGCCAAAATAAGAAGACAAAATAAGAAGAGGGGGCCAATGAAAGAACAGAATAAAGCTCCAGACAAAGAACTAAACAAAATGGAGTCAAGCAATTTACCAGATGCAGAGTTGAAAACACTGGTTATAAGAATGCTCATTGAACTTAGAGGAAGAGTGAATGAACTTAGTGAGAACTTCAACAGCATAGAAAACAGGCATGAAAACTATAAAAACAAACAGTCCTAACTGAAATGAAGAATAATTTAGAGGGAATCAATAGTAGAGCAGATGAAGCTGAGACTCAAATCAGTGATTTGGAATATGAGGAAGCAAAAAAAACACCCAATCAATAAATCAAAAGAAAAGAGAGAATAGTATACGGAGCCTCTGGGACAATTTCAAGCATACCAACATTCTCATCATGGGGATGCTGGAAGGAGAAGAGATAGAGCAAGGAATTGAAAAATTATTTGAAAAAAATAATGACAGAAAACTTCCCTATCCTGGTGAAGAAAATAGTCATGCAAACCCAGGAAGTGCAGAGAGTCCCAAACAAGATGAACCCAAAGAGGTCTATACCAAGATACATCATAATTAAAATGTAAAAGGTTAAAGACAAAGAGAATCTTAAAAGCAACAAGATAAAAGCAGTCAGTTACCTACAAGGGAGCTCCCAGAAGACTTTCAGCTTATTTCTCAACAGAAACTTTGCAGGCTGAGGGATTGGCAAGAAATATTCAAAGTGATGAAAAGTAAGGCCCTACAACCAAGATTATGCTACCCAGCAAAGCTATCATTTAGAATCAAAGGCCATATAAAGAGTTTCCCAGACAAGAAACAGCTAAAGGAGTTCATCGCCACCAAACCAGTATTACATAAAATGTTAAAGGGTCACCTTTTTAAAAAATAAAAAAAAAGATTAAAAATATAAACCATAAAATGGCAATAACATATATATATATATATATATATATATATATATATATATATATATATAATTGAATATAAAAAGAGAAAAACAGAATAAATGAACCAGCAAAACAAAAACAGACTTATAAAGAACATTTTGGCAGTTGTCAGATGGGAGGAGAGTAGAGGGGTGGGTGAAAAGGGTAAAAGGATTAAGAAGTACAAGTTGGTAGTTACACAATAGTCATGGGGATATAAAGTACAGTGTAGGCTTCACAGTCAATGATATTCTAATAACTATGATGTTGGATGCTAGACTTAGGGTAATTATGTAGTAAGCTATATGAGGTCTGTTTGGAACAAGTCCAGCCATTGTTAATATAACGAGAAGTTTGCACAACATCAATGTAAGCTGGAAGCCAAGGAGAGTAGATTGTAATATGCATGCATGAACAATGACAAGTTCACTATACTGGCAAGCGGGGGCAGTAGACGCTGTTGAGTGAGCATGTGTACTCTGGTTGTCACATTCAAAATGACTGAGCAATTAGAGCAACGAATCTGCATTAAGTTTTGCATTAAACTTGAATATTTCTCTGCAGAAACTATTTAGATGATTCAGAAGGCTGCAGTTATAAGGCAACTTATGATTGGCAGCTTCATCAAGACAACATGCCTGCTCATACATCATGTCTCGTGCAGAGTCTTTTAGCAAAACATCAAATCAATCAGGTGACTCAGCCCTCTTAGAGCCCAGATTTGGCACCCTGCGACTTTTGGCTTTTCCTGAAATTAAAATCACTTTTGAAAGAGAAGAGATTTCAGACCATTGATGAGACTCAGGAAGGTACAATAGGGCAGCTGATGGCAATTGGAAGAATTGTGTGAGGTCCCAAGGTGCCTACTCTGAAGGGGACTGAGGCATCATTGTCCTATGTACAATGTTCCTTGCATCTTTTATCTTCTCTCAATGAATGCCTCTATTTTTCATGTTATATGGCTGGATACCTTCTGGACAGACTTCATATAATGGCTAATCACTGGGCTGTACATCTGAAATTAATATATTGTATATCAATTGTAATTGAGATATAAAAAAATGATTTTAGAAAAAATGTATATGAACAATTTTGAGCTTGTTTAGAAGAGGACCACCATTAGGGTTAAGGAACTCAGAACAGATAAAAGTAGATCTGATGAGATTGGGACATTTCTATTTGTTTAAGAAGCAGAAAAGATTTTTTTAACGTAGGCGGGGATTGGCCAAAGGAAGGTTATAATCACCTCAAATTATAGCAGTCTTATAGAAGTTTAGCGCAAGTGAAAAAGTTGTTGAACCTTAGAAAAACAAAGCCTTGCCCTGGCTGGCGTGGCTCAGTGGGTTGAGCACTGGTCTGTGAACCAAAGGGTTGCTGGATCAATTCCCAGTCAGGGCACATGCCTGGGTTGCAGGCCAGGTCCTCAGATGGGAGTATGTGAGAGGCAACCACACATTGGTGTTTCTAATTCTTTCTCTTTCTTCCCCTCTCTCTTAAAAATAAATAAATCTTTAAAAATAAAAAAAAGACAAACCTAAAGCCATTATGCTTTTCTTTTTCAATTTAACTTGATAGGAAAGTATGGATAGTATGAAATTTGTAAAGCTTAAGAAAGTTAGTTTCTTTCTCAAGCACTTGAGTCTTAATCTGATGCTGACTGTTGATTATGGCCAACAGACTCTAAGCAACCCTGAATAATCCCTGCCTTTTGGTTTTCATAATCTCTGTGACCTCCCACTCTTGAGTGTGAGCAGAACCTGTGCTTTACTTCTCACCAATAAAATATAGCAAAAGTGACAGGCTGTAGTGATTATATGTACACGAGTATGTCATATTTGACTATAATATATGTCTTGGGAGAAGACTCTCTCTTGCTGGGTTTGAGGGAACAAGTGGCCATGTTGGCGAAGTGCATAAGCCAAGGAACTGAGGATGACCTCTGGCCAGCAGCCAACCAAAACTGAGGCCCTCAATAGGATGACCCAAGAGGAACTAAATGCTTAAAACAACCACATGAGCTTGCAAGGGATTCTTCCCTAGCCAAGCTTCAAATGAAACTGAAACCTCGAACAGCACCTTGACTGCAACCGGATGAGATTCTGAAGTGGAGGACCCAGAATAGTTGTGCCCTGACTGCTAGCCCACAGAAATTGTGAGGTAATAAATGTGTTGTGCCGCTAAATTTGTAATCTTGTTACACAGCAATAGGTCACTAAATGCAGTGAGTGTGCTAAATGTATACATATATGTAAAGTTGTGTTTGCATATTAAAGGTTTTGGAGTGACTATATTTACACATATGGAAATGCAAGGCAGATGCTCCAATGTGTAGAAGAGGGAGAGTATGCTGTAAGAAATTTAGAAAATGTAGTCAAGAAAGGAATCATCTAAAAAAACTTGGCATTCCTCACAACAATCATTTCAAGATGGAACCAAGTATCAAGAATACGACTATAGAAATATTAAGCAAAATCATGAAGGTATTTTTATTATCTTGTCTTATAGATGAGGTCATTCTAAGCATGTCAGAAAAACCAGGAATCATAAAATTAAAGAGGTCAAGTTTATATCATAAAATTTAATAACTTCTGTGAAAGAAAAATATAAGTAAGATTAAAAGGCTAACAGAGTCTTGGCTATGAAGCTCAGTTGGTTAGAATGTTGTCTGATATGCCAATGTTTCAGGTTTGTTCCCTAGCCAGGGAGCTATATAATAAATAAATGGAACAACAAATTGATGTCATTCTCTAAAAAAAATAATAAATACTTCTAAAAAGAAGCCCTGGTTAGTGTGGTTCAGTGGATTGAGTACCGGGCTGTAAACCAAAGGGTTGTCAATTCAATTCCCAGTCAGGGCACATGCCTAGGTTGCAGGGCTGGTCTCCATTTGGGGGTGCATTGATGTTTCCCTCTCTTTCTTTCTCCCTTGCCCTGTCTCTAAAAGTAAACTAAATAAAATCTTTAAAAATTAATTAAGTAAAAAAATAAAATCTTATTTTAAAAGGGGCTAAAAACTTGCAACACAACCCAAAGAAATGGCTTCAATATATATAGTTCTTAAATATCAAGATTCATTTAATGTAAAACTGTAAAGCCACTAACACAATAGTGTCTATAAATCAAGTCATTTCCTTATACAAAATGTTCTCATTAAGTAAAAAAAAAAAAAAAAAGCAAGACAGAAAGAAGTATGTAGAGTGTGACTTCATTTATGTGCATATTTGTATATATGCGTATGCATACATTAGTATACAGTTAGTAAATTTGGTTAAATCTAAACCGTAGTTATTTTTTGGACGAGGATTTTTCATTTATTTTTATTTTTTAGTATTTTTAAACAAATGTGTATGTACTGTTTAAAAAGAAAACAAGAAATACATTTGCCCCAAAAAGTTTAGTAAATATTAGTGTATTTATAAAGCAAAAATTTATTTTTGTCAGAGAAGTTTGTCAGATAGCAAAACATCTATGAAAAGAACTTCAATGTGAAAGCCTTTATAAAAATAACTTTGCAGATGTAATAACCAATACATCTCGATCATTTCTGGAGACTACACTATCTCAGAAGAATGCTCCTGAGATCATTTCCATTGCTGATCATTTATGAGCCAAAGGGAAGAAAGCACACTAGAGATGTTTTAAAATACCTTGGGGATAGAGTCAGATACTAAAAGGTATAAAAGGGAAAATTCCATTGTGAAATTGATAATCTTGTAATACTAATGATGGTTGCATACAGGATGGTGCTGGCACATGTGGAGCCACAAATGTGAAAATATGTGAAACAGCTCTTAAAAATCATTAAGATACCTTATAATGTGTTTAGAACTGTGGTTCTAAAAATCCTAATGGTTGGGTCTAGAAAATGCAGGTTACCAAGGCACGGTTCTTTGAGAGAGAGAATATGCAGAACTTTGGACCACGTTTACCCCCCACAGTACATCTCCAGCTGCACAAAAGGAATGCTAGTCATATTCATTATGAGCTCCATCTTGTTGGGGTGACTGTAGAGACACTTAGTTCCACTTTTAGAATTGTAACTTGAAAGCTAAAAGGATGTTCTGAATATATATTTAAGATAGATATTAAGTTGAAGTTTGTTCAGTTAAATCTAATGAGTTTGAATTTGAATTTACTCAGTCAAAGCATGAGAAATAATTAATATTAAACCAGAAGGTTGAAGATGAAGGGTGGGAAGGTAAAAATAATTCATGGTTATCATCAAATGTTAAAAGGCTGCCAAACAGAAGCAGTTGAATTATTTTTTCATATCCTCAAAAGAATCAGGACTGGTGTACAAGGCTATAGCAAGACGGATCTCAGCTCTTTGTGGGGTGAGACTTTTATAATAATCTTGTTGTAAGCACTGTGTTAGGCCCTGGAAATATAAATGCAGTGATTATAATACAGTCTAGTGGTTCTCACACTTTAGCATGTGTCACAGTCACTTAGAAGGCTTGTTAAAATACAAATTGTTGACTTTGCCCCAGAAATTCTGCTTCAGGATGTCTGGGGTAGGGCCCAAGAATTTGCATATTTAATAAACTCCTAGGTGCTGCTGATGCTGCTAATCCAGAGACCATGCTTTGAGAACCATTGGATTTATAACCCAATATTAGACTCCATGAAAGAATATTTAAATTAGATTACAAGTAATATGAAAGTTTGGAGGTGAGCTGAATTTTGAATAAGGAGGTTGTAAGGAAGAAGTAGGTGATTGCATGACAATGCAAACACAGCAAATAATAAATTGAGAGGGACAACAATCTATAGGGAGGAACAAAGGCATGAAACAGCATTAATTCAAGTTATTTATTGAATGTTTACTATGTGCAGGGTATTTTTCTAGTTGCTGGGTATAGAGAAATAAAGGAAACAAAGCCAACAAAGCCCCTGACCTCATAGGACTTATAAAACAAATGTATCACACATTTCAAAGACCCACAGGAGTAGACAGAACAAATTGTGGTGAGAGAGAATAAGAGGGCCTCAAAAGAGATGACTGACATCTCAAGAATGAGAGAGCCAGGAGAACATTCCCTAATAGCCTAATGTGTGTAAGAAAAAAAATCTATGTATTTGAAGCACAGTGACTATGGGTGTTAGTGGAAGTAAATGATCTTAGAAAGGTAAACAGGGGCAGATACCATAGGAAAATGTATGAACAAGTTGGTACTTGAACTAATACATCACGATGGGAACAAAGGAGATAGAGACAAAAGATAGGAGATTTGAAACCAAAAGGATTTTGTGACCATCCAAGTCACAAAAGTATATAGCATGGTCAAAAGAACATTGGATGGTTTACAGAATTTGACTTGGGCAACTAGCTATTCTTTTGTATAGAGAATAAAGACAGAGACACTGCTTTGGGGTGTGAAGGAAGTACTTTGGCTTTTGACAATGAGTTTGGAGTGATTGAAACAAATACAAGTGGAAACGTTTTCCACATAGTTGATTAACATCTTAAAAGTGGTAACTGGAAGTGGACTAGTGCATCCAAGGAGGATATATAGAAAAGAGCTCATAATGACAGTATTTTAAGGAGGAAAACACAAAAGGAGGCTGATGAAAGAGCAACTTGAGAGAAGAAAAATTAGGAAAACAGAGTGGCAAAGAAGCCAGTGAGAGTTTTTAAGGGGAAGAGGACAATAGTGTCAAATGTTGAAAAGAAATCAAGTAGAAACTGATGTGCCTATTTGGGTTAGCAATATGTACTTAGTAGATGACTTTGGTAAGAGCAATTTCAGTGGAATGTTGAAGAATCAAGATTACAATAGATGAGTCATTTACAAGTCAAGAGAACAAATGGGGCTTGCCTACAAAGGAAATTAGAGACAGCAGGAGACAGAATACAGGTTCAAGGGAAAATATTGACATAAGAGACTAGCATGCTTATATGTTAAATGAGGAGAGACATTGAAGGTAAATAGAGGGAATGACAGTTCTCTAAGGCAGCGGTCCCCAATCCTCTTGGCACCATGGACTGGTTTCATGGAAGACAACTTTTCCCAAGGACAGTTGGTTGGGGGTGAGGCATGGTTTGGGGATGATTCAAACTCATTACATTCAAGATCACCTCTTGTTATTTGGCCCCCAACTCTGTTCCTAACAGCCATGGACTGATACTATCCATGGCCCAGAGGATTGGGGATCCTTGCTCTAAGGACTTAAGATTGGATGGGGTTCATTGACTTGCTCCAATACGTTCAGTGTTGACCAGATGACAGACACCTCTTCTGAGGTAGATGAGGATGTTGATGTTAGAGGTGAGTAGGGAAACTGAAGAGCTCTCCTGTCAGCTTCACTTCCTCAGTGTTAGGAGGGAAGGTCTCTACTGAAGGAAAAAGGTATAGGATGGGGATTTAACAAAGAGATAAATATCTGAAGTAGACTTTAAGAATGGAAGAGGTTATTGGACCATTGAAGCTGCTGAACTGCTTTGAGAACCTGTCTACTTGAGTCAATTTGTGGTGCTACCAATCAGTGGTGTGGAGTCAGTAGTATTCAGCAGCCCATGAGAGCAAAGAAGGCAGATGGCAAAAATGATCCAGGAACAGGTTCTGCAGGAGTGGGGAAACAACAGATCATGAGTGAGTCTATACTAAATGGAGAAGAAAGGGGGTAAAGCCAAAGTGAACTGACCGATGTGGGAGGAAAGTAATTAAAGAAGTGGAGGTTTCACCCATGGTAGCTGCCAACCCGCACACACCAATCCCTCTGATCCTATGCCACCCGTCACAGCCGTTCCGGCCGGTTACGTCGCTGACCGCCACACTCACTGCCACGGGCCTCCGGCCCTGCCTGGGCGGCCGCTTCCCATCTGTTGCCGCCACCCAGGCGGTGCCAACCCCCAACCAGCAGCCCAGTCTTCTATAACCAGATCTTCATAAACATGAACGGCACAATGCTGTCCACAAGAAAATGTTCCCCACCATCAATCCATCCACTGAGGAAGTCATCTGTCAAGTAGCCGAAGGGGACAAGGAAGATGTGGACAGGACAGTAAAGGCTGCCTGGCCACCTTCCAGCTGGGCTCGCCCTGGCACCGCATGGACGCGTCAGAGAGTGGCCGGCGCTACACCACATGGCAGATCTGATTGAGAGGGACCGGGCCTACCCGGCAGCCTTGGAGACCTTGGATATGGCAAGTCCTACGTCATCTACCTGGTGGATTTAGACATGGTCCTCAAATGTGTTATTATGCCAACTGGGCCGGCAATTACCATGGGAAAACCATTCCCATCCATGGTGACTTCTTCAGTTACACCCACCACGAACCTGTGGTTGTGTGTGGGCAGATCATCCTGTGGAACTTCCTGTTCTTGATGCAAGCATGGAAACTGGGCCCAGCCTTGGCCACCGGAAATGTGGTTGTGTTGAAGGTAGCTGAGCAGACCCCACTCACTGCCCTCTAGTGGCCAACTTGATAGAGGAGGCTGACCCTCCCTGTGCATGGTCAACACTATTCCTGGATTTGGCCCCATGGCTGGGGCTGCCATTGCCTCCCACCAGGATGTGGACAAAGTGGCCTTCACAGGTTCCACTGAGGTTGGCTGCCTGATCCAGGTTGCTTCGGAAGGCAGTAACCTCAAGACAGTAACCCTGGAGCTGGGAGGCAAGAGTCCCAACATCATCATGTCAGATACTGACATGGACTGCACTTCACCCTGTTTTTTACCAGGGCCAGTGCTGCTGTGCAGGCTCCTGGACCTTCCTGCAGGAGGACATTCATGCTGAATTTGTGCAGTGGAGGGTCACCCAGGCCAAATCTCCAGTGGTTGGGAACCCCTTTAACAGCCACACTGAGCAGGGGCTGCAGATGGATGAAACTTAGTTTAAGAAGGTCCTCAGCTACATCAAGTCTGGGAAGGAGGAAGGGGCAAAGCTGCTGTGTGGTAGACGGGCAGCTGCTGACTGTGGCTACTTCATCCAGCCCACTATGGGGATGTGCAAGATGGCATGACCATCGCAAAGGAGATCATTGAGCCAACGATGCAAATCCTGAAGTTCAAGACCATAGGCAGGGTGTCAAACTCATTTTCACTGAGGGCCACATCAGCCTCACGGTTGCCTTCAAAGGGCCAAATGTAATCTTAGGGCTGTATAAATGTAACTACTCCTTAACAGTTTAGCAAGCCAGGTAGAAACAAGGTGCTGGGTGAAGATACTGGGTCGGATAAAACAAGGTGGAGGGCCAGATTTGGCCCCTGGGCCTTGTGTTTGCCACCAGTGCCATAGAGAAAGTCATTAGGAGAGCTAACGATGCCAAGTATGGGCTGGCTGCAGCTGTCCTCACAAAGGACTTGGACAAAGCCAATTCTCTCTCCCAAGCTCTTCAAGCTGGCACTGTGTGGGTCAACTAGTATAATGTGTTTGGGGCCCAGTCACCATTTGGTGGCTATAAGATGCCTGGGAATGGCCGGGAACTGGAAGAGTACGGCCTGCAGGTATACACTGAAGTGAAAACCGTCAAGGTCAAAGTTCCTGAGAAGAATTCATAAAGAACCACACTGGCTTCCTTACTCACCCAGTGATGTAAAGTTCTACAAGATCAATAACAAAGCCAAGAAAAATGACCCTTACCCTCTAAAAGGCTTGAAAGAGAAATTCTCCCATAAAATCTCTTGGATCAAGCAAGTCCCATAATTTGAATTCCTACTGGGTGGATGTGGGGCAGAGGATATGGAAAGCCTTTGAAACTGCAACACTACCAGCTTCCAGGTAGTTTTTCAAAAATAGACTTCCAGGTCTCATTCTGTCCATCTGTAACTTACTTTCATGAGGAAAGGAAAGTCATTGTTTGCTACTGTACTAGCATTGAAGCCACAGGTAGCACCCTGTTTTGTATTCTGCATTAAAAAGTGCTACTCTTAAGAGAAAAAAAAAAAAAAAATAGTGGAGGTTTCTTTCTTTTTTTAAATACTCACCTTCAGATATGTTTATTGATTTTAGAGGAGAGAAACATCAATCAGAAGCTATTGCTTTCCATACTCTCCCTGAATGTGCAACCTAAGTATGTGTGTACCCTGACCAGGGATGAACCTGCTACCTTTTAAAGTATGGGGATGACACTCCAACTGAGCCAGGGCAGAAGTGGAGGTCTGAGGTCAGAGCAATTGTATTGAAAGGAAGAGTAATGCCCTGGCCAGGTGGCACAGTGGGTAACAGTCCTGTACACCAAAAGGTTGCATGTTCGATCTCTAGTCAGGGCACCTACATAGGCTGTAGGTTTGTTCCCCGTTGCAGCACGTACAGGAAGCAAGTGATCAACGTTTCTCTCCCTCCTTCTCTTTCTAAAAATCAATAAACATGTCCTTGGGAGGGAATTACCCAAAAAAAAAAAAAAAAAGTATGAACAGGATCTTAAAATTTAACATTTCAGAAGGAAGTAAGTTTTTGACAGAGTCCAATGTATGGCCTTAATATTTGTTGGCTAACTGGTGTAAAAATGATTTTTGAATGTGGAGATTCAGAAACTGTAAGGTCATATGGCCCAGAATGGCAGAATGCCCATGAACCATCTAAGTCTTCAATGAACGTTATGAGACTACAGCATTGAGACTGTAAGATACTGCTGAACAGTAGAGGCCTCAGAATGTGGCAATGGGAGTTAGGAATATAGGGGTAACAGCTTCTGTAATCCACCCATTCACATTTTGTAGTAGTAAAGTGAGAAAGTAGCCACCCTCCACTTGAAATAATCCTAAGGGAAGTGTAGCTGAGAGTCAGGCTCCAGTTAATGAAAAGGGATAAAGTTTATTTATGAAGGAATAGGGAAGTGAGGTCTCGATAATGTGAATTGGCAGAATGGGCAATGGGGATATGAAATAATAGCAGATAACAATATTGGAATGAGGAGAGATGACTTTACTGGACAGGCTTTTAGATGGCAGCAATGAATTAGAGGGATGAGAAGCAAAATGACTTGAACCATCCTCAGTGTTCCAATAGGAACACAAGGGAATTTGTTACAAAATAAACAGAAGCATTGAGCATTGACCAAGGCTACATGTGCTTGAATTGTTCTGCATTTCATAAAGAGTATTAGTGATTATCTAATTTGTGTCAGTAAAGCTTAGCTCCAAGTAGAGAAAAATGGCAGGGTTGGGTCAGGAAGAAGACCAAAGTCGCCAGTGTTCATTCAGATGGTCTGTTTCAGCAGGGTGCATCCTACTGTGGACAGGAAATGGGCTTGTGTTTTGGGCCAGGGAAAAACTACAAAGGCCAGGTCAATTCAGGAGAAGGGAGTATCATAGTTAGTTAGGTCCATGAAAATGTCAGATACTCTCACCTTACCTCCAGAGTTCAGTACTGAATAGAATGAATGGCATGATGACAGTCTTAGGGAATACATAAAAGTGCTTCAGGAACTGCACAACTCATACTCAAGCAAAGGTAAGCTCTAATATAATTGTTAATGATCAACACTTAAAATTTTCTAAAAAGGGAATAAATATTCAATACAGGTTGTACGTCCCTCCCTCGGGAGTACTGAATAGATTTTTCTGTCATTAAACAGAGATTGGGACTACATATCCAAAATCTTACTCTTTAAATTCTAAAATTTTTGTAAGAAACATCCTTAAAATTCATCATCTATGTCAAGGAGCGGGGACTGTAACTTAAATGTCTTTCTATCTATATGAACCCACACAAGGTAGGAAAAAAAAAGACTCAAAAAAGCTAAGTAATTAACATAAGGTCATAAAAAGAACTATAAAATCCAGATTATTTGATTCCTAAAATCCAGTGTTCTTTACCTGAAGTCATATGGGCTTTTCAAGGTCTTTTCTTTTTTCTTCTTCAATGTATGGTTGCCTTTCACCTGCCTCCGGCCACAGACCTGGCTGGAGACTTGGCTTGCAACTTGGTTATGTGCCCTGGCTGGGAATCGAACCAGTGACCTTTGGGTTGGCAGGCTGGCATCTTATCCATTGAGCCACGAGCCAGGGACTTTTTTTTTAACTACAAAAATTTATGACTTCATCCCTATGACCCTTACAACTCATCAGGGTTCCTTAATACAAGCTTCATTAGCCAGCATCACCAAGTCATTCTTCAAGCTTCTTGTGGTGCCTTTTTTTCCATTAACAAGATATACAACCTAGCTCCAAACATGAGGTTCAAAAAAATCCTTGCCTAGTAATTTCATGGAACTTTACTATATGGGAATATTAAGTGATAAAAGTCACTCTAAGTTTATTCATGTAATCTAGTATTTGACTATTCTTTGTATTGTTCTTGTATCATGTGCAACTTCCCAATTAATATCTAACCTTTGCATAAAGAGATTCTGGATCAATTTATTGGTAGCACTACAGTGCCAAGGCTGCAGAAATGCTTGATTTAAACTAGGATCCCACACAATTTTTAAAAACAAAATGTGTTACCTTATGAAATTTCAGGTGTCTTTGTTGGCATGAAAATTCTTTCCCAAATTAAGATGACTTTTCCTCTTTCTGCCCACCAATTCTCCCCAGCACATACATACAGTCACACACTTCATGTTTGAGGCCAATTTCATTGCAAGCAAACTGTAACATTTTCAGCAATGGCTGGATGGTCTAGTAACCTTGGCAAAGACAAAAAGGTGTGGTTTACTTCTCTCAAGTAAGTTTTAAGCATTAGGAGGCCAAAGGAAAGTTCACCTGATCTTTGAAACACACTAGAGTTAAAGGTGTATTCCCCCATGCTGTTGAAAATCCACATGTAACTTTTCACTTGCCAAAACTTAACTATTAATGGCTTGTTGTTGACTGGAAGCTTTACCAGTAACATAAATAGTTGACTAATACATCCTGTTTGTTACATGTAGTAGATATTGTATTCTTTTAGTAAAGTAAGCTAGAAGAAACTTAAAATGTAAGGAAAATACATTTACAGTATTTACTGAAAATAAAGGCTGTGTGTTAAGTGGACTTGTACAGTTCAAACCTGTGTTGTTCAATGGTCAACTGTATTTCCTCTGTTTCCAAATTACTGGTTTCCTGCAAAGGAATAAATTGCTTAGGAATCAAAGGTGGGGAAATATTCTTGGTCATCACTGGATTCTTGCAGAAAAGAGGTGAAATCTTCAGGAATCACTTCTCCAACTCTATGCTTTCTGAGAATACTCTTCTTGGCAATGCAGTAGGTTAATGACCCTACTGATTAAATTATTTGAGGTCAGTTCTTTATTTTAGAGACAGAAACGCAGTATCATTAACTGCTTTGGCACAGGTGGAAAGTGGCCTACTAGTTTTCCTCTAGATCATTATTAACTCATCACCAAAATTTACCTTCACTTTGTTACCATTTAGAATTGCTACCAATGTAAATGAGGAGTGGGGGGAACCTGGTTACACACAAAAATGTTCTTTATTTTTTAGATGTAATGCAAATAACTGTATCTAATATTCAGAAAACAAAAAATGCAAAACATACTAAAAAACCCCCAAGAAATTAGGTTATACTTTACATAAGGCACCAACAAACCCCTGGTAAATTAGAATCCATGATATATTTAAGTATCTCACAAGTTGGTGAATAAATATGTAAAAGAATAATCAATAGAGGGTCTTGAGGTCAACAAAAGACAATCCTACATAGACGTCTTGGAGTACTGCAAAAGTAGTAAATAGGCTATATATCTTTAAAAATCCATCCTAATCTTTCTTAGTGCACATCATTTGTTGCATAGTGATGGCTGGATATGAGTCAAGCCAAGAGAAGATTGCAACTCCAAAACATATTAACATCCTTTCCTTCTCATGCTGTAAAGACCAACTGGCACACTCATATCCAAAAAGTAATGATATGCTTTAATTAAAAAAAAAAAAAAAAAGGAAACAAAAAGGGGGAGGTAGCAAATCAATTGTGTTTTAAAAAATTTCTACTTAAGGACTTACAGCAAAAGCAACTTATTACACACCTGTTCATATAGAAACCTTTATTGAACCTAGTTTTAAGTGGGATTTGAACAGCTTAATTTTCCACATTTTCCAAATCCCATTCCAATTTGTCACTTTCTCCTTTAAAAGGTGGATAATCTCACCCTTTATAAGAAGGGCTTTCTCAATTTTTCCTTTCATCCTCCTATTTTAAGTACTGGCCACTGTCCACACAAATGACTATAGAATCAAAATACTGACAAGCAGGGAGTTTCTTTTACATGCATTGAACTGTACTCAGAACCTAAAAATTAAGAAAAACAAATAATTTCTTAGACACTCGCTAAAGTAAAAAGCAGAGAAGAACAAAAGTGAAGCACAGAAAAAAACTGTTCTAATATTACAAGTCTAAAATTAAAGTACATTGGGAGTAATCACATTTCATGTTTGCCTATTCAATTATTCAAAGTATGATAGACAGTAATTTATAATTTTATTGAGGCACAAGTTTGAACCATGCAGTGCAAAGTTGGTTTGCAGCAACTTAAATGTATTACCTCAACATGGCTTTGTTGCAGTAACTATCAAAGTGAAAAACACATTTGTGAGAGAAAAGTGCCCCTTCTACCTGCTGCAACAAGGAAGAGTACCAATGCTTTAGTTGTACGTGTCAACTTGGGGTTTGCATAGTTCTAATGACCCTCTGAGACTATCAAGGACCTACCATTTTCTCATTTTTCATTCTATAACCTTTGCCAAAAGTTTATAATGAAGGTAGTAAGAAATACCTTTTAAAGAAATAACACATAAGTTAAAATACTAATGGTGAAGAATTACCACTAAGGAGATAAAAAGGGAAATGAAACATCTTAAACAATTTTAATATAAAATGTTAACAATACTGAAGACTGGAGTAAGTTGTAAATAATCACTTCCTCTAACTGAAAACAGTGTTTTGTGTTAGAGTATCAGCATTTCTTTAAATTGATGTATCTATTATTTCCAAAATTGACTTGTATATTTTAACTTTTCTTTCTTTCTGTTTCTAATTTCACCTGTTCTTTATGGTCAGGAGGTAAGCCAAATCCTCCGAGACATTCAAATACATACAGAAAATCCAATAGTATCTGAAACTGTAAAATGTCAGAAGAAAAACTAGAAGCTATTTTTCATGGTTAGAGACCACTCTAATTTTCTCTCAGGTCTCAGTCAGGCAAATGCCATGTTAAGAACATAAAGCAGCTACCTATCTCCATCTACCATGCTCCAAGAAGCAAAGCACCTTAATTATCTTAGCATTCTCATGCCCCTCCACTGGTAGCTGAGCAAGTTAATGGGTGACTAGGAAGGAAAAATAGGAGATTTTAAAATGTATTCCAGACAACCATCACTTAAAACTGCAATCCATTTTTAACCCACAAGTATTTGAAGATTTTTACAGAAAAGATCAAAAGGCAAAGAGTACTGTGCTTTCTTTTATAACAATCAAATGAAATTCTTTAATAATATCTTTATATAGTTTGGCAAAATGAAAACTTATGAAATTGGTTAACTAGTCAGCTTGCAATATCCACTGAGATCTGAAATCATACACACACTTGAGTTAAGATTCTCAAGACACATACACAGCAACACTTATGAACCTCTTAGGTTAAAACACTCAAAATGTTATATATTAAGGGAAGAGTGATTGAAAAATTGGCAGTCTGAACCATAGAGAAAGCATTTACAAAAACTGAATTTTATAGAAAAGTTTTACTTTTTTTTTTTGTAAGATGCCTTTTGAGTTAAACCTCATACCCACTCAATCTGTGACTGGACAGTACATTTCACTTCTAGTTACTAGAAGACATTTCTTTCAAACAAATTGGGGCAAAGTGGGAAGGAGACCAGAAGCTATTCTTTAGGTCCACCCTGCCCCCTTTAAAGTAAAACTGATGAATTTAAGTCAAACAAGATTTTTAAACCAAATTAAAGGGACACAGAATAGTAAGACAAAATACTATTTTTAGTTTCTTTTCTTGAAAAAAAAATTAGACCCCCTTCTATTAAGAATTTCTATATAGCTTATCTAACACCTTAACAAGAATAGAAAACACAACAGGAGGGAAGAGGACACAGCACCATAGTTTCAAACACTCACATATAAACACTAAAGAAAAGAGCCATCACAGATATAGTAAGACCAAGTTTCCCAACAGACAGGGACACGACCCAATGCACAAAGGAAATAAAATTATTTATTTAACAAAAACAGGATGGAAGATCCGGTTAGCCCAGGATGGAGAAGGAAGTGCTAACTCCTTGTATTACAAGGAGGAACGGGATTTCTTTATTAAAAAGCAAGAAAGAGTAAGCAAGCCCCCAAATGGATTTCTGATGCTGAAACTCTGTCATATGCTGCTGGTAACAGTAAATATATATATTTATATATTCATATATGTATATTAAAAAAAGAAAAAATAATTTTTATAGAACAGTCAGTAGTCAGAGACATTTAGAAAAAAGTAAAAACAAGTCCTTTTTTCTTTTTTAAAAAATGGATTTACTAAAACAACTTCGTCACCCAGAGGTCCTACAATCCCATATCCTCTGATGAAGCCATGGTGTTATTCAATAGCGTCTGCTGTGCGCCACAATCGGAAATGGCCAGTATTGGAAACAGCAGACACTGGCGTCCGGGCTGCAAGGCAAAAAGCTGTTATCTGCTGGTCTTGCTCACGGCCATGCCTGAAGCCTGGTGGTATCTAGTATACTTGTGAATGAAGGTTTCCCCGAAAAGCATGCATCACTGTGGCTCAGTAAAACATTGGCTTCTTTTCTTTTGCAGAAGCCTGGATTCATGTACCCGCTCTTCTCTAAAATATAGACCAAGACAGCAAGACTTCTCTAAGCCAAAAAAGCCTGCTCATCTTGAAATAAGCAAAGCTCTCTTCCCCAGATACAATCTAGTCAGATTTCTGAATTATAAGACATCCTCCACCTTAGGAAGATAAGGCGATCTGCCTCTCCTTTAGGGTTTTCTCCTTAGTACCAGTAGCTAAGGTCTAGACTGTGCTATTATCTCATGACTTCTAACAAGGGTTAACTTTGGCCCTGTTCCTCTCCTAGTTGTATTTTCAGGGCATTAAATACCAGGTATAGTGGGGGAAAAGTGGTGCTATGACCCCTCTGTAACTATCCTAAATAAGCCTCTAGGTGGTAAACCTCTAATTAATATCAACTGGCCAAAAGACACATCCCTACATGCCCTGCTGGCACACCAATGTATTAATCCCAACCAGCCACCCTGGAGCTTTAAATGTCTGGCCTTAATGTAACAAACCATACTCAAAAAAGACATGAACTGAAATATTGGCTTTTGTACCAAAAAAGATACCCTCTGCACAGATGTGTGGATACAGAATGTCGATCACACAGTCCATGCAAAGAGGAAGTCAGCTATGAGGACTTTCTTTGAAGGCCATTTGTCTTTGGAAGCAACATTGCGAGTGGATCTAAACCACTCAACTTTATGCTAAGGTGTTAATGTGGTCCATTTCCCCCATGTCCCAAACTAACTCAGCATCTGCTAACTGGTCTCCTTAAGATCCTCCACTGGTAGTTTGTAGCTCATTATGAAGGAAGAAGCTGGTGCTTGACCTGGGCTATCTGGCCCCTGCTTCTTTGCACAGTTTATACAGATGTAATCTTCATTTTCAGCCATTTCTGGAGATACACCCACACAAACTTGATGAAACCACTCATCACAGCCACCATCACATTGTACCCAGTCTACCTGTAAGAGACAAGATTGGGAAATGTTTAGGTTACATAATCTTTAAGCCTAAAATAAAAGCAAACCAAAAAGCTTTCTTGGTTTAAATGATAGCAAAAATCAGGATGTCCAGAGACAGACAATGACTTCATATGGGGTTCTTTTCCAAAGCAAGTTGGGAAGCTAATACCCCAGAACTATATTTTACCATCGTATGTCCATATAATTAGGCCCCTTAGGTACTCCATTACCTCATAAATGCCTGGGACTCCTTGTGAGGCAGAAACATGTTTGATTAAAAACTTGATAAAAAAGGAACTTCTAATAGAGCAGCCAAGTAGTTTTAGCTAATATTAACAATTTCTAGGCAATGCAATTATCAATCAAGAAAGGAAGAGCACAACAATGTGAAGGTAATCCTGCGTATTAGCTTTATTTCAAAGAGATAAGCCAAAGTACTAAGAGCATTAAATACCTTTTTAGAAAAGCAGTCACATAGGCCACTTTTAAAACTAATATTTTTTATTCTTCTCTTCTTCCGTTACAAATACAACTCCCTATAAAAAGTTAGCAAATATCAGAGGTCACATCTTACAAATTAACCAATTAAAACAGTCAAAGACACAGGTCAATAGATCATTCTGGGGTTTGAAATTTAAGTCTGGATAACTGCTAGGTCAGTGGCAGAGGCCAGGCAAACTTTGCCCCTTTAGAGAAGATTGTGATTATAAGAGGCTGGAAAGGCACTCTCATTTGGTGACTTTAAGTCTTAGGCCTAGATTGATAAATAAGGTGATTTTTGCTTTTCTATTTGGTGGGTGGCTGTGGTAGTTTTTATAGCTGATTTCATGGCAGAGGTGCAGTACATACTGTAAGAGTCAGTCATTTCATTGGCAATGTAGAAAGTCACTTAAAACAATGAGCTTTGCCAGATAACAGAGCAAAGGAGTACGAAGGGATTAAATCAGTACCTCAGTACAGCTTATGAGAAAAAACAAAGGAAGGAGGTTTTGTCTAAACAAATGAGTTTCAAGGACAGTGAGTACTTTTCCAAATTAGTTTTCATGTATTATAAAAAATTATTTAACTATAATAGTCATGTTAGTAGTTTTAGGGTTATAATAATGGGTGGGAGAAATCATTTGTCAAAATAATCTTTGTGCTTTCATTGTTCTTGTTCTAGAGTTCTAGGGTTTAAGAAACTATGTGTGTAGTACAAAGTATACTGAATTCAGCCACAAGTTCTAAGTTCTGATGTGAATAATTTGAGGCCAAGTCATTTCATCTCATTAAGGGTTAATTTCTTTATTGGTAAAATGGAGATAACACCTTTACAGAGTTGTTTAGAAGATCAAATGAAATAATGTATGGCAAAACACCTAGTTACTGCCTAGCATACTAGAAGCACTTTTTAATATCACAGTTTCATGGTTCTACTCATTATCCTACCTTCCACAAAACATTTTGCATTTTTAAATAACTGCAGGCAGCCCTGGCTGGTGTGGATCAGTGAAATGAGCGCTGGCCTGTGAACCAAAGTGTCGCTGGTTCAATTCCCATTCAGAGCACATGCCTGGGTTATGGGCCAAGTTCCCAATTAGGGGTGCACAGGAAGCAACCACACATTCATGTTCCTCTCTTCTTTCTCTCCCCATCCCCTCTTCCCAAAAATAAATAAAATCTAATAAATAAATAAATAAATAACCACCTACACAGTACCCCTTCTCAAAATGTGTAGACCACTTGATCAGTATCACCTGTTGTGTTTGTTGAAAGTGTAGCTGAGAGCCATCCCAAACCTACAAGTTCAGAATATCTTGGGGGTACAAACCAAAAGACAACATTTTTAATCAGCCCTCAGGTAAATCTTACTCTAAATTTGATCACTGGCACTTTGTGATACTGCTTTCCGTAAATGAGAATAATTTAACAATTCCTTCCTAAAATAATTTCTTTCTTTCTATAATTGTTTGTATAACATTTAGCTTCTGGAGTCTATACTAAAGAAAATAATTGATTAAAATATTTCTATTGTGGCAAATTAGAGCAGTGATACAAAAGGGAGAGTAATGACTTCTGTGCAACAAAATAAAAATAAATGTCCTGCAAGCAGGCAAAATTTATAGAGTGCTGATTTGGTAGCAGGTGAACTCAGGATAAATGTTCTGGCTATCTGGAGCTGGTTAAGGGAATTGGAGAGATAAGTTGTTTCTCTGGGCTGCCCAGATTTGAGATGTCCTGTTTATGATGTCACCCTTGAACCAATAGGTAACTCTACAACTACCTCCAATCCAGTCCTATTCATGATAATCCACAGGATAAGAAAATCACTAATTTATCTGTATTTGCTGCTAAGAAAATGGTCTCATGTCTTTTAAAACCTACTTCTGTACTATACTCGCTAGCTTCCAGTTTCCCTAAATTAAACTTATCACCCTCTTTCAAATAAGGAAGACAACATTATCCCTATTGTGATTTTGGCTAGAGGTGCATTCCTAGGCCTAGCTTTCCCACTGGATTCCAAAAGAATATATAACTTTTCTTAAGATATTCACTGGTACACAAATTCTATCCCAGGCCACAGGTTACATAACAATTTACCCTGATACTCTATCAGGGAAAAACCAGTCCTTCTTTTATTGATATCTTTTTATCATGTTTATCTACTAATAAACTCCCGTTGTTTGAAAAGGCCCACAGGATCAAAAAACAAATTAAAGTTTGGAGTGTCAAACCGAATGCACAGAAGAGTTTGACACATAGTGATAGATTACATAATATCCTGAAAACTCAAGAACATAAAATCTGGCTAGCTGCATATGAAGTTCTAATAGTCACTTCCTCCTTCATTACTTCTGGGAGACGTACTTAGCAAGTTACAAAAATAATTAGTAAAAAACTTCTTAACTGTAAGTTGTTTAAATATTAACTAATTAGAGACTTAACATTATAGAGCAAATGGGTTACTGGGTTTGGATTTTAGGAAATATGTTTAAAAGAGAAATACATTAATTAGAGGAAATAATATATATTTGACATTTCATGTTTTGCTATATGGTTTTTTATTTACACTTAAAAATATGTGGCTTATTTATATTTTGTTCAATTCTTAGAGCATATTACTGCAATGGGGAGTGATTTAATAATATTCTTAGCTCAGTTACCCAATTGAGCTTTTCTCATTTTGGCATTCAATCTCTTGTACCAAGGTTCCTTGCAAAAGTCAGATTTGAAAAAATTTTAAATTCAGTTAATGAAGTACAACAGAACATACATTCATAATCCTGTATATATTATTTTTGTGCTCTCAGCATTAAGTGACCAGGCTCTCTCAGTCTGCTCAAGATTGATGGGTTTCCCGAGACACAGAATTTCAGTGCTCAAAGTAGGAAAGCTGCAGGCAAGTCAGAACATGCTGGGAGAGACAGTATTAAAAAAAATCTATTCTGATATTTTCCCTTCCTCTTTCTAAAATATTGTGAAATTGAGGCTAGGTACTAGTTAGGTAATTCTTCAAAGTTTTCTCAATCTATACATTTTGGGGAAAAAGTAATTATTATTGGCTAGAAAAATGGTAACTATACATCCACCTAAATATGAATGAACACTAAGTTATTATTTATTGCATGGTATTTTAAAGAAGATAAATTACCCTAAAAAGCATTCTTTTCTTGTCAGCATTTTGCTCTGAGATGTGTACCATACATTAATTTGGTCTTCTTAGAGAAACATTATACTTCAAATTGAGGAAGTTGTAAAATTCATTACAAAGCTTATAAATATATATACCTTTTATTAGTAAAACTAGTGTCAGGAACAAAACTGAAGAACAACAAAAATTGCAAAATAGCAATTATGGGCAAAATGTTTAAATTCTGAAATAATTTGTTTAAAATTAAACACATTACAGAAATATACTATTTACTAAGTTTCTTTTATGTAAGTTTATGATAGGTTAAGGCACATGCTCTTCACCTTTGTATATGTTTTAACAGTTTATAATAGACATTTTCTCTGAATGTTAAATCTTTTGCTCTATGACAATGTAGATCATTTAAAATTTTTTCTTAAAAAATAACTATATTGGTAGGAGCAAATCGTAGGGTTCATTTAATAATAATGACCAAACCATAACACTTACATTGCATTTTTGGGTAGCAAGTGATTTCATAGAAACTATTTCACCTATTCTCATAATCCTGAGAATAAGCAAGTTAATGTTGAAATTTTGTAACAGATGGGGAAAAACTATGTGTGGTGTTTATATGCTACAGGAAGACAAAAGAAGAAAAAAAGAAAAGGTAAAAGGTTCGTAATAGATATAAACACTATAAAGATAATAGGAAAGCTTGAAAAAGAAACATTTTGTGACAGTCTCAAAACTGCCATAAAATTAGTTAAAGGAGAAAGAAAAGAAGGTTCTATTAATACTAAGCTGCTAACCCCCAAAGAGAAACAGTTAACCTTTCATCAGCCTCTTTAATAAACAAACTCAAATGAGAATAAATTTAAAATGAAAAATAAAAACAATACACCCATATATACCTACTAAAATGCTTTAAAGTGTTTATAGTGTATAAAAATGCTTATGAAATTTATGAAAATACGAAAGTGAATAGACAATATGACGTATATAAAATAAATCATATAAAAGAAGGATAGGACCCTGGCTGGTGGCACAGTAGATAAGGTGCCGGCCTGCAAACCCAATGGTTGCTGGTTTGATTCCCAGCCAGGGCACATAACCAGGTTGCAAGCCTGGTCTCCAGCCAGGACTGTGGATGGAGGCAGGTGAAAGGCAACCATACATTGATGTCTCTCTCCCTCTCTGCCACTCTCCCTACCCTGCTCTCTAACAATAACTATAATCTTTAAAATAAAATAAAAGGATAGGAAAGAAACGCAAATATATTAATAGCTACTATCCTTGGAAGGTCAGACTATGGGATATATATTTTACTACATACTCACTTTGCAAAAATGAGTGGAAAAACTTTAATATGTATAATTTAGATATAAACGCTATTAAGTTTAGGAATGTGATTTTTGTATCTACATCTCAATTAATGGTGTGGTGAGGGTGAGTGGAGAGAACTTGATCTGTGGGGCCAGGTAATCAGGGTTCTATTTTTGGTCTTGCTCTGACTTTTGGTCCCATCATTTCTCTTCACTGAGCCCTGGTTTCATTATTTATAAAATGAAGAACGCTGGACAGGGTAACCTCTTTAAGCTCTAACAATATTTGATTAAGGGGGAAACTGGGGGAATAATGATGCAGTTTAATTTTTTCTGTTCACATATTCAAGCTGAGGAGTTACTAAAATTCTGAATATCACATAGTATAATAAGCATAATAAAATTAAAACTATGAATTTACTAATCATCTTGGTAAGGACCATAATATTACCTGCAGGCATTTTATGAACTGAGATTTTTCATAAAGTCCATTCATCTTTCTCAGAACATTAATATTACCTAAAGGATGGCCATTACACATAATTTACTATACTTAAACCTAAGGACTAAAAATTTTTTTAAACATTACCTTTAAAGGTCTTAATTAATTTTTACAAGGGATTAAAAAGAAATCATATTCCACCACTTAGGAGAGTGTACACAAGCCTGAGTGTGGATAACACACAGACCAAAACAGGAAAATAACCTCAG
This sequence comes from Noctilio leporinus, assembly GCA_004026585.1. NCBI lineage: Eukaryota > Metazoa > Chordata > Mammalia > Chiroptera > Noctilionidae > Noctilio > Noctilio leporinus. The sequence continues at coordinate 113,193 of PVIW01001220.1, forward strand.
TTTTAGGTTATTATAACAAATTTTATTTTTGTTTTTATTTATTTTTAAAGATTTTATTTTATTTCATTATTTTTAGAAAGAGGGGAAGGGAGAGAGGCAGAGAGGGAGAGAAACATCAAGGTATGGTTGCTTTTCACCTGCCTCCAGCTACAGACTTGGCTGGAGACCTGGCTTGCAACCTGGTTATGTGCCCTGGCTGGGAATTGAACCTGCGACCTTTGGGTTCGCAGGCCGGCACCTTATCCACTGTGCTACCAGCCAGGGCTTAGAACATTTTAATGCAATTTGCCAGAGCTCTTAGATTATGAGGCCAAGATATTTTTAGGCCACTGTGGCTAACTGACAAGATGCTTAGTTCTCCAAGTCACCCTATAGGGAAGGTTAAGTCTATTTCGAAAATTTTTATGCCAACTGCCCATGAAAAGCACTGCTGCCCCAGGTTAGGTTTATCACATAGTTCCCCTCTGTTCTTGCCTCATTTTGTTCACAAAATATATGAATTTTAAAATACAACATTTCTTCTACTAAGCACACTGACCTAAGGGCCTCATAATTCAAAAACAGTTATAGATACCGTAGGAAACATGTTGGCATGTTGGGATCAAAACCAAACTATCATTATGCTAAACATATGTCTCCACACCTGCTGCTCTTTGTCCTCTCTCACACTTGTGCCCACACCTTGGCAAAACTCACCTTGTCCTTGCAGGGTCGTTGGCAGTTTTGCGCTGCACATACAGCATTCTCATCATCAGATTCCTCTGCTCCTGACCAATCATACTTTGAGGGGATGTCCAGCACTTTTTTCTCTCTCTTCTTCTCAGTATTCTCTTTCACAAGCTCAACTTTGGCTGCAGCAGCCTTCTCTTTCTTTTTCTTTCTCTCTTCTTCTCTTGCTAGTTTCTTGGCCAATTTGTTCAGCTCCTTTGATTTTTCTGTGCTCAATTTTAACTTCTTCTTTTTAGGTTTATCCATTTTCTTTAACTCCTTGGACTTTTGTTTTCCTTCTCCAAAGAGCTGTTCTGCTTTTTCTAGCTTACGTTTCCGTTTCTTTTCTGAGGAGTCCTTTCCTTTTATTTTTAATGGTTTTTCTTCCATGCTGTCATCCTTCAAGAATATAAAATAAGAGATAATTTTTGAGCAAGACATTTAAAAACAGTTTTGTTCTCTTACGTAAGTTATCTTAAAAAGAGCCAAATACATAAACACAAAGTACAGTGGAGGTTACTGGGGGAAGAAGAAATGAGATTTATTGTTTAATGGATATAATGTTTGGGATGTTACAAAAGTTGTGCCAATACTGTAGACTATGGTGATCATTGCATAAGATTGTGAGTGTAATTAACACAAATTGTACACTAAATAAATTTTGTTATGTAACTATGTTACAAACACTCTAAAGATATTTAAACATTTTAAGAAGGCAAGTATAATATTCAATGAAGATAATCAACAGCAGAAAATAATGGCAAGCTCTAAATAAAATATCTCACTTAGTTTTAGCTTGCTAAGGTAAAAAAGGGCAAAAAATTTCATTGTTGGCATATATTAATATAATCTGTAGCATCTCTGTTTTAGATGAAAACATATACTAGAAAACTAAATGTAGTAAATATACATTAAATTATGTAATAAATTTTTGGTTTCCATTTACCAGTTAATCCTTTCTTTTCTTTCTTTCTTTCCTATTTTTAAAGAAAGGGGAAGGGAGAGAGGCAGAGAGGGAGAGAGAGAGAGGCATCAATGTATGGCTGCCTTTCACCTGCCTCCAGCTATGGACCTGGCTGGAGACCTGGCCTGCAACCTGCCTGGGAATCATACCAGCAACCTTTGGGTTCGCAGGCCGGTGCCTTATCCACTGTGCCACCAGCCGGGGCAGTTCTCCCTTTCTTTATTTTTAAAGATTTTTATTCATTATTTTTAGAGAGAAGGGCAGGAAGAGAGGAAGAAAGGGTGAGAAGCATCAACATATAGTGCTCTTTCACCTGCCTCCAGCTATGGACCTAGCTGGAGACCTGGCTTGCAACCTGGTTATGTGCCCTGGCTGGGGAATTGAACCAGCGACCTTTGGGTTTGCAAGCCACCTATCCACTGAGCCACATCAGCCTGTGCCCTATATTGTTCTTTATTAACTCAATAAATTCTTAGAGGTTAATAAGTTATTAGAAATCTTATAAAAACATATAAAATTGTATCATGATCTTATTACGAAGGGTATGTAGTGACTTTGGCAAGAACTAGAAAATAGTTGATGTGGCAAGTGGCAAAAAAATTACCATTTTCATTTCAATTTTCTAATATTGTTGCTATTTTGTGCCAACCTAATAAATATTAAAATTTTAATAGTAAAGGTATGTCTAGTAACAGGAAGAACAAGGGGGGAAATAGAAAAGAAAAACTGAAAATGTAAGTTTGATAATTACTTAAGAAACAACACTTGAGAATTTTTCCAGATTCAAGGCTGAAAAATCTTTGATAGGAACTTAAAAAATCTACAGACTCAAAGAAAAAAAAAAAAGCCCCAAATCCCCCAAACAAAACAAAAAAACAAATAAAACCCCACTGCATTAAAATGCCTAACTCTAATACAGACAACAAATGTGGGATTGACTGGGGGGGTGGGGGTGGGGAAATAAGAGGGAGGAGAAGGAAAGAGCAGAGGGGGAAAATGAAATGAATGTAATATGACAACAATAAAAAATAAATTAAAAAAAATGCCTAACTCTATCACATCTTGAACAAGATGTTTAACCTCTGAACACTTTGTTTCCTTATATGTAAAATAACAGTAACAGGAAGAACATGCTCTATAGGCTGAAGTTTTCATCTTAATTTCTTCACATGCAGAAGGGCTAAAAAATACTTGTTTTATCTATCTTTTCCCCTCTCCCTTTCAGGATTATGGTGAGGATCAAATAACATCATCGATATATGCATAAATACTGTACACATTACAAACTGCTATGCAGGTATAATAGATGAATGTGGACTTTCCCCCTCCATGTCTCTATTTCTTTAGGAAGTTTGCTTTGTTAAAAATAATAACTTTTTATTCTTAATTTTTTATTTTTCTTTTGATTTTATTATTATTGTATTACATCCATCGCCTTTTTCCTCCCCTCTCTGTCCCCTTCCCCACTTATTTTTCAATTAGGTGATATACAGAATTATATTATTTCAGATACAATCCAGTAATTAGACATTTATTTAACTTATAAAGTGATCACCCCAATAAATCTAGCATCCATCAGACACCAGTTATTAAATATTTTTGATTATATTCCCTATGTTGTACTTTACATCTTTATGACTTTTCTTTAACTACCAATTTGTACTTCTTAATTCCTTCACTTTTTTCACCCATCCCAACCCTCCCCACATCTGACAACCATCAAAATGTCTCTGTATCTAAGAGTCTGTTTCTGTTCTGCTTATTCATTTGAGTTTTTCTTTTATTGTTGTTTTGTTGCTGATGCATATGTATTTGCCATTTTAGTATTCATATTTGTCTTTTTTTCTTCTTTTCCTTAAAAAAGATCCTTTAACATTGCAAGTAATACTAGCTTAGTGGTGATAAACTCCTCTAGTCCTTTTTTCTTGTCTGGAAAGGTATTTATATGTCCTTCAATTCTAAATAATAGCTTTGCTGGGTACTGTAATCTTGTTTGTAGGTCTTTGCTTTGAGTATCTCTTGCCAATCCCTCCTGACCTGCAAAGTTTTTGTTGAGGAATCAGCTGACAGTCTTATGGGAGCTCCCTTGTTGGTAACTGACTGCTTTTCTCCTGCTACTTTTGAGATTCTCTCTCTCTTTTTTTTTTTTCATTTTAATTATGGTGTGTCTTGCTGTGAGCCTCTGGGTTCACCTTGTATGGGACCCTCTGCATTTCCTGGATTATGATTTCTTTTTTTCACCAGAATTAGGGAAGTTTTCCGTCAGTTTTTTCAAATAGGTTTTCCATTTCTTGCTTGCTTTCTTCTCCTTTTTGCTCCCCCCCTCTGTCCTCTTCCCCACCTACCCACTCCCCCACAAAGTCAATCCCACTTATTCATGTCCATGGTTCTTCCATACTAGGTTCTTGTTCTGTTCTTTAATCTGGGGTATATCTACCCTCATTTTGGCTGCCTCCCCGTTTGTTTCTATGTATTAGGCAGAGTTTCTACATTTCCTAGTCTGTTAAGAGTGGCCTTATGCAACAGATGTCCTGTAAGGCCCAGTGGTGTAGCCTCCCTGGTCATCTGAACTGGGTTCTCCAGATGTGCTCCCCATGTAGACTGTGTGCACCTCCTCCTGTCATAGTCTGACTGTTATTGGCACGTAGGGATTTTCCCCCTGGTCAGTTGCCTTCAATGGCTTTCTGCAATCACTATAGAGGACATGCCATACAGGGGCCAACCCCATGGAACAGGACTCACTTCAGGGGGCCTCTGGGGACTGCTGAGTCCACCCCTTGAATGTGTCACTTGTGGAGGTGGTTGGATAGTGCTTTGGCGTGGTCTGATGCTATCCTCTGGGTCTGCCTGCGTTGGAGCCTCCCAGAAGGTTCAGCTCAAGGTCAGCTTTTGCCTGTGTCCTGCCAGGGCCACTTGGCATGAGCTACAGAGTGATCTGCAGATAGCTGCTACTTGTGCCCTGGGTAGGTCAAGCTATAAACCAAGGCTGCCACCACTAATGGTGGGTCTGGGGCCACTTACCAAGAGGTATGGGGTATGTTAAGGCCAGCTGCTCCTTATTTGAGAGATTTTAGGAAAGCTGGCAGTAGGAGTCAAGACATGGAAAGTTTCTTTTTTTAATCACTATATTTTTTCCTGCCTAACTTTTGTGCCTTTGAACAATGGAAGTATGGGCTAAGGAAGTTGTTCCATATTGGTGATTTTCAGTATCCCCTTTTCTTTTTAGCAGAAATGACCTATTTTTCCTCTAAATTATATATCACATAAAATTTCAATACAGAAAACTATAAAGTACAATGACTTGGCTTAATCAGAAAGTAGGACAGCCAGAATACTACCCACTTAGCCACCTCCCCTTGCCAGCATTTATGGGACCTCTAAGGAACTTGGTCATTCTAAATAGTTTCATAACCACTTGCTTAAGCTTTAAATCTATACCTCCATGATATGTAGGAATCTGTCTTCAGAGGGTGGGTGTGTGGCCTGCAAAATCCGCCATATATGTTGAGTTTCATCCAGGGATACTTCTAGGAGATCTCCAACCATCATAAGTTCTTCCAGCTGGGCTTTAGCTCCAGGTGACAACTCCAATACTGGCGGTTCCAAATTTCGGGGCACCAAAGGGCTCTTTCGAGGCTGTTTCCTTGGGGTGCTGGAACCTTTCAAAAAAGTATTAAGACAGAAAAAAAAAAGAAAAGAAAAGAAAAGAAAATTATGGAAAAAATGGAAAAAATGCAGTGTTTCCAAAGTAAATATTCAGAAAAATGGTTCTTTCTCCCCCAATATATTAGACAGTTGGATGGATTGCATCAGCATTAAAGTAAAATAAAATTAAAAACAAATACAGAACAAATAGATCTAGAATTCTAATGCCCAGTCTAAAAGATTGGTTTAGAGTAAAAAACTCGTCCTTTATTATTTTTTTATCTGTGACTAGAGGGGAATGGGACTAGAAAAGAATCTATTAACTCATGCTCTCTCCCTTTTAGAGGATACCAATAGATTAAGCATATACCTTCCCTACATAAATAAGTAGTTATTTTCCTGATGAATAGACAACACAGTTAATCCTTGAACACATAAGTTTAAATCGCATAGGTCAGGGTCTATACATAAGCATCTAACTCCATGTCCACTTAAATGCAGATTTTAAAAATCCACATATAAGTGAACCCACGCAGTTCAGATCTACCTCATTCAAGGGTCAACTGTACTTTTTTTCTTTTTTAATTTTATTGTTGTTGTATTACATCCATCCCCTTTTGCTCCCCTCTGTCCCCCTCCTCAATTGTACTTCTGATCTGAGACTGGGAATCTGTGTATACAGAGGGCTGACTTAAGTTATATGCTAACTTTCTGAATGAACAGTGAGTGCCCCTAACCACCACATTGTTCAAAGGTCAATTTTAATACACTGTTCTGTAAAATTCTGAATTTTACTATGAGATGAACACAATCCATTTTCCAGAGGTATAACCTAAAGCAGTGTGACTTATTTTCACTGGGGAAAAAGAAAGTGAACATAACAGAGAAATTATATACCAAGGAAAGAAAGAAGTTTCTGACAAAGCTTTCTGAAACTAGAATGAATATTCCTAAAAAGCAGCAAGTTCCTCAACAACTGGTAATGAACATAAAGTTAAGTGACTCCTTATCAGATTTTATAAAAGTAAGAGATGGGCCTTAGCTAGGTGGTCATTTGGCTGAAGCATCCTTCTATGCACCAAGGCTGGAAGTTCGATTCCCAATCAGGGCACATACTTAGGTTGTATGTGCTCGCTCTCTCTCTCTCTCTCTCTGTCCTCTACCACCTCACTCCCTCCCTCTCTAAAAACAGTAAAACATATCCTTGTGTGATGATTAAAAAAAGGGAGATAGGATTAGATGACTTCTGAAGGTCTTCTAATTAGAATCTAATAATTCTATGTAAGTTTTCAGATTATCAGCTAATGACAAAGAATGCAAACAGGGACTGGCTTCTCCTATCCAAAATTGCATTTTCAGGTTCTAGTAGTATTTCATGGCAAAGACATGTATTTCAGAGGGATTCATAGTCTTGATTTTTAAAAAATGTTTTTTTCCTCACTGTTTTCAGGATTATTTTCTCCATACTGCTTTAAAGGGTAATACCTTGAGAACAACTCTTAGAAGCAGAAGAATAAGCATGTTCTGCACAGAATGAAGGTGCCGTCCACATGTGAGTGACCACTTCCTCAGACTTAATGGGAATCTCTTCGTCACAAAAAAGATTGGGTTCCAGACTACTGGAGGACTTCACACTGGCTGTGTCCTGAAGAAGAAATAGAAGGGTATTCAGAATCAGAACCACTTAACTCATCAGATGACAAAGATCTAAATGGAAGCTTTCAGGTTAAAACTTCTAACATAACATATTAAAAATATGACTTTAAAATAACATGGTATTAAATAAGACACTTGATATTAAGACAAAAATCATCCATTGGGAGGAAGAACAGTAATGAACACAATTTCAAGCAAAAGGGAAAGAGTAAAGCTCAAAAATAATCCAGAGATAATGAAGCTACAAGAAAATTACTATTAAATTTATCTTCTATAGTTTATAACTTGTAAAAACTCCAATAACCAACCACAAGAAGTTAAGGAATTCTGACCCTCTGGGGAAAAAAAATGAACTTAGGAGGGTAAGAAAGGTTTAAATGTGACCTATTAAGAACACATACCAAGGCACTGGCCTGCGAACCCAAAGGTTGCTGGTTCCATTCCCAGCCAGGGCACATAACCAGGTCTCCAGCCAGGTCTCCAGCCAGTTCTGTAGCTGGAAGCAGGTGAAAGGCAACCATACACTGATGCCTCTTTCCCTCTCTCCCTTCCCCTCTCTCTAAATATAATAAGTAAAATCCTTAAAAAAAAAAACAACACAGATCATTTAATTCTCTCTAAAGTTTTTGAAACCTAGAAGCTTACCAATCATTCTTACTTACAAGCCCAACTGACAATATTCAAATTGTACAAATCAATCTGATTAGGTCTCAGATGATTCTCCTGTGGTTAATTTCCATAAACTCATAGGTACAGCTTTTATAGTCAGAGTAGAATAAAAAAGACAGAAATCAAAGGTATTTCAACAGGGAGAACTTAATAAAATGAACTGGTTATATGTACAGTGGGGCAAAAGTAGTTTAGAGTTGGCCATATAGAAAATAATACAATCATTAATAAATAATGATACAAAAATAAACTCTGATTTGCGTATTCACAACTATAAACCTCTTTTCCCCACACCCTATACATTAAAGGCTTCAAAGGCAAAGGGTAACACCAAGACAATTGCAAGACACAGTGGTTATCCCTAGGGTTTAAGGTAACAAAGGGAAGAAGTAGGGTTATTAGAACCTAAAAACTCAGAGGAGGGGCTCTGAAGAGTTGGGATCTGGATCTCTAAGAAAGCAGCTCTGGCCATTTAGTTCTGCTGTTTCTAATGAAACATGATGTGGTGGTTTCTGGGGTGTGAAAAAATTTAGAAACTAGAAACAGATGTTGCTGCCAGTGTGAAAAATAGACAAGTCCCTTCTGACTGCCCAAAATATTTAATTCTCTAATGTTCTCTATTGGCAGAAGTGAGGCAGCAGGTGAAGAAACGTGTAGAGGTTTGCACACTACAACCTGTGGATGAAACCTAGCTGGCAGTCTGTTTTTTTGTATAAAATGTGAGCTAAAGATGGTTTTCATATGTTTAGAGAGTTGTTTAAAAACAATAGAGAAATATACAATAGAGAATGTATGTGGCTCTCAATGCCAGAATATTTACTATACGTTATTATTATAATTAATACACATTATTATGTACGTGTTATTATTTGACAGGAAAAGTTTACAAATCCCTGCTGTAGATGTGTTCCCCTCGTAACACGAAGATGATTATAATCGAGTGGGTTAAGAGAAGGGAGTCAAAAGCTTAATGACTAAAGTAACAACTGAGTATTTTCTCTTTGCATGGTGCTTAAGAGGAAAATCTATTATTATGAAATTATCTTTAATTAAGCAGGATACCTAAAACGTTTTATAACGGGATTCTGAAAGACAATGCTACTCACTGAAAATTTAGGAATAGCAGTTCATCATGTTCTTCCTGATTCAAGAATTTATGTTCTAAAAAGCAATAGATGGTACAGTATTGTAGTTCATACTTTCCTACTTTAGTTCCCAGAGGATGGTTCTCATTGCCTGGAACTGGAATTGTCTTTTCTGACCTTGACTCTACTCATTTCATTATAACTCAAGCGGGAAACTTTGTTCGGCTTTTAAAAGGTGATCACAAGATAATGAAGGAAAGTTGTAAGTAAAAAGAAATTAAAAAAATTATTTCCTAAGCCTGGCTGGTGGCACAGTGGATAAGGTGCTGGCCAGCAAACCCAAAGGTCACTGGTTTGATTCCCCAGCCAGGGCACATAACCAGGTTCCAAGCCAGGTCTCCAGCCAGGTCTGTAGCTGGAGGCAGATGAAAGGCAACCATATATTGATGTCTCTCTCCCTCTCTGCCTGTCTCCCTGCCTGTCTCTCTAAAAATAATAACTAAAATCTTTAAAAAAATCATTTCCCTAAGTGAAGTATGAAATTTGAAAAAGTGTGTAATACCAACTTTGGTAAGTTAAAGATGAAGAGTAAGCCCTAGAGGAATCATTGAAACAAAGAGGTATAATAAGAAGCCAATAGAAAATGAAATGAAACATTTAAAAAACTTCAATTAACCCAAAAGAAGGCAGGAAAAGAGCAACAGAGGAACAAACAAAAAATAAATGAAAAAACCAAGTTAATAAAAAATAAATAGGATGGTCAACTTAAACCACACCATGTCAACAATTACAATACATGAATGTAAATGAACGAAATACCCCCAATGAAAAGAAAGAATATATTATTACTTTAAAAAACTCATAAAAAGACTCAACTATGTATTTTATAATTATATATATATATATATACATATATATATATATATGCACAGAATACAGAGAAGAAAAGACCCACTATATGCTATCTCAAGACACCCACGTTAAATATAAAGACACAGGTTGAAAGTAAAAGGCTGATAAATAGTAAGCTTAAACAAATTATTCTTCCTACGGAGGAAAATTGCAGTTCAATGCTACTAATGGCAAATGTGCAAGAAAAATGGAAGAGCCTCTAAGTAAAAAACATGTTTTACAAAGATGAAGGTGTAAGTAAACATGGCCTGCCCCCTCTCACAACCACAGCAAAAATTACAACTATACTACAAAACAATTATCACCTAGAATTGTCAGAAAATCCAGCTGTATGGGAGTCTAACAACCAAGGAATTAAAGAAGTCACATTCAAGGTCCTGGCCTGTGAGCCCAAAGGTCACTGGTTCAATTCCCAGCCAGGGCACATAACCAGGTTGCAAGCCAGGGTCCCAGCCAGGTCCATAGCTGGAGGCAGGTGAAAGACAACCATACATTGATGTTTCTCTCCCTTTCTTCCTCTCTCCCTGCCCTTCTCTCTAGAAATAATTAATTTAAAAATCTTTAAATAAAATAAAATAAGTAAGTCACATTCACCCAAATAGGAAGAGTTAGATGCAGAGGCATTTGGAAGGGTAAAATGGGCAATCCTACACCCACATGTGTTCAATAAAAATCAGGAGGAATACCTTAAGAGCAAAGAATCTCATTCCCACACCAGACCACCCAGCCCAGGGTTTCTGTGCCAGGAAGATAAGTCCCCATAACTTCTTGCTGTAAAAATCAGTGGGGGTTGGGGCAGCAGAAGAAACTGCATGATTCTTAGGCATCTCCTCTTAAAAGGCCTGCAATGGCCTTAAGACTTAAGCAGACTCACTCCCTTGAGGCTCCAGTACCAGGACAGCAGCTGGAAGGGCATGAGTGGCATATGGGAGGAAGCTGGGCAAGTGCCAGGGAATAGCTTTCTTCAGGACAAAACTCTGGAGGCCAGGCAGCAACCATTGTCCCCTTTCTGAGCCTTCCCTGCCACAGACTCACAGAGTCACAGAGTGGTGACACTATATCAGAGACTCCATCAAACTGGTTCACATGGGTTGTCCCACCCTAGCAATTACCTAAGGCTCCTTCCCTTTCAACCTACTGGTGCGCTTTTCTATAATAGGCCACACTACTAAGACAGAAAGTCAAAGCAGCTCTAACCTAATACACAGAAACAAACACAAGGGAGACTGCCAAAATTAGACAAAGAAACATGGCCCTAATGAAATAATAGAACAAAACTCTAAAAAAGAACAAAATGGAGATAAGCAATCTATCAGATGCCGAGTTCAAAACACTTATTATTAAATGGATGCTGAAGAAACTCATTGGGTACTTGAACAGCATAAAAAAGACCAAGGTAGAAATGAAGGTTACACTAAGTGAAATCAAATCAAATCAATGATTTGAAACATAAGGAAGAATAAAAACATTCAATTAGAACAATAAGGAAAAAAAAAAAAAAAAAAGACAAGTATAGGTTAAGGAGCGTCTGGGACAAAACATACCAACATTTGAATCACAGAGGTGTCAGAAAGAGAAGAGCAAGAAATTGAAAACTTACTTGAAAAAATAATAAAAGGAAACTTCCCTAATTTGGTGAAGGATATAGACATACAAATCTTGGAAGCACAAGAGCCCCAAACAAGCTAGACCCAAAGAAGACCACATCAACATACATCATGATTAAAATGCCAAAGGTTAAACATAAAGAGAGAACCTAAGAGCAGCAAGAGAAAAGAAGGGAGTTACCAACAAAGTAGTTCCCATAAGACTGTCAGATAATTTCTCAGAAGAAACTTTGCAGGCTAGAAGGGACTAGCAAGAAGTATTCAAAGTAATGAAAGATAAAGGCCTATAACCTAGATTACTCTTCCAGCAAAGCTATCATTTAGAATGGAAGGGCAGATAAAGTACTTCCCAAACAAGATAATGCTAAAGGAGTTCATCATCATCAACCCATTATTCTATGTAGTGTTAAAGGGATTTATTTAAGAAAAAGAAGATCAAAACTATGAACATTAAAAAGGCAATAAATTTACAACTATCAACAATTTAATCTAAAAAACAAATCAAGCAAACAAGAAGAACAGAAACAGAATTATAGATATGGAGATCATTTAGAGGATATACAGTGGGAGAGGGAAAGGGGAGAATGGGGGAAAAGGTGCAAAGATTAAGAAGTACAAATTGGTAGGTATAGAATAGACAGGGGGAGTAGTCAGAGAACTTTTTCATGCATGACACATAAACATGAACTGAGGGGGTGGATTGCTGGAGGGAATGGAGATACTGGGTCAAGGGAGGCAAAGGGAGAAAAATTGGGAAACTGTAATAGCATAATCAATAATATATTTTAAAAAGATAAAAATGTGTTTTAGGCCCTGGCTGGTGGTACAGTGGATAAGGCCCAATGGTCGCTGTGAACCCAAAGGTCGATTCCTAGCCAGGGCACAAAACCAGGTTGCAAGCCAGATTTCCAGCCAGCTCTGCACCTGGAGGCAGGTGAAAGGCAACCATACATTGATGTCTCTCTTTCTCTCTCTCTCTCTCTCTGCCTCTCTTCCCCTCTCTCTAAGAATAATAAATAAAATCTTGAAAAAAAATTAAGTAAAAAAAAGTTTTATATATAGATTACTCTATCTTACCTGGTATTAGGTCAGGCTAATGTCTAAGACAAAATCTACTTTATTTCCACTAAAGTTCAAGCCACCCAAGTATTAACAAGGGTGAGAAGAAAATAAAAAGAATCTATGTGCTTAATTTGCCTTTCTCTAAAATAATTACTGGGATACAAAAAGGACTTCATGGGAGATAGTAACTACTACTGTTTTAAACCCTCCTTTCTGATGTATAATTCTGCACATATATGCATTTGCAAAATATAAACTATGATATGAATAAAGTTTCAGTAAAGGTAAATAATCATATGAATATCTGAAAGAAGGTTATCCCAGACACAATCACAAAAGATCTATGATAGACAGTTTCATTAAATATGCATTTTCTTAAGTAATAATTTTATTTTTAAAAAATCCTCACCCAAGGTTATGCTCATTGATTTTAGGGAGAAGGGGAAGGCAGAGAGAGAGAAAGGGTGAGAAACATCCATGTAAGAGAAACACTGATTGGATGCCTCCCATATGTCTCCCCCCAACAAGGACCAAACCCACAACCCAGGCATATACACTGACCAGGAATAAAACCCAGACATGTGGGTTTATAGGAAGATGCTCCAACCAACTGAGCCACACCTGCCAGGGCAGTAATAATTTTCTTAAATTGCTGCTCAGAGTATTTTGATGGTGATCACAGAATATTACATGCAAAATGAAGTAAAAAGCACAAAATAAAACCATCTGTTTAAAACATTTAAGTTCTATAATAACTAAGTTCAAATGACTGATTTTTGTTTTTATATATAATTATATACAGGGTGTGATAAAGTGCCAAAATTTTAGTAAAATAAACAACATACCACAAAAGTGCTATATTTTGAAATAAATTTATTCTTATATGTAAACACATAAACATAGTCATTATTTTTTAAATTGTTCCAAAAAATCTCCATTTGCTGCAATAATAGACTCAATTCAACTTCAGAATCTTGAGCATGGTTTAATTAACTTTTCTTTATCCATGGACATCATAATATTTTCAATCTTAGCTTTAACAGCCTCTTTATTAGAATGAGGTTGTTCATTTTTTATTTTTTTATTATTTTATTTTATTTTATTTTTATTTTATTGTTGTTGTATTACATCCATCCCCTTTTTGCTCCGGAATGAGGCTGTTTATTAACTTCTCTCTCACAAATGTTGCATACATAATAGTCTAAAGGATTTTAGACTGGTGGACTAGGTTGCCAGATTTCCTTTGACCAGAATTCAGGAACACTGACACTGAGAAAGTCTTGCACCTTTCTGGCGTTACGTGCTGCTGCACCATCTTGTTGGAAGATAAAATGACATCCATTTGTGACTTGCTTCATCCATGGCACTACTATTCTCAAAATGTCAAGGTAAACATCAGCAGTCACCTTCAAGCCTTGTGGAAAAAGATGCAGGTGTCATGATGTCTCCTTCATTGCCAACAACACCTAACACCATTACAGTAGCAGGAAAATTTGTTTTCATGACAACTGAGACTTCATTGAGATTCTCAGAGCCACCTGTTATTTCTTTTATCGACTATTTGGTCCTGCTAAGAATTCTTTCCATCAGAAAAGAAAATCAGAGGGTTTTTCCTTTGGGATTTTTCAATGTTGTTAGCAGTTTCCTTGCTTTTTCAAAGCACCTTTCCTTTGTCTGCTGTGTCACAAACTGGCTTCTTCTAAGAACATGTGATCTCTATCTGATATCTTCAGCAATAATCTTGTGAACCATTGCATCCGATATCTGCAGTTCTTGGTATGGAGCACACTGACTTTCCTGGATCTTCATTGATGATCTCCTGGATTCTGTGAACAATATCTGGACTTGTGAGATCCTTGTGTACCTTATGCATTTTCCTTGTTGGCGTGGCAACATCAGGGTCAGCATCATACACCTTCACATTGTCAACTGTATGTAAAGGTATGTTATTGAAGTCCGCAACTTCCTTAGCAGTTGGCCCTGCATGTAGTCCAGAAATTATGGTTGCTCTAACAGCGTATTCCTTCCACATGACAGTTGCTCTCAGAATTTAACACTTTCTATCTGAAACAATGATGTTAAATCATAACCTTAGAAACACAGTTTTTTCAAAATTAATTAATAAGAAGCATGTGAAATAAGGAGATGCAATGTTATTGTCAATTGATCGTGTGCACCCTGTACTTTTCTTCCTAAACCAGTAAGGGGTTCTCCCTCAAGTACTATAGATACTAAATTCAAATTATCTTAAGGATAATTCATGGTTACAATCAGTGGACATCATACAAAGGGAAAAATCACCAAGCCAATTGCAAATAAATTGACCAATAAAATTTTCATCACAATAAGTGCTTGCTTGCTTTATGGGAAAATACTCAAGTATAATTTTTTTAAATGCAAAGGTACATATAGCAAGGTAACTTTTACTTTGAATTAACTTAAATCTTATCTCCATTCTTCTACTTTTCTAAGCTGTTAAATAGATTGCTAACACTGTGAAATCCATAATTTTTTGATTCTACCCTCCCAATACCCCTGCCCAAAGAAGAAATAAATGTAGGCTGAGACTCCCATGTAAATTTTACAAAAAAAGGGCTACTTCATAAACCATACCAAACCAGTTTTGATTCCTAATCCTAAAATCATGTAATACTTACAACAGTTTATTTTTATAAATTACCAATCTGCTTATAAGCAAGCTCATCCTGTTAAGCAATTCTACAGTAGTTGCTGATTATTAATGTGCTTGAAGTACCGTGCTCCCAAGTATTGGAAGCCTCTAAGCTATGGCATAGAGGCAATTCTCGTATTAGCTAAATAACTTATATGTAGCATGGGCTGCATTTCCTTTCAGCTGTTCCTGGTCATCCTATACAACAGGATGCTTAGAACATTACTTTAACAAGGTAATTCAAGTTGCAACTGTTCTCCAGTCTTCATTTCACATGACTAAAAATTCCTCATTGAAATATCCCCTGGGTCCATTTTTACCTTGAAAAAAATATTTTCCAGCAGATAATTAACAAGCATCTATGATGGATGGTTTTAATTTCCTATTAATGCTGATGATATTCATGCTCTAAGAGTGAGCTTACCTACCTGACTTGTATGCTGAAAAGACAATGAAAAGATAGTTAAAGGGTATGGAAAAGATTATACTCTATGCTTTTCATATTTAAGGGCACGAACTCCCTGGTTACAGGAATAGATTCTAAACAGATCAACAAATAATAACGTTACTAGATAAAAGACAAAGACTTGGGCCTGACACAAAATAACAGTAAAAGGCCAATAAGCCCTGGCTGGGTGGCTCAACTGACTGCAGCAATGTCCCATTCACCAAAAGGTTTTGGATTCAATTCCCAGTCAGGGCACATACCTAGGCTGTGGATTTGCCCTGGCTGGGGTGCATACGGGAGAAAATCGATCATCAGTGTTTCTCTATCACATTGATGTTTCTCCCTCTCCCTCTCTCTGACTTCCTCTCTCTCTCTCTCTCTCTCTAAAGTCAGTGAACATATTCTCGAGTGAGGATTTTTTAAAAAGTCTAATAAAATCTAATATAAAACAAATCCACCAAAACTTTCTCTTCATCACCAGTGTGGTGTCATTATCAAAATAATCATACTAAGGGAAAATAATATACCTGCAACTGTAACTGCAAATTCAAACCACAGGCCAAAAAGTATAAACCATCTCTGACTATGACATTTGATCCAGCACCAATGAGATGAGAGACCAAAGCAAAGGACTCAAAGTACAACTACAATGGAATTCTTAAAACTATACAGATGTTAACAAAGAAAAGAAATATGAAATCAGCCATGAAAGCTTTCAGTAACTAAATGCAAAATTTTGCTAGTCCCCCTATGCTATAAGGAGTTACAAGGTGATATAAATAATTTTAAAATGCCATCCTTTAAAAAGTTATTTCATTAATTTGTATTTTTTGAGCTTTGAAAAAACACTACCACCTAAACTCAAGATAGCTTTCTCTTTTACTCTCAGGCCTCAAACAATAGTATTAAATAACTTTTTTAACAAACCCAGTGATCAGGTTAGGGTTAGGCCACATAATTACCTTCATGTCATAGCCATATGTCTCCCGAATATCTTCATCAGAATCTGTCTCTTCATCATCATAATCCATGGTTTGTCGAGGGGAAGAAGATACGCTGTTTACCATCCGGTTAAAAGCAGACTGCTGGAAACTAGGTAAGTGTCCCTAAACAACAATTCCAGGATGAATAGAGAGACACACTAAGTAAACATGGGTAATATGTGATTATGACTACTAAAATGTAATGAATTGGCCAAGTGGCTAACAGAGTTCACCAGTTAGTTAGTACTGATCAAATTATTTGCCTATGATACCTATGACACCAAGGTCCACCTGAACGATCTTTCCAGACAACTTTTCACTAAAATGATCTAGGTATGTATCCAAAGAAAATCATGGCCCTGGCTGGTAGCACAGTGGATAAGGCCCTGGCCTGAGAACCCAAAGGTCGCAGGTTCGATTCCTAGCCAGGGCACATAACCAGGTCTCCAACCAGGTCTCCAGCCAGGTCTCCAGTCAGGTCCATAGCTGGAGGCAGGTGAAAGGCAACCATACATTGATGTCTCTCTCCCCTTCTCCCTTTCCCTCTCTCTAAAAATAATAAATTTTTAAAAGAAAAAAGGAAAAAAAGAAGGAAGAAAATCCTATGCATCTATGTAGAAAGAAGACATGACGTTATTAAAGTTGTTGGCAACTTAGTGTTGTCATCCTAATCAACTGGTATGAGAGATTCGACTATGTCTACACTGACAGGTATTATCTCATGAAATAGAAAAAGAAAAAAAATCCTAAACTCACCTGTAAATCTGGATTGGCAGCTGCTTTTTGGAGTTCTGCACTGATGATCTTTTCAGTTTTTTCTCTAGCTGCCTGCTCCACCATACGCTGGCTCAAAACAGACAGTTTGGCCAGAGCAGAAGACAGTTCATCTGTGGCTAGGGCCTGCCGTGCTCTGTCTTGCCAACTCATAGCACGTTCTGTCAAACACTGCAGGGCCTCTCCTTCAGGCAACCTTACAGGCAACTTCTGAAGGGATACTAAGAGTGACAGTATAGTCTCTAGCCTTGGCCTTCGAGACCGCATACAAAGAGGGCAAAGAAATTTTACTTCTTTAGCCTGCCAGCTAGACACTTTTTTCTGGGAACTTGACTTAGGCAAGGGAACACAGCTGTTATGGAACCAGTCTTTGCAGAGCTCACACTGAAGCATAAACCCGCTGGCTGTCTTGCGGCAAATGCAAAATTTCACTTCTTCTATACGGTCCACCATTGTCATCTTAGCTAAGTTGGCTGCTCTGAGGGAATGCATGGCTTCAATCTCTTTTTGCTCCCGTTCTTTAAAAACTGCCACCTGTACACACAAACATTAATAGAAAGAATGACTGCAAAATACTCCAAAAATATCAAATCCTCAAGGCTAAGAAATCTCTCAAAGTTGTGGCCTCATGGTGACAAAGCAATGTCCTTTAAAAAAAATTAGATGTCAATCATCAATCATTTCCTAAAATTCGGGGCAGCCCTGACAGTTTCCTGCAAATATTCCTTGTCTGTGAAATGAGCAAAGAACTATAATATATGACCATTTTATCAGTAGGGTACTTTAAATTCTTCTGTAGGGTCAGTAGACAATATACCTTGAAATCAACCAACATGAGTGTGAAGCTTAACTCTTGTACTTATATATTGTTGTACTGGTGCACACATTTTCTGAATCTCAATGTTCTTAAAAACCTAATTTTGTTGTTTTAAGGATTAAATAAGGTAACACATCAAAACATCAAAATGCCTAACTTGGTGCTTGGCACAAGGTAAACCCTCAATAGATGCTAGTTCTCCATCCTCTTGTAATTTATCCTCTAGGGAAAGTTTTATACGAGTCATTTTTCTTTCTTTCTAGAAGGCCTCTTCAACTTATGTAGAAGTAGAATAAGCATTGTCTGATGGCCAATTATAACAAAATTTTATGTAGCTCATTTTAAAAAAGTAAATAAAAGTAAAATTTAAATATCATGAATATCACCAGTGGATTTTAAAAAAACTAGCCCTGGCTGGTGGCTTAATGGATAAGGCGTCGGCCTGTGAACCCAAAGGTTGCAGGTTTGATTCCCCAGCCAGGGCACATAACAAGGTTGCAAACCAGGTCTCCAGTCAGGTCTATGGCTGGAGGCAGGTGAAAGACAACCATACACTGATGTCTCTCTCCCTCTCTGCCTCTCCCTTCCCCTCTTTCTAAAAATAATCAAATAAAATCTTTAAAAAAAATTCTAAACAAAACAAAACAAAACAAACTTTCATAGCTTGGAACAATTTTGAAATAATTTTCTGTTCTACTTATCTGGCAAGACTGACCTGTTAACAGGGCAAGCTCCCCAATAAGAAATCATTTCCACTGGCCTCAAAACAGGATCATTTGCCAAAAATATTGCAGTAACTATGTATGGTGCCAGGTAAGTGCCTGAAACACTGAGGGGTGGGGTGGGGGTAAGTGTGTAGTTGACCGTCTAACCACTATGCTGTATGCCTGAAACTAATTTAAGATAATGTTCAATTCAAACTATAATAGAAAGCAAACCAAAAGAAAACCCCAAAAACAAAACCCAGAGTCATTTTTAGGCAGAAACACCCATACGCAACTCCTTACTATTACATATTGCCCAAACTCATTTTTATTTTCTATTTCCTTAGGCTCCTAGTAATCTTAGCACATTCCTCCTACTTCCCAAGAAAAAAATTCTAATTGGTTACAAATCTTCTATTGAGCACTCACTGTACTACTGAATGTTACTAAGAGAAGGGAGATATTTTACACAGCAGCTAGTATCAGTAAGCTGACACAATTCCTTAGAAAAGCACTTTAGTATTAAGCATCACAAAATGCTATTAAATTTCAAGAAAACAACTTGAAAAAGAAAAACTATACAAAGTTCACTTTATCAGTATCTGTAACAGTGAACACTTAGTAACTACAGACAATTTGACAGAACATTAGACAACTATTTAAACAACAACAAAGAACAGGTACATGGAAAAGAATTTTAGGAACAGAACAGAATAGTAAACTTTTTGGTATACTTTCACTATAAATGTTAAAATATCAAACTTTAACATAAAACAATGAATGTGCTAATATCAGAATTTTGTATTTTCTATGCAAAGTCAAGATGCATATTACAGATTCTTACCACCATGGCTGTATCTCTGGTTTCCTCTAATCCTTCCTCCAGGTCAGTCAGAGGCTCAAGGTCCAGGTCCTTTTCTTTTTCTTTTTCTATTAGTTCTTTTACTTTTTTCCTTCTGTTTTTACCACTCCCATATATACCAATGTCAGTTCGGGGACTTAGCACCTACAAAAATAAAACCAAATATTGAGCACTGGTTAAAAAAAAAGCTTAAAGCTCAAAATACTAAAAGGAAGCATTTATTGACCACTCATCAAGTCATAAGCACTTTCTTAAGGACTTTACACACATTATCTAATTCAATTGTCGTAACAACTCTCTGAAGTAGGTAGTATAATATGTATTTTACAACAAGGGAAACTGAGTCTCAGAAAGGAAACTTGCCCAAGAACAGAAGAGTTAGTAATTAGGAAGCCAGTCTTAAACATAAAACTATCTTACTATGTTTAAATGATCAAGATGAGTAGAGTAATGCATATTTAAATTTGTGCTTCTGAGAAGTAAGATCTTTCAGCAGTGGAGTCCATTAACAACAAAAGACAAAATTCAGGGTGACTGCTTTTTCTGGACACAGCACAGGAAAAACCAGAACTAAGTTTGCCTTAGGTTCCAAATTTCTTGTGAACATTTTAAGGTTTTACTTATTTATTTTTCAAGAGTGAGGGAGAAGTGAGAGGGAGAGAAACATCCATGTGAGACTCTTACACATGCTTCTGGCCGGGGACCAAACCTGTAACCCAGGCATGTGCCCTGACCAGGAATCAAGCCAGCAACCTTTCACTTTGCAGGATGAAGCCCAACCAAGCATACCAGTAAGGGCTCTGATCAACATTTGATATTACCTAACAGGAATCACTTGCATAACCATAACCAGATAAAATGAAAAACAATCCTCACCAAAAATACCACTACCCGTAGGGGTTAAATTATCAACTTCTGATGAGGGTGCTAAATTATATATACATAGAGTAAACTCTCTCAGCAAGCCCCAGAGAACTGGAGTGGTAAGGCCAGAGGCTGCAGAGGTCTACAGAAGAGTTGGTGAGACAGTTCTGAGCTGGCTGGGCCTGTGGGACGAGGTCAGCTCTGGGCAGTAGCAGCTCTGCTCAGAGAAGTTACTGTGATTGGAGACAGTTTCAGGCTCCCTGGTGACTAGAAATCTGAGCAGTGAAGTGTGGACAGTGAGCAAAAATTTGGAGAGATTGAGGACCTGAACTCCTACTAGGGAGGGACTATGTGATAGCCACAATCCAGAGGGTGACAGGGTGAGAGATCTGCCTCCGGCAGGAGCGCAAGAGCCCACTGGCCCCAGAGCAGGGAAGTGGAAAATTGCCACTGTGCCACCTGGGGAGAGGGCAGCTCTGAGCCCCAGACTGAAGGGAGGCCCCCATGGAAACTGCAGCGTGAACACTGCACGAGAGGGGAACTTGCCATTAGCGCAACCAGCAGCCCTCTGCCACCAGCAGAAACCTCCTAGAGGAGCCTGTGCGAGAGGGGTAGCCATTGCCTGCGCAAACAGCATGCTGCAGCACTCCCCACAGAGCCAGCACTCGAAGGGAGAGTCCCAAGAAACCCAGCTAGGCTACTGGAGGCTCAGCCTACCAGGAGTGTGGCACTCAGAACCAGCCCTGACTGTAACAGGTTCCAAAGCTATAGGTCAAAGGCTGACTATAGGCTGTGGAGACTTGATTAAGGAAACAAGGCAAACTCAGGAAATGGATGGTTGACAACCTCAAGCACCCTGAGTTATACGGAGAGCTACATGAATTATTAACCCTTAACATATCCTTTTCAAAAGTCACCTCTAGACCTCAAAATCAGTGCATTTTAAGTAGTGTTTATATTATAGTATATCCCAATCCCATATTTTTCCTCCTCTCTTTTCTCAATTCATTTAACTACCTGAGATCCTCTTACTCTTGTTTTAAAGTTTACTTTCTCTCCTGCTATGGCTCATTCCCATTCCTCACTCCTAGTATTCCTCCTCTCTCCAGCCTCTTAAAACCTATTTTTGCGTGTACACTACTAGGTGCTACATATTCTTTTTTCTGCTCAAAAAACACACTTGTCCTTGCTCCACCTTGACCAATTGGTGCTCATTGAAGGTGGATATGGAGGTGGGTGTGGCATCTTTACAAGCTTAGCTATAAAACATAGTTATAAATCTAAGGGAAATTATAAACCACCTCTTCTTCCTCCAGATACCTCTTAAACTCTCTTTTTTCTTTTTTAACTCATGCTCCCATCTCACCTATAGAAATTACAGCTCATACATTGTTGACAGTGCTTTGGTGAAACTTATTCACCAAGTGGATACACATTTTTATATTTAATTCAAAAATTTCCCCCCCTTTTCACTACTTTTCCTAAGTTAACTTACGGTATTTTTTCACTCATGTATGTTTATTCTCTCACATAGTATCTATATATAGGTATATAATGCAAATATAAATATATGTAACTTCTGACTAGGCTTAATACTGTTGATTCGCACTCACTGCATTCTGATTCTTTCCCCTCATTTCTACATAAGAGGTAAAGTTTGCTTTCTCTCCTGCATCCCCCTACCACTTCTCACCACTATCTATGCTATTCCTTTGCACCTTTAAAAATTATCTATATTTCAATCAACTCAGTTGTTTTTCCCCTCTTATAATAGTCTTATTATATGTACATTCTTATTAAGAGTGGCTCATTTGCAGCTGAGGGTGTGATTGATTAATGGTGGGAGTTACCTTTGAGGGTATGGGTATTTAGCTAGGCTTATATGCAGCTGAAAGTGTGATTAAGGGTGTAAGGTATCTTTGAAATAACCTTTGAATGAAGGTTATTTTGCCTGGACTGGTGGTTTTAGGAGCAGCTCAATAATAGTATAGGAGATGTGGTAGAAGGAGTGTCTCTCAATCAGCCAGCTGGAGAGAAAAACTCATCAAGGAGCAATACATAAATCAAATCCAAAATACAACCAGACAGCCCAAATGAATGACATAAAGGGCACCCCAAGAGCAACAAGTTAGGAAATCTAGGAGACTGCAACACTGAACCCCACAAATGTCATATCACAGAAAGGCATTCCTCGAAGGCAGGGAGAAATAGATTAATTCAAGAAACGAAAACAAGCAACAAGACACCCAAATGGGGAGAAAAAGAAACAGTCCATCACCAAAAGGAAAGGAAGAATCACCAGGAAGATTGCCAAATGAAACAGAAACAAGCAAACTATTAGACATGGAATTCAAAGGAATGGTTATGAGAAAGCTCAATAAGCTCAATGAGCTCAAAGAAAACTACAAAGAACTCCAGAGAAACAAGGAACTTACTGAGAGTTATACCAGCATAAAAAGGACATAGAAACCATCAGTAAGAACCAGGAGGAAATGAAGAATACAATTTCTGAACTGAAGACCACAACAGAAGGAATTCAAAGTAGGTTAGAGGAAGCAGAGGACCGGATCAGCAAATTGGAGAATAACATGGAAAAAAATTCCTTGACACTGAAAGAAAATGAAAAAAGACTGAAAAAGAATGAAGAGGTTTTAAGAGAGCTGCAGAACACATTGAAATGCAAGAATATCCATATCACAGGGATACCAGCAGGAGAAGAGAAGGGACAGAAAACCTGTTTGAAACAGTAATGATAGAAAATTTCCCTAAACTGATGAGCAAAAATGTCACTCATGTTCAAGAACTACAGAGGGTCCCAATGAAGGTGAACCCAAACAGGCCCATCCCAAGATACATCATAATTAAAATGGCATATTCAAAGACAAGGAGGGAATCCTAAAAGCATCAAGAGAAAAATAGCTAATTACATATTAGGGGGTTCAATAAGGTTATCAAATGATTTCTCAACAGAAACACTACAAACCAGAAGGGAATGGCAAAAAAATACTCCAAGTAATGGAAAACAAAGGCCTGCAACCAAGAATACTGTACTAAGTAAGGATGTCATTCAAAATGGAAGGTTAAATAAGGAGTTTCCCAGACAAAAGAAGGCTAAAAGAATATACCTCCACCAAACCAGCATTGCAAGAAATACTAAAAGGCCTGCTTTAGAAAGATGAAGAGACAGAGAAGAATACAGGAATAAGGGGGGGTGGGGGGGGTGGAATATGTCAATGAAGAAGTACCTGTTAATAATAATTTTAAATGAAAACAAATTAAATGCACCAATAAAAAGACATAGGATAGCTGAATGAATAAGAAAACATGACCCACATATATGCTGTCTTTAAGAGACCCACCTCAGAACAAAAGATCGACACAGACTGAGGGTGAAGGAATGGAAAAATATACTTCAAGCATATGGATGCGAAAAAAATGCTGGGGGAGCAATACTTACATCAGACAAAACAGATTTTACCATGAAGGCCATAAAAAAAGAGACAAAAAAGGGCATTTCATAATACTTAAGGAAACAATCCATCAAGAAGACATAACCTTTGTAAACATATATGCACCCAACATAGGAGCACCCAAATACACAAGGAAAATCTTAGAGGATTTCAAGAAGGATATAGACAACAACACACTAATAGAAGGAAAATTTAATAACCTGTTATCAACAATGGACCAATCTTCCAAGCAAAAAAAACAAAAACAAAAACAAAAAAACAAAAAAAAAAACACAAAAAACCACCAAGGACATTGTAGCATTGAATAACATTCTAGATGAAATGAACTTAACTGACATATAGAGAACTTTTCACCCCAAAGAAGTGAGATACACATTCTTTTCTAATGCACATGGAACATTCTCAAAGATAGACCACACAGTAGGACATAAGACAGGCCTCACAAATTCAAGAAAACTGAAATCATACCAAGCATATTCTTAGGTCACAATAGCTTGAAACTGTAAAACCACCTCAAGGAAAAAACCCAAAACATCCTAATTCATGGAGACTGAATAACATGCTTTTAAGTAATGAATGGGTTAACAATGAGATCAAAGAAGAAATCAAAAAGTTTCTGGAAACAAATGAAAACCTATGGGACACAGTGAAGGCAGTCCTTAGAGGGAAATTCATAGCAATACAGGCCCACCTGAAGAGGCTAGAAGAAACTCATACAAACAACCTAACCATTAAGCTTTAAGAACTAGAATAGCAACAACAAACAAAGCCCAGAGCAAGTATAAGAAAGAAAATAATCAAGATCAGAGCAGAATTAAACAACATAGAGACTAAAAGAACAATTCAAAGGATCAATAAATCCAGGAGTGGCTCTTTGAAATGATAAACTAAATCGACAAGCCTTTAACTAGACTCATTGAGAAAAAAGAGAGAGGACCCAAATAAACAAAATCAGAAACGACAGAGGATAAATCACAATTAATACCACAGAAATACAAAGTATGGTAAGAAATTACTACAAACAACTATATGACAAGAAATTTGACAACCTGGGTGAAATGGACAAATTTCTGGAAATGTATAACCTACCAAAACTCAATCAAGAAGAAGCAAAAAGCCTGAATAGACCAATAACAACTAATGAAGTTGAAGAAGGAATCAAAAAACTTCCAGCACACAAGAACCCAGGACCAGAAGGCTACACAGGTGAATTTTACCAAACATTTAGGGAAGAACTAACTCCTACCCCTCTCAATGTATTTCAAAAAATCCAAGAAGAGGGAAAACTTCCAAACTCTTTTTATGAGGCCAATATAATTATGATTCCAAAACAAGGTCAAGCCACAACTAAGAAAGAAAACTACAGGTCAATATCTCTGATGAACATAGATGCAAAAATTCTCAACAAAATATTGGCCAACTGGCTCCAGCAATATATTGAAAAATCATACACCATGACCAAGTGGGATTCATCCCAGGGATGCATTAAATGTAATACACCACATAAACAAACTGGAAGACGAAAAACCTATGATCATATCAATAGATTCCAAAAATGTATTTGATAAAGACAGCACACTTATACGATATAAACACTCAGCAAGATGGGAATAGTGGGGGCATACCTCAACACAATAAAGGCTATATATGAGAAACCTGCAGCTAACATTGTTCTTTCCCTTAAGATCAGAAACAAGGCAAGAGTGTCCACTCTCTCCACTTCTATTCAACATAGTCTTGGAAGTTCTAGCCACAATGATCAGACAAGAAAAAGGAATCAAAGGCATCCAAATTGGAGAGGAGGAAGTAAAACTGTCATTATTTGCAGAAGACATCATAGTGTACATAGAAAACCCTACAGAATCCACTAAAAAACTACACAACCTAGTTAGTGAATTTGGCAAAACAGCTGTATACAAAGTCAACATCCAGAAATTGAAGCCATTGTAATACACACCAACAATGAAACTTCAGAGAAACTAAAAAATAAATCCCATTTACTATAGCAACCAAAAAAATAAAGTACCTAGGAATAAATCTAACCAAGGAGATAAAAGACCTGTACTTGGAAAACTACAGAACACTGAAGAAATAAATTAAGGAAGATACAAATAAATGAAAGTGTATACCATGTTCATGGTTGGAAGAATTAACATTAAAATGTCCATACTATCGAAAGCCATCTATAGATTCAACATAATACCTATTTCACACACTTAGAACAAATATTTTAAAAATTCATATGGATCAAAAACAACCCAAAATAGCTACAGCAATCTTGAGAAAGAAGAATGAAGAGGGAGGAATCATAAGACCAGATACTAAACTATATTGCAAAGCCACAGTAATCAAAACAGTCTAGTACTGGCACAAGAACAGACAAACAAATCAATGGAACAGAACAGAGAGCCCAGAAATAAACCCAGGACTTTATGGGCAACTAAGACTTGACAAAGGGGTAAGGAATATAAAATGGAGTGCAAATAGCCTCTTCAACAAGTGGTGTTGGGAGAACTGGACAGGCACATGCAAAAATAATTAAACTGGACCACCAACTTAAACCATACACCAGAAGAAACTGAAGATGGATAAAAGACTTAAACATAAGCAGTGCCACCATAAAAGCCCTAGAGGAAAAATTGCACATATCCCACACAGCAAAATTTTCACTGATTTATCTCCCAGGGCAAGGGAAATAAAGGAACAAATAAACAAATGGGGCTAAACGAATTGAAAAGTTTCTGCTCAGCTAAAGAAAACATCTACAAAATAAAAAGGGAACCAACAATATGGAAAAACATATTTGCCTATGACACTTCAGACAAGGATTTGATCTCCAAAATATATAAAGAACTAATACAACTCAACACCAGGGAGACTGACAATCTAATTAAAAAATGGGTAAAGGAACTGAACAGCCACTTCTCCAAGGAAGACGTACAAAAGACCCACAGGCACATGAAAGAACGCTCAACATCACCAGCCATCAAGAAAGATGCAAATTAAAACCACCTCACACCCGTCAGAATGGCCATTGTCAGCAAATTAACAAACAAGTGCTGGTGAGGATGTGGAGAAAAAGGAACCCTGGTGCACTGCTGGTGGGAATGAAGACTGGTGCAGCCACTACGGAAAACAAAATGACATTTCATCTGAAAACTAAAATCAGAGCTGCCTTATGACTCAGTGATTCCATTGCTAGGATTATACCTAAGAACCCTGAAACACCAATTCAGAAGAATCTGTGCATCCCTATGTTCATAGCAGTGCTATTTACAATAGCCAAGTGCTGGAAACAACCTAAGTGTTCCTTCAGTGGATGAATGGATCATAAAACTGTACAGTTACAGAATGGAGTTCTATGCAGCAGAGAGAACTCCTACCATTTGGGATAGCATGGATGGAATTGGAGAGTATCACGCTTAATGAAATAAGCCAGGCAGCAAAAGTTAAATACTGTATGTTTTCATTTAATACAGGAGACTAATGATCAAACAAACAGCAAGCAAAACAGAACCAGTGACACCAATACAAGGAACAGACCTTCAGTATACAGAGGGAAGGTGGGGAAGGGGGTGAGAAGGAGGCAAAGATGAGAAACAGTTTAGTCAAGGAACTAGCATGGATGACCCATGGATAGGGACAACATATGGGACTGACTGTGGGGTAGGGGGATAGGGAGGGTGGGGAAGGGGAGAACAGAGGGGGAAAAATGAGATGAATGTAATACAACACTAAAAAAAAATTAGAGAGCATGGATTACCCATACATATAAATTGAGTCACTGCATGCAAAGTTTTAAAATACAGTGTTGTAACCAAAGGGTGTGAGGGAGAAGATAGATGCGTGTAAACAAAGCACAGCAATTGTTTTCCTTATGTATTTCTAATAAAAGCTTTGATTATCTACTTAAAAAAAAAAAAGTAAACTACTCTTTACCTGTAACAATGTATGGCTAGAATTCTTCTTAAGAAAGGTCCGCCCAGTCCTTTCTCTCCATGCCCGTGCTGCTGCCACCTGTGACTCTACTTGAGGCAATGCATCAAGACGCACAGGAATAGGACGCCCTTTTGCAGAGAGACTCTCCAGCTGCTCCAAGTAAGCGTAGTTGCTGCCACTCTGAAAAACAAAAGCACATTATCACACAATTTACATTCACTTAAGGAACGTGCCAATATACTGGTATTGTAAGAAACCTTACAAAGAGTTTAGAGTGAATTTTTTTTAAAAGATTTTATTTATTATTTTTAGAGAAGGGGGAAGAGAGGGAGGCAGAGAGGGAGAGAAACATCAATGTATGGTTGCCTTTCACCTGCCTCCAGCTAAGGATCTGGCTGGAGGCCTGCCTTGCAACCTGGTTAAGTGCCCTTTGGGTTTGCAGGCTGGCACCTTTCCACTGAGCCACCAGCAAGGGCTAGAGTGAATTTTAAAAATTAAATATTATTCTTTAAACCTAATTTTATCTCTTGAATTAATAGAGCTACCAATGTTCTTTTTAAAAAGTATGTGCAAGGCCTTGGCCAGGTAGTTCAGTTGGTTAGTGTATCCTAATTGTGTCAAGGCTGTGGGTGCAATCCCCGGTCAGGACGAATACAAAAATCAACTAATGAATGTGTAAGTTAAATAACAAATCATTGCTTCTCTTTCTCAATCTCCCTTTCTCTCTCAAAATAAAATCAATAAACTATATCTTTTTAAAAAGCGTGCAAATACAATATACATATGTATAGAATTATATCCACTTGAAAATGTTATTAACCAACGTCACCCTAATTAAGTTTAATTTAAAAAGTTTGTGTACATTCATATTGTCAAAGATTTTAATTTTATTAATTCATGACAGACCCAGTAAGATGTAAAAACCAGTTTAAAGGACAATGTGAAGAACAGATTATGCACACACATGCTTAGAAAAGAGGAAACGAATTTGTTAATGAATAAAACAGATACTTAATATCAGAGGACAATGGACATTGTAAAAAATAGGCATAAAAAAGCTTACAAATTTGCTAATGGATGGGAATAGATGTTAATATCATATAGGATACTGGAATTACCTTTTCTACAGTATGGAAACCAATTGTTCCGTATCCAAAGACAAATTTAATTACTCTTCTATGAACATAATTCATTTGTATCACTATCATTTAAAAATAATTGATGGAGTTGTTAAATAGCTTTATCAAAGAAAATCTAAATCATACAGTCCTAGAATCAGTTGATCATGGACAGTCCACCAGACAACATCCATTATTCCACTGAAAGGACATCCAGTAATCTTTTTTGCCTGTTTCAAAAAGTCTTCCATAATTTTTCCAACAACCACAAAGCAATGTTCTTTTGTTTAGATAATCACCTTCATTTTAGGTTACATAAACACAAATGAGAATGGATATTTCTAAGTCACAATGTTCCAACATTTCCATGGAATAAAGTCACTGTTTTGAGAACTTACATACTTTTTTAAATTCACTAACAACTAAATCATTACAGCAGGTGAGAGGGTTAACAAGACCATTCCAGGGTCCTGGCAAGAACACCTGAACTGGGTTAACAGCCTGTAGACATTAATTCAGAGTGATATTTTAGGATTAATCTCCTAGCAAACACATTAGCATTCCTGTAAGACAGTACATAGTATATATATATATATATATATGGTGTGTATATATATATATATATATATATATATATGGTATATATGTATATATATGTATATATATATACACACACCAATATGTATACTATATATATACCTATAACATTCATTGTTATTCAGAAGCTGTAAAGAAAAGGCATAAAGTGCTAAATATATTGACATTCCATTAAAAGGTTATCTCCCAAGTATTAATGGACTAATTTGCCTATAGATTCATTTAGAAAGTTATACTGAATCATGTGGAAAAATAAACAGGCAAAAAACTTTTCAAGAGTAATAAGGTCCTAGCCCTAAGACATTATTATACAATTAAATCACTATGCTGTTAGAATAAGAATAGACAGCTAATTAAATGAGAAAAGAAATATCGTATTTATTACTAATTCCTCTTGTACCCAACTACAGCTATTTGATTACAGAATACCTTCTGGCTAAGCCTAAAGAGAGCCTGCCCTCATGCTATGTATCCCAAGGAAGTTTGCTTAAGAACAGAAGCTGTCCACTTGAAGCCTACAAGTCAGTCCTGCTGAAGAGAAGAGCTTGGTGGAGGAAAAATCCTTCAAACTTAGAGGAAAAACAAAATTTGAGGA